>JABMCL010000949.1:1112500-1420000 GCA_018857735.1 Alviniconcha marisindica
CTGGACAAACCCTGTGAATTCAGTCCTTAGCACTATGGCCTGTTTTTACAAACAACAAAAGAGTTTTATCCTTCATAATAAATGTGTAAAATGAAAATTTGCCTTTTGGGTCACTTGCATTCCACACACAAAAAAGGACAATGAGACAATTCAACACAACAAAGGTAAAAGTATACAAATAAAATACACATTCCTTTGGGTACCCAAGGTGTGCTGTCATTGTATGGGTGTAATAGTGATGACAAACGAATGAACCATACTCTCCTTTGGATAACAGAGGTGTACTGTCATTGTATGGGTGTGACAGTGATGACAAACGAATGAACCATACACTCTCTTTCCGATAACAGAGGTGTGCTGTCATTGTATGGGTGTGACAGTGATGACAAACAAATGAACCATACACTCTCTTTCCGATAACGGAGGTGTATTGTCATTGTATGGGTGTGACCGTGGTGATGAATGAATGAACCAATGCCAAGAAACACTCCTGATGATTTTACTTAATGAGAATCTTAAGACTTCAGGGGGACAAAGAAAGGCAATGTTCTGAGCAACAGTGAACAACCAGCCAGCTTTGTGCTTTTATTCAATGAGAATCTGCAAGATTTCAGGGGACGAAGAAAGGCCACATTCAAGCAGGAGCCAACAGCTGGCCAGCTTAGTGCTTTTACTTGATGAGAATCTTAAGACTTCAGGAAACGAAGAAAGGCAACGTCCAAGCGAGAATGAACGATTGGCCAGCTTTGCGCCTACACTTGGCAAGCATCTTAAGACTTCAGGGGACGAAGAAAGGCTTGTTCAGGCAACAGTGAACGACCAGCCAGCACCGCACTCACCTCCAGCTTGGCCTTCTGCTCCGCTTCCTCCTTCAGCTTCCTCTGCAGCATCTCCTGCTGCTGCTTCATGCGCTCCACCGCCATCTCCAGGTCATGGATTCTGCCACAGCAACCGCAAACAACAACATGCAATGCTGCCACTATGCTTCTGCTGCCAACACCAAGTCACTTACTTCAACACTTAACACCTGGTTAACTCGGTTACAAACACATCAAGTTGGGGGGGGGGGGGGGGGGGGTGGGATCATTCCAATCACTACAATCAGACGTAATCAACTCTGCACGTCTTACTTCTCTGCTTCATGCCATCTTCACCTTGCAACATCCTGCCCAGGTAGATCTCTGCAGGCACAAAACAGCCACAGAAATTAAAACAGGAAGAATTCCTGCAAGCAGGCAAAGCATGGGAAGTTATATTCTGGCCTAATCCGGACTGAAATGATGGAACCTTTGAAAGCTCTGGGTTCTTAGCAAAACAGACTTTTCAGTTGTAAGCCATGAACAAAACAAAGCAGTATAATAATGAAGAACAAGACCGACTGAACTTGGCAAAACAGGGCTGAGTCAGGCAAAGTACCTTCCACAGCACAATGGCACAAACAGAACACCCCCTGCCCCCTATAATACTGCATAACAAATAATCATAAATACACGGAAAAACAACTCGCAAAGAAATAAATCACTGTACACAGCCAAGTCATGAACCAGTTAGCAATAACATTAATATCAATGCCGTCTTACTTTTTCTCATGCTGGTGAGCAAAGTTAGCCACTTTCTCTGTCTCTTTCTGTTTGCGCTGCAGGGCAGTCACCTTCTGCTTCGCTGCCTCCATTTTCTTTCGGTAGTCTCTGCAGGCACAAAACAGCAAGGTTGGCACTCAACTGAACGGAGGCAGGGTACACACGTGTCAAACATGACACATAGTAACAACTTGCTGTTGCTGTTTTCACAGGCTAAAACTTTAAAATGATCAACTTTGGAACAAGAAAGTGTCAATTCATTTGACACACAAAACTGAAGTACACTTACAAGATACAATAAAAGGTGTAGCACTTAAAATTGTGACAAATTACACAAAATGATGTCAGTATCTTTCGGTTTCTTTCTGCTGATTTACGATTTACGACTATAAATGAACAGAAAGAAGCTGTGATGTCTCAAACCCAGAGACCCATCCCATGAACTGGTAAGAGTTGCCATAACTGTGAGCATAGCTTACGTGTACATCTACAGGTATGTATGTGTACATCTACAGGTATGTACATGTACATCTATAGGTATGTATGTGTGCATAAACAGTGTGTGCTAGCACACAGAGTTTTTGTTCCGCAAAAAAGATTTACACTGCGTAAAATCTATCCATCATTACCACACCACAAGAACTCTTTTTTTGTCCGTGCCACCACCGACTGGAACCACCTCAGTGACGACCAGGTGAAGGCCCCCACACTTGAGGACTTCAAACGACGGATTGCCACCCAAAGCACCATCTGATTTGCACGTGCACACTCCCCTCCCATCACATTTATACCTAAAGTTAGGTCTGGTGATGTATCACATCAAGATCAAGATCAAGCGTGTGTGTGCAAATGTAAGGAGGTTGAAAGAGACAAGAAAAGAGGAAGCGTGACTGACTGCTGCAGTTTGTGTTTCTCGGCCGTCTCCTGCTGCTCCTTGACCTCCAGGTCCTGCAGCGCTGTCTGCACGTCCACCACCTCCTGCCGCGCCTGTTCCTTCTCCTGCATCCCACACATACCACTCACTGTTAGCTGACTGAATCTCTCACTGTTAATTGACTGAGTCTCTCGCAGTTAACTGATTCTCTCTCTGTTATCCGAAAACTGGCTCTCTCACTGTTAACTGACTGGCTTTCTCACTGTTAACTGACATTCTCTTGCTGTTAACAGACTGATTCTCTCACTGTTAAAAGACTATTGTCTCGCTGGTAACAGACTGATTCTCTCACTGTTAAATGACCGATTCTCTCACAGTCAACCAACTGATTCTCTAACAGTTAACTGATTGGTTGTCTCACTGTTAACCAACTGGTTCTCTCACTGTAAACTGACAGATTCTCTCACTATTAACTGACAGATTCTCTGTTAACTGGCGAACTCACTGTTAACTAACAGATTCTCTCACTGTTCACTGACTGATTCTCAACCCCAAGTCCCCCACCTCCTCCCACGCCTGCTCCTTCTCTTACATGGAGTATTACACACGTAAACCTCACTGTCAACAAAAAGATTCTCAACAGTGAATGCATTTTCTGGATAGAACGTCCATTCTGTCAATGAAGATGACTGACAAGAGGTTGTCTATATTTACCAGGGTACACCAGCGTGAATGAAGCTATCTCGTTACCGCAGCCAGCAAGACAAAAAGAACAAATTCACTTTTGCTCGGATCCACTAGCACTGCAGCAATCCATACCCTTTCTAAAGCTTTGATTTTCTCAGCGTACTGCTTGTTCATCAGTTCAGCGTCTTTGCCCGTCTTCACCAGCTCACAGATCAGCTGCTCCTTCATTCTGCACACCACCAACAACGACAACGACATAACCAAGGGTTACAACAGTGCAACTACAAATAACCAACCAGATGCGTTCAATGGAAAAGCTGCTGCAAAAATGTACATTCAACAGTCAGCCGCTGCATTTAAAGCTGCTCTGAAGACCCAAATGTTTAAAACCTACTCCTGCTAGCAAACTTTCTGTCCCCTCCACCCTCTTCTGTAAATTATTCCAGTTGACTGCTCTGCCTGTGTGTGTGTGTGTGTGTGTGTGTGTGTGTGTGTGTGTGTGTGTGTGTGTGTGTGTGTGTGTGTGTGTGTGTGCATGCATATGTGTGTGCATGTGTGCATGCGCATGTGTGTACGTGCATATGAGTGTGGTGTGTGCATGTATGTGTGTGTGTGTGGTGTGTCTGTGTGTGTGTGTGTGTGGCGTATGCATGTGTGTGTGTGTGTGTGTGTGTGAGTGTGCATTCATGTGGGAGGATGCGTGTGTGGGTGCATAGGTGGGTGCTTGTTTGTATGTGCAAATGTGTGCTTGTGTGCTTGCGCACACATGTGCACATGTGCCTAGGTGCTATAGGTATATGTGTACGTGTGTGTAATGTAGGTCTTGCTGTATGGCTGCCAGTGGTTGTAATTGCTTGTAATCACTGTTGTCATTTTCCACTTACGGTGTTTCAACCTTTGTGTTAAAAATAGCATTCTGTACAGCACAGCAAGCTCTGTTTTACATTAGAAGTTAGCGGTTACCCCCAAGAGATTCTGAGCTGACTTTGTTTGACTCTCTCGACTCGCTCGATTTGACGGAGAGGTCTCCAAATTTGTGGCTGGCCTCCCTGATTTAACCAGCTGTGCCCACTTGGTCTTCTGCACTCACCTGATATTGATGGACAGGTCCCGGACCTTCTGGTTGGCCTCCAGGATTTTCAGCTGCGCCTGTTTGATTTTCTTGCGCTGCAGCTCGGTGCTGGACATGACGTCGATGTTGATCAGCCGACTGCCAAACTCCGTCTCTTCCACGTCCATCATGTGCGTGCTGGATCTCAACACTGTGTTGGTGGAGAAAGCCCGTTAAGATTTTTCCATCACCTCTTTGCCAGCAACAGTTAAAATGGACAGCACTACAAACAGTTGGAACAGCTTTTATCACTTGCAGTGACAACAAATCACTGTGCTGCACAGACTCCGAAACAGCTCCTGTCATTTCTTGGTCAAAAGAGCTCGGTACAGACTATGACTTTGCCATGTTTTGAGATTTGATGCAGCAACTGAGAAAATGCCCACATCAAAAGTTTTGCCATTCAACCAATCACTGGACTGAAATCGCAGTTACTGTATAAATACAAAAACAAACCACTGCATACTTTACACATACAAGACTGCTGCGTATGTGCCACACAGATAGACAGGTAATTAGTTTTTGACACCCTATGAACCCAAGAGGCAACTTCTGGGCAATTTGCCAGACAACTAGTACTATTGTAGAAGAAACCACAGGCATGCTTCAAATAACAAAAAGATTGAGGAAAAAAAAGTCATTATAAAGGACATGAGAAAAAGTCACTATAAAGGAAAAGAGAAAAAAGTCACTTTAAAAGAGAAAATGAAAAAAAGTCACTATAAAGGTGAAGAGAAAAAAATCACCGTTAAAGGAGAAGAGAACAACGCCACTATAAAGGAGAAGAAGAAAAAAGTCACAATAAAGAAGAAGAGAAAACAAGTCACCATAAAGGAGAAGAAGAAAAAAAAGTCACCATGCAGGAGATGAGAAGAAAAAGTTAAAGAAGAAGACCAAAAAAAAGTCATGATAAAGGAGAAGAGAAAAAGAGTCATCATAACAGAGAAGAGAGAGAAAAAAGGAGTACTGTGCACGCACGTTGCCCTTTCTCGTCAGGACTTTGAGAAGAAGGCTGCTGCTCCTCTTTGTCCTTCAGTTTGTTCTTGTTCACCCTGAAGGTTCCACGCCGCTGCAGCGCACTCTCCGTTCTGAAAAAAAGGAAGGGTTCGACCATAAGCAGTCAGAGAACATGTGCGTTCACACAGATACACGTACAAACACATGAACACACAAATATACACATGCTCATTTGTATGCGTGTGTGTATAAATGCATGTGTGTGTGAGTGTGTGTCTGTGCAGGCACACACATATATGCACACATGTAGTGTTCATCACACTAAATGTACATGTGTGCGTGGGTGTGTATGCATGCACAAGTTACTTGTGCATGGCACGCATCATGCAAATATACACATGCGCAAACATACACTTGGACACAGAAACACACATACAGGTAGCTGGACATGCACAGAAGCACATACACACACATAAGTGAAGATGCACTCTCTCATGCATAGCAACATATGCACATACCCCTCCCTCCCCAACCTCCCTCCCCACCACACACACACACACACACACAGGCATCCACACTTACACCTCCTCCTGAAGCAACTCATCGCCGCTGTCATCAGAGAAGGTTTGGTGCAGCACCTCGTCCATGTCCTCAAGCCGACTGACCAACAGCTGCGACCGAGCGCGGAAGCTCTGCATGACCCGGTCCAGCGAGAAGAGGGCGGGGCTGGTCTTCACCCGGCGCGACGGGGGCCGCAAACCTCCAGCCTGCAACGTCGACACCAACGTCAAGCTTTCTTTTTCCCTCCCCTCCCCCCTGCCCCACTTCCCCCCTTTCACCCCCCACAGGTCATTCTGACCCAGGCGCTAATGATTTACTCCTCCCAGGGCCGTGTCTGAGGACTCCACTAGGGTTTTTCCAAAACCAGCTGAGGATATATAGCGCTATTCTCCGCTCTCTTGAGCAGACTCACTGCGCTCGCACGTGATTCTACATGAGTGACTAGCTTTTTATTGCACGTTTTTTTTAAATATCCACCGAAGTGGTGTACTTACAGCGCTGGCATGGCTGGTGCCACATGAAACTGCTGCTGTCTCAGCGCAAGGTCTGTGTACACCATACAACCATGCTCCATGTCACTTCATGCAAAGCCACATACGTACGGTGTATGCGTGTTTAGCTGTAACCTGCCACCTGCACTTTTGGCAGAATGACCGGGATCTTTTACGTGCTACTGCGGTAACACGGGGGTGGAACGGATACCGAAATAAGAGTCAGCACAGAAAGTCGACCCTGGAGAAGAAAATTCTCCCGCCGCTCCTGCAGGGATTCGAACCCGCGACCTTTCAATCACGAGTCCGGCGCTCTAGCCACTGAGCTGTCCCCACCCCCCGAGAAGAAGTGTGCCCTCAGCTTAGGAGTGGCTGGACTACTTAGAAGCAGACAATGACAGACAGGCAAAGACAAGGGTAAGCTGAATCAACATTGTCTGCATCAATGCTGAGGGAACGCTTGGGGGTATGGTGGGGGGGGACGGGGGCCACAGTCAGGGAGTGGTTGGACTACTTAGAACCAGACAATGACAGACAGACAGGCAAAGACAAGGGTAAGCTGAATCAACAGACATTGTCTGCAGCACTGCTGGGGGAACGCTCGGGGTATGGGGGGGGGGGGGGGGGGCCACAGTCAGGGGGTGGTTGGACTACTTAGAAGCATACAATGACAAACAGGCAAAGACACGGGAAAGCTGAACTCTGCAGCACTGCAGGGACGGATGTCCAGGCAGAGGGGAAATGGGGCTCAGCGGGAGGCAGGTGAAAAACAGCCGACACAACAAGACAGGAGAAAAGCTCAAAGAACGCACATTGTCTGGAGTGCTGTGGAGGTGCGCAGGCACCGACTTTGGTCGGCGTGTGGACGGAGGAGCGCTGGACTCGACAGCGGCAGAGTCTATTATGCTGCTCTCGTTCAGTGTCGTCGCCTGAAACAAACCCGAACCAAGCTACACCAAGGCAACCAAACTGACCACCATGCGGACTCGGGTTTTTCAAACAAGTTAAACAACAGTATCACCACACTGTATTCCAAATGTTTGATTATCTTGAAACCTTTCTCAGTGAACTGCGGCTGAAGAATCTGAAGGCAAGTTAAACATGACTATTTATCCGGGCCTGGTTACAAAGGTGCAGACTCGGTGACACTGATTAAGCAGCTGACATTTTACCGTTTCAAAGGCAACACGAGGAAAACTGAGAGACAATGTGGAGTGCATATTTACAGGCTTTCCTGAGCAAGCGGACACCATCCTGAAGTGAATGCTTACTAATATTGCAGTATACATTCAAATCAGGGCTTGGAGGTCAACTTCTCTCAGTCCAGGCTTTGCACTGATGACTGTGGAGATAGCACTAACCAGTAACTACCATGTGGAGATAGCACTAACCAGTAACTACCACGTGGAGATAGCACTAACCAGTAACTACTATGTGGAGATAGCACTAACCAGTAACTACTATGTGGAGATAGCACTAACCAGTAACTACCATGTGGAGATAGCACTAACCAGTAACTACCACGTGGAGATAGCACTAACCAGTAACTACTATGTGGAGATAGCACTAACCAGTAACTACCATGTGGAGATAGCACTAACCAGTAACTACTATGTGGAGATAGCACTAACCAGTAACTACTGTGTGGAGATAGCACTAACCAGTAACTACTGTGTGGAGATAGCACTAACCAGTAACTACCATATGGAGATAGCACTAACCAGTAACTACTATGTGGAGATAGCACTAACCAGTAACTACTATGTGGAGATAGCACTAACCAGTAACTCCCTATGTGGAGATAGCACTAACCAGTAACTACCATGTGGAGATAGCACTAACCAGTAACTACTATGTGGAGATAGCACTAACCAGTAACTACCATGTGGAGATAACAATAACCAGCAACTACTATGTGGAGATAGCACTAACCAGTAACTACTATGTGGAGATAGCACTAACCAGCAACTACCATGTGGAGATAACAATAACCAGCAACTACCATGTGGAGATAGCACTAACCAGTGACTACTATGTGTATCAATTTAGAGACAGCAATAACAAGAAACCACTATGTGCACGACCTGTGAAAAATGCCGCCATTTCTTTTTAAAACAACATCAACATTTCGTCAGAAAAGCTGGACCGACCTTCAGCGCACCCTCCAGCTCCTGTATCCTCAACTGCTGCTGCACCAGCTGCTGCTCCTGTTGCTGGACCTTCTCCTGCCAATCGCCCAGGGTTCGCGAGCTCTCCTGCGCTGATCGCTCCTGCAACACACACAACTCCCTCATCAGCAAATCTGCGTGCCTGCCTGTCACCCAGGGTATGTGAGCTCTCCTGTGCTGACCGCTCCTGCAACCCACACAACTTCTTTGTAAGTAAATCAGCTTGAGCGCTGACCTTTCTCCTGCCTGTCCCCCAGCTATCTTGCGCCGACCGCTCCTGCAACCCACACAACTTCTTCACTAACAAGTCAGCTTGAGTGCTGAACCTTCTCCCACCAGTCCCACGGGGTATGCAAGCTGTCCTGCCCTGAATGCTCCTACAACAAACAACTACTTCGTCACATAAAACAGCCAAGCAGGTCATCTCCTGCCAGGCTGTGAGAGTGAGTGTACACTGCTAAACCCCTCTGCCAGCAAAATGCCAGGGGTTTTCACCATTCACTACCAGTCAAGAGTCCGGACAAACAAAAAGTGCGTTCCACACCCCATGCCAACTGCCATGTACTCCGCCCTAAAGAAACTCTTTGAATAACAGAGTTCCCATTAAACGTCAGGACAAAAATAAAACGACACCCAAGTTCAGAATCAACTGTTCAACAGTGGCACAATTAGGCTGCACCAGGTTTTCATTACAGAGGGGCATAATGCAGGGCCAGACTCTGACAGGCAATACACTTTTCATCAGGATCAAGGAGAGGACATAAATAAAGGTGGAACAGGCGGTAGATGTCAGGGTGCTGAGTGAGAGGGATGTCACACACAGCAAAACGATGGGTGGGGGGTGGGGGGAGGGGGCGGGGGCAGGAAGGCCATGCCTACCTAACCACTGAGAACCATGAACAGGGCACAGATGAATTTGGTTGCTGTGCACCCCAGGCTGTGTGGGACCATCACACACACACACACGCACAACGCACGCACGCACGTGCATGCATGCACGCACACACACACTCACACATACACACACGTATACACACACACACTCTCACAGACAGACACACACACACACGCACACACACGCACGCATGCATGCACGCACACACACACACACACACACACACACACACACTCACACACACACAACACACACAACACAACACTCCACAGACACACACACACACACACACACACACACACACACACACACACCACACACACACACACAACACACACACACACACACACACACACACACACACACACACACACACACACACACACACACACACACACACACACACACACACACACACACACACACACACACCACTGAGGTGGCACTGTGCAGTTGACAGGACGTTAAAATCCAGGAACTCACTAACCATGTCCTGCAGCTGTTCAGCCAGCTGCTTGACCTCCCTGGACTTCTCAGCGAAGATCTCCTCATCACTCTTCAGGTCCGAGCGGCACTGGGGCAAAGAAAGCGAAGAGTAGAGCATCACCAACTGGCCAGGTCTAACAGCTAAACAACATCCGACCAAAGATGAAAATGAAAGCTTCCTTTCTTTCATACGTCAAACTGCAGTGTATCTTCTCCTTTTATGCTATGTTATAGTCGAGATGATGAGAGAGAGAGAGAAAAAAGCACCATCAAAATGTTTATTGAATGTGGATGGCTGTTTCTGTCGTTTTGTTTGTTTTTTGTTTGTTTTGTTGTTGTTTTTTTGTCAGTGTTTGTGTTTGGTGGGGGAATCGCATTACCAGCACACAGACAAGTCATTCATCCAGTCTTTTAGTGGTATCATTTCACTATCAGATGAAATGAAACCAGTAAAATGCAAAGCATATTTCAACAGGTTTTCAAAAGTCTTCCTCTCTTAAAAGCACCACAGATAGAGCTTGTGCAGCCAAGTCAGAACCACAGGGCTGTAGACTCATACATACGCTGTTCTGCTTTTTTTGACAGCTCACATGTTCTCTGATTGTACCATGAATACATTTTACTGGAGTTAAACTACAATGCATACTTCAACTGGTCCTGAAAAGTCCCCCATCCCAACCAACTCCCTTCCTACCTGTTGTCAGTTTATGTTCTCTGATTGTTCCATGAAAAAAGTTCATTTGAACTAAAACTGCAATGCGCACATGCACACATCATTTCAATCAATGCGTTCTCATTTCTCATAAGTCTCAACGGGTGTTGGAAACGGGTAGGGTGGGCGGGATGGGTGGGGTGGGTGGGGGGAGCCACCCACCCCACCCTTTCCATCCCTACCTCTTGTAAGTTTATGCAGGGGACAATACCTTGTGAAGCTGAGTCTGGAGATCCTTGATGGTCTTGTTCTGCAAGTCTTCCTTGCTCAGCGTGGCTGGAACTTTATTCTTGATCTGGGAGGGAAACAAGGCCAATTCCTGTCAGCAAAACTAACCACTAGTGTTGTCCGATCATGACTGTGCGGTGTCCGATCATGACTGTGCGTTCTTCATCATCCATCACTTACTATGTTTACCTCAGTGCTGACAGTACTAACATACTTGCACGCCAAAGTGAGAGTTACTGTAGGCAACTCTGGTCTTTGTTGTTGTGTTTGTGTGGCATCTTTTGAGCGCTAACCATTGACTCCCTTGTGTGTTGATTCTGGACTACAGATACAACTTCACCTGTTTCAGTTCAGCATGCAGTCCCACTTCTCATCACCAGTCATCCAGAGTAACTCTCAATGCATCAGAGAAAACCAAGTTACTGCTATAAACCAAACCAACAAACCAAAACAACAAGCAGTAGGTCTCTGGATTACCAAAACGGTCATCATAATAATTACAATAACAAGCATACGTGACATCCATGTCCGTGCAAAAAAAACATGTCTGCATACATATTATACGCGCAAGGTCTTAAACCGTCACTGACGATACAGGATATTTAGTACACAAACTGCTCCAGCAATGCAAAGGCTGGTATGTCTGCATGAACACAATAAAACTACATTGAGGCACACAAGCTTGCATGCACGCATGCATGCACGCACATACACACACACAACACACACACACACACACACACACACACACACACACACACACACACACAAATCACACAAATGGAAAAACATGCAAACATCACCACCTCCACCTGCCCCCACCACTCCAAACCAAACAGAATACTTCCAAACGCTGGACTCCAAAACAATGTCACAAAATAGCTGAACCAAAAGCAGATGAGTATCTGCATCTTATTTTTCACCATTAACTGTTGTTTAAGTGTTGCTTTGTTACAGAATTGTAGCTTGAAAAAGGGGATTATCCCCAAAAGTCACATGTTTTGGGATTTTTGTGGTTTTTGGTCATAATAAACAGCATTCTTTGTAACCTTCTTTACATGTTTGGATCAAACAGAACACTGCCAGACCTACCTCCTCCATCAGCTCTAACCAGTCCCTCAGCTGCACGTCCAGACTCTTGGACAGGATGCCGCGGCCCTGGATCTCCATCAGCTGTTTGTAGGCCTCATCCGCAATCACGCGATAGTGTGAACACTCCGTTTCCAGTCTGAGAGAGCATAAAATAAGATTGATACTGTGCACGTTTGGTTTCCAGTGTATGTAAAGACAAATAAGATTGATACTGTGCACGTTTGGTTTCCAGTGTATGTAAAGACAAATAAGATTGATACTGTGCATGTTTGGTTTCCAGTGTATGTAAAGACAAATAAGATTGATACTGTGCATGTTTGGTTTCCAGTGTATGTAAAGACAAATAAGATTGATACTGTGCATGTTTGGTTTCCAGTGTATGTAAAGACAAATAAGATTGATACTGTGCACGTTTGGTTTCCAGTGTATGTAAAGACAAATAAGATTGATACTGTGCATGTTTGGTTTCCAGTGTATGTAAAGACAAATAAGATTGATACTGTGCATGTTTGGTTTCCAGTGAATGTAAAGACAAATAAGACTGATACTGTGCCCACCTGGTTTCCAGTCTGAGTAAACTCAAAAAAGGATGAGCACTGAGTGTGCTTTGTACAAATCTTTTTTTGAGTTTACTCAAACTGGAAACCAAGCGTGCACGGTATCAGTCTGAGCACGACAAATTAAAAAATCTGTTTGGAAGTAAAACCACCGAGGGTTGTAATTGGCTGCTGGACTAGCAGGCATTGCAATGCACCAAATTCCCTTATTCAGTTTGTGTCTGCCATTTTCAGTCAGCAATGGGTCAGCTGGAATTAACTGTAAAGTATAAAAACAATAAAAAATCAAAGGCCCACATCAGTGCTGAATAAAAAATAAAAAAAAATAAAAACATGCTGCTGCTGCCATTTTGTTGTTGATGTGTCTAGCAAGCACGTGGCATGGCAATTCTGATCCTGTGCATTGCAACAAATGATGGACACACATGCAATTTTGCATCATACAGAAGTGTGGTGCACGTGCATGTGCGCACACATACACATACACACACACACGTTCTCTCTCCCTTGCTCTCTGAGGACAGGAATTTTGTGCATAAGGCATGGGCCAGTACATACCTGCTGATTTTATTTTCCAGTTCTTTGATCTGGCTAGAGCTGTGTTCCGAATAGTTGTCGCCAAACTCACTCTGCATGCCTGTCCTTTGACGTGCCAACTCTTCGCGTAAAGCCTGTTGATAACATAGCAGTCCACACACATGACACTGGCACACAAACAATATTTTGATGTGGAACTCACCACAGTTTTTCACTGCATCTTACAACACACTACCTGTTAATCAAGCTCACTTTAACAGAAAACATACCATGATTTCTGACCGGATCTTCTACCATGCTACCTGTTGATCTGTCAGCACTTTGACATACTACCTGCCATGATTTCTGACTGCATCTTATACTGTAGTTATAGATTGTTGATCTATCCGCATTTTGACAGAGAACTTGCAATGATTTCTGGGTGGATCTTATAACGTCACACCTGTTGATCTGTCTGCACTTTGACAGAGAACTTACTATGATTTCTGACTGCATTTTATAGCATGCTATCTGTTGATTTATGAGCAGTTTGTCATCGTGCTCACAATGATTTCTGGATGGATCTTATGATCTTACACCTGTTGATCTATCTGCACTTTGACATAGCAATTCATCTGTTGATTTATCATCACTTTGTCAGGGAACTCACCATGATCTCTGATTACATCTTTCTGGGTTCGTAAAGTAATTGGGCACTCTCACTCACCATAATTTCTGACTGCATCTCTTCAAAACGTATGGACTGTATATCTCTGTTGATCACTGGCTTGTTTCTGATGTTGCGTGCCTGTGGAAGAAATGGCATGCATGTTAGTTTTACAGATCAGTTTGAACAATTTGCAGATGCTGGAACTATTCTTCCCTTTGTTTTTCATTCCCCATGCCAAACTCAGAGGCAGACAGCTGACCCCAACATTTCACACACTGGTTTGTGTTGTTTTGTAATAGTTAATACTAATAATGATGTGTTCCAGTACAAAACTAAAAGACTTTAAGGTTGCTGTTTGCATGTGTGTGCATATGAAGGGGGTGAGGGGTGAGGGGTGGGGGGAGGACGGTACTGAATAAACAAAATTCACAAAATCACTGAACATTTTTCTCTGTTTGAGTAGTTTGCAACACCCTGAAAAAAAATGAAAAGAAAAGATTCCACGATGGTTGCAAATATCATTCAAACAAAACTAACAAAAATAAATAACTTTAAGCACAAAAAAACAAAAAACAAATACATTAAAATCAAACACACCATCCAAGAACCAAAAAAAGAAGTTTTTTCCAATGAAAAGCAGCACGTACCCTGTTGGCGTATTTCAGAGCGTTGAGCGTCTCGTCAAAGCTGGAGGAGGCAGGGCTGACGCAGCAGATCATCACAGTTTTGGCATTGCCCCCTAAAGAGTCCTGCAACAGCAAGCAACACACAGGACGTGTCACAAGGCCCGTCACGCACGTGGAACTGCTGAGGAAAGGCCACCCTGATGATAGACCACCCTGATGATAGACCACCCTGATGATAGACCACCCTGGTGAGACCCCACCTTGATGATAGACCACCCTGATGATAGACCACCCTGATGAGACACCACCTTGATGATAGACCACCCTGATGATAGACCACCCTGGTGAGAGACCACCCTGATGATAGACCACTCTAATGGTAGACCACCCTGATGATAGACCACCCTGATGAGATACCACCTTGATGACAGACCACCCTGGTGAGACCCCACCATGATGATAGACCACCCTGATGATAGACCACCCTGATGAGACACCACCTTGATGATAGACCACCCTGATGATAGACCACCCTGGTGAGAGACCACCCTGATGATAGACCACTCTAATGATAGACCACCCTGATGGGAGACCACCCTGATGAGATACCACCTTGATGATAGACCACCCTGATGAAAGACCACCCTGATGATAGACCACCTTGACGATAGACCACCTGATGATAGACCACCTTGATGATAGACCACCCTGGTGAGACCCCACCTTGATGATAGACCACCCTGATGATAGACCACCCTGATGAGACACCACCTTGATGATAGACCACCCTGATGATAGACCACCCTGGTGAGAGACCACCTTGATGATAGACCACTCTAATGATAGACAACCTTGATGATAGACCACCCTGATGAAAGACCACCCTGATGATAGAACACCTTGACGATAGACCACCTGATGATAGACCACCCTGATGAAAGACCACCTTGATGACAGACCACTCTGATGAGAGACCACCCTGATAGACCACCCTAATGAGAGACCACCCTGTTGACAGACCATCCTGATGATTGACCACCCTAACGAGAGACCACCCCTCTTGTTAGACTGTGTTGTTGTTGTTTTCTGAGACCTTTCCCTTTATAGTTCCATACACATGGACTCCTGACACAGGACAACCACACTTTCGCTGTTTGGTTAAACTTGTTTGGAGCCAAGTTGTCTCTAAAGAGGTACTGGCGGGGACTGAAATCCCAGGAGGTGAGGAAAGAGGGAGGCTGTACTTAACGCTACACTGTCACCACCAGAATGATTTCTACATTAAGATGGGCAGCAATGAGAGCCATTCTGATGTTTCATTAATTGTGCGGGGCATCATCACAAGACAGTATCCACAGAAGAAGAGAGCCGAAGTGAAATCAAACCGAAGTCCTGTTTACCAGCCTAACACCTTTACCCCTAGGCCAAACTGGCTCACCTCCTTCTGTTGCATTACCCTCAATATGGCAACTTTGCATCTGTACATCAGAACGTGACAGGTTACCTTCAGTATCCTGGTGATTTTGGAGTCTCTGTAAGGAATGTGGTTGGATTTCTTTTTGGGATCCCCCAGTGAGCTGATCACGTTGCCCAGGGACAGCAGGCCAGAGTTGATGTGGATGGACTCTGGAAGAAAGAACACTGCTTAGCAACAGCATAACAAACCAAAGACATGGAGTTACAGAACATTTGAAAATGTATCTGTGCCCCCCCCCCCCCCCCCCACCCCCCCCGGCCAATCCATCTTCTGAAGCATGCATGCTTCAAAAGCAGGTCACAATCAAAATGAAATATATAGTATGCACAGTGCCCACATGAAACAAAGCTCGGTTAATGCAATCTCTTTAGCATTACACACTCTTGCTTCACTGCATGACTGGGCATAAAACACCAAATTACTTACTGCCTCACTGCTGATCTCCCTTGAGCATGTCCTTGGACTGGGTTCATTTTTGTACATGAAGATTTTCCTTATACCACTGTATCTGGAATGCCAAAGCTGAACTCAATTTTTCAGATTCTGGGTTTCTGGCATGCCCACGTGCACTCCTTGGTAAGCTGACCTGTTCTGCTGATAAACGTTACAACTTCCTAATATGCATATCACTGACATTTTTTCCAAATAGATGTTACCACTTTTGGGTAAGCATTTCACTACTTTATTTCAGTAACTCCTACCAGTTCTTGATAAGCATTTCATTCACTGGTTTAAAAATGCAATCATTAAGTCCCAGTGCTACTGCGTACCTTTAAAGCGGTCACCAACATTTCCTGTGCGGTGAGCTCTCTCAGATCCAGCCAGGTCCACAAAGTGAAACTTGCCAAACATGCAGTGTGGAATTACTGCAACAAGGAAAGACGTGGAAGCTTACGTTGCTGGCAGGTAGTTTCTTCTGAACAGTTATTTCAACTGAAACATTTGAGTGTAAAATGAGGGCTGTCAAATAAAATATCAACATGAGTACACATGTGGGAGACTGAGAGTGTGTGTGTGTGTGTGTGTGTGTGTGTGGTGTGTGTGTGGTGTGTGCATGTAAGCGCACGTGGGGGGAGGGGAAGGGGGGTGTATGTGAGTTGTATGCGTATGTGTCTGTGTGCAGCTCACATGCCTGTGCTCCTTTGTGTCTCTATATGCATGCATATGTGCACACATATAGGTACGCAAACGTGTACATGCATAAATCCATGTGTGCATACATGAATCCAGCTGAGTGCATGCATATGTCTGTGTAAGTACATAGATAAAAATATAGGCATGCAAATGTGTGCATACACAAATATGTGTCTCTGTGTGCACATGTGTATGTACATGTATGTGTGCATGCATGCATCTTTGTGCGCACATGTGAAGAAAGGAACTACGTACAGTCATCAGCATCATCTGAACTGTCACGGACACGTTTGTCTGCCATAGGATCCACCTCTGTCCACTGCTGGCCTGTCAACATAACACCATTGGCCTTGATTAGAGGCTGCTGACCATGTGTGTGTGTGTGTGTGTGTGTGTGTGTGTGTGCGTGCAAAGGTATGTATGTGTGAATATGTCTACATGTCACAGTGTGTGTGTGTGTGTGTGTGTGTGTGTGTGTGTGTGTGTGTGTGTGCCCAATGGTGTGTGTGCAAAGGTATGTGTGTGTGAATATGTCTACATGTCAGTGCGTGTGTGTGTGTGTGTGTGTGTGTGTGTGTGTGTGTGTGTGCGTGCATGCATGCGTGCGTGCGTGTGTGCACATGCATGTGAGTGTTTCTGCCAGATGATCACCTCTTTACACTCTTGGCCTGTCAACATAACAACACGTTTCCCTTCAGTTTCTCCCTGATTTTCAACTGCCATGGTACCCTAATATTTCCAAGCCTGTAGCACCCAAGATCCAAGTTATTAACCATATCATGATTCAGTTTGATTTCATCCTGCGGTGACCCTGTGTGGCTGACAGGACATTAGAATCCAATTACTTACTAATTCAGATAATGTGGTTTAATTGGTTGATTTCTCAATACTATTCAGTGTTGTCTTTGAATGTGAAAAAGGGAAGAAAAAAAATTCATCTAGCCACACACTCCTTTCTCACCAATGAGAACAGTGAAGACCGAATGGGATCGACTGGAATGTTCGTTCATCTGTGTCGACCCTGTGTGTCGAGCAGCTGACCCTGTCTCAAGAAGGGACATCACCTCATCCAGGGACTCCACACTCTCCTCTTGAGCACCGACAATAACTGCAACAAACAGCTACATCTGAAAACACCACCATCTCCACTTCTCATTGATCTAAGCTTACGCGAAACAAGTTCTTTTTTTTTTTACTCCTCCTTTGTTTTTCTCCTTTTTTCTTTCTGCTTCTTTCTTCTCCTTTTCTCTCTTTTTCCAGGGGCCTATAGAAATACTCCTTCACAGCTTACTGAAATAAACTTTGCCCCCCCCCATACCCGCACCTCCAATCTCTTTCTCTCTCCAGGGGCCAGAAGCCTACTGAAATTAGCTGTTGTCTTTGTCATCTCTCCCTTTGCCCCCCTTTCAAGCTTTAAATTTGTCACTGTCAGCAGCCAAAGATGCCTAACATTATTTTTTCAACAGCTCATAAAAGTTAGCAAACATAAAACACCAAAGTGACAATAAAAAAAAAATGTCCTTCACAAGTCTCAAAGTTTCTCCCTCAAAAGTCAAAGGTCTTCAGACCAGAAACAACAGAAAAGACCAGAATGTGACTGAAAAGATGAAGATGATGAAGGAAACAGAGGAGAAGGAGAAAACATATGAGAAGGAGGAGCAGAAGAAGAAGATGACAAGGACACAAAAATAAATCTCTAAACCAGAAAATGTCCCAAAACTGTCAGCCATGTTAGATTCAAGCACCAGCTGACCTGTGTTGCCCTTGTCATCCTCGCGCACATGCAGATCTCTGCTGGAGGTTTCCAGGTCCAGGAGGTCACGCAGTTCCTCCTTGTAGATCTCCACGTAAGACACTCGCACTTCATACGTCACATTCGTCTTGGACTGAAAACCACAAAACACGGTTACTTACAAGCCTTAGCTGCCCAACATTTTGCCTCTTGCATACTGTATATATACTTTCTTGCCCCAGTTGGAAATTTCTTTTACAGGAAATTCAGTAATGTTTTACTTCAAGGAGAGCCAACTGAGGCACAGATGCAATACCCCCTGGCCTAAAATTCAAGGAGAGCAAATGTTCCGTCAACTCACATTCCAAATTTGAAAATGTCACTCATCTATTTTTCCTCCTCCAAATATCATGCAACCTTCAAGTAGGTCAAAGTCACCAAACCTGTCCTCCCAAAAAACTATTTTTAAAAATTAAAGCCCAACAGAAGTTATCAGCATGCAGTTTCAAAGAGCTTGGCTAAACAGTACATGAGAAAATGCTGACATTATGTTTTTTGCAGACTGTCAAGCAATCACACAGCAGTATGTGGTACAGATCTACAAGGATGTTTTCGTTTTGCAAAGCAGATATGACTCATACCTTCATGATCTGAAACATTTGGCGTAAAGCTCGTGGAATGATTCCATACTCATCCTCTGTAAGGGAGGAGATGTCACCTCCACCAATGGTGTATGTCTTGCCAGATCCCTGCAAACACAAATATTTTACTGGTCAAAAATATTAGTGTTTGAAGATGTGGTCCATTTTGTCATGCAGTACCTCTCTCTCTCTCTAAATAAAACAAGATGGAACTTTTAGTTAGATTTTAAAAACCTGTAAACTGCTCAGGGTCTTCTCTGCACAAACAAGTTGTTATACATGTGCCAACATGACACATTTGAAATTCTTCTCATGTTGCCTAAAACTACACTCATCAGATCAACATAAGCACAAACTTGCAAATCCATCAGTACAAACAAACAAAAAATCAAAAAAATCCTGTATAAATATGCACATTTTCATCCCTTCCCAACTGCTGAAATATTGCCTGCCCCAGGAAGGCAAAAATATCTTCCACACCAATACTCTTAATCAATATATCCATAAAAAAAACTTGCCTCTAAATGATATTGTTAATTTAAAATACCAAATCCATGTAGACTCATTCCCCTTCTCCACCCCCCTGCCCTCACCCACCCTTTTACATAATTTTAATATATCATGTTAAAAAAATAATAATACATGGACACAAGGTCTGCACAGACCCTACAACAAATACAAGCAACAGAAGCCAGCAGCAGAAGCAGTAACTCACAGTCTGTCCATAGGCAAACACAGTGGAGTTGTAGCCTTCAAAGATGCTCCTGACTAGTGGCTCCACACACTGCGTGTAGGTGTCTTCCTGTTCAAACAACAAACCAGTCTGAGTCAGCCCTTCTGTAAGACACCCAAGTCCTAAGTCATGGGGACTTGAATACTTGCTCCACTCAGGCGTCAATATAAACATACACACACGCACATGCACACATGCATGCACAAATGCACACACACACACAGATGCATGCATGCACGCACACACACACACATATGCACACAAACACACACACACACACAAACTTAATTTTTAAAAATTAAAAAGAAAGAAAAAAAAGCTGTATGATTTTTGAAACTGTCAACTTCTCTATTACTGTAATAGCCTAAACCAAAGGAGCATCACCGAGGTTATCCCATTAAATTGACTAAAGTATAAAAGTCTAGTTCTCAGTATTGCTTCTCAGGTTAGCAGAATGTCTCCTTCCCGCTTTGACTTTGAACAAACTGGTATGTGTAATGCAAATGTGTGTGCCTGTGTGCATGCATGGGGGAAGGGGGAAGGGATGTTCATCACAAATTTGTGACGTATTAATAATAACATTATGTGTTTTTGATGTCATTTGTTGATTATGAAATGTATGTGCCTGGGATTCACCCGAGACCCCATTATCATATTATTATAATTATTATTATGAACTGACCTGGGTGGCCTTGGCTGAGAGAGCAAAGTCGAAGGTGAAAGACCTGTCTTTGCCTACAACCACCTGGTTGGAGTTGGGCACTATGCGCAAGCACGCCTGCTCTCCGCCCAGCTTCTCCTTTGGCAGCAAAGGGCGTACCTGAAGACAAGAACCGACCAACTAATAGTCTGAAGTACACACACACACCTCACAAGCACACACACACACACACACACACACACACACAGACACACACCACATACACACACATGCAAATACACACACACACACATAGACATACACACACACACAAACACACACGCATGCACACATGGACATACACACACACACACATACACACAAGCAAGCACACACACACACACACACACTCTCACACACACCCACACTCTCTCTTTCTCACACAAACACACACACACACACACACACACCTGTACACCTGCTGAATAAATTCACTTGCTTACAGGTCACCCAGCCACAGCTCAGGTATTGATATTACAAGTAACCTAGCACCAAAGTGTTAAAGTAAAACTAGCATTATATTATAATGCTAGTTTAACACTGCTGGGTTACTTGTGACATTAATGCCTGAGCTGTGGCTGCTAAGCACGTGTATCACTGTATGAAATAAGCTTTAAAACCTTACCCGAACTGCAACTTTCACGTTATCCTCCTGCATGGTGATGGCTACAGCAATGCCTCATTCATGGCGTAAAAGTGTCCACATTCAAGTAAACACAAGAAAATCTGAAACTCAAATTTAAAAACATCCAATGATCCAACCCATGTCTGAGTACAACTTACATGGATTACACTTTTCTTCATCCTGCCTCACAATTACTTCATTGCCAAATCAGCATCAACCACTTAATCCAAACTATGTCCAATTCATCACCGACTGAACTGAATCATCCAATGATCAACCATTTAATAAGTACTATAAACCACAAAATGCCTTCTTCTTCTCCTTCAGTGTAGTGTCCAACTTCAACACTTTGAGTCTGAATACTGACAGTGCCACTGTTAGTGTTGTTACTCAGTGCATGCTGGGTTAGTCTGGTGTTTTCTGATTCATGACCCACAAAACTGACACAGAGTCTGTGACAAAGAGTGCAAGTCTGTGACAGACTACAGAATCTCTAACCTAAGCATGCAATCTTTTTTTTCCCTGCCTGTGTTATTCACCTTTTCAGAGTTAACCAATCACTCATACATGATCAGGTCCTTGCTGATACTATATGTGATAGTTCCAAACTGATCCATGTCCCGTCCCCCCCCCCCCCCCCCCCCCCCCCCCACCCACCCACAAATGATAAGGGCACTCCAGACAACTTGCCCAAATCCAATGCCGCACCATATACAGAAAATTGTCTTTCTTCCAAAACACCACACCATCAATAAAGAACCGGAACAGCATGCCAGACAGTACGGTGACAGCAGACACACTTGGAACATTTCATCGTCTGTGTCAAGAGTGCAATTAAGCAATATTTGCTCTTCTCCTCTCTCTCTCTCTCTCTCTCTCTCTCTCTCTCTCTCTCTCTGCCAGACCCCCGCAGAGTGATAGAATGATCATTTGAATGACACTGGGAAAGAAGAACACGCGCAGACTCGTCAGCTCCTGTCTCGCCTTCGTGTGTACAGCACGCACTAAGGTCGTTGCACTAAGCATAAATCCCATGTCCGCCTTTGCACAAAAATAGGTCTGAAGGCCGCTGGTAATTATATTGTATACTGGTATTAGTGGTAGCACAATAATCAACATGAACTATCTTGTTACACCAAACGCTAGGAGAAAAATGAACTATGAATATGATAGTATGAAGATTGACTCGGACTCAGGGATAGATACAGAGAGAGGGGCTCCCTTTCAGGCTCACAAAAGCTGTAAAAAGAACTGTCTGTTACTTTTTTCTCTTCAAAGATTAAGCAAAACTTGAAAAGGTAAGAAAAACACATGATTTCTACACATAAAATGTGACCGTACCTTCACAGCAACACAGTAAACAATCTCTGCTAAAAATGTGCCGCCATTTGTAATTCGAAACTTCTTGTAAAGCTATCTGTAAATCTGACAGATTTTACAGTGGAATAGTAACAGTTAATTGATAGCACTCTCTCATAATCTATGACGCATGTCGTATGAGAAAAATAATGAATCGATTTGGGCACTTCAAAATTTGTTACGAAAATTAGTAGTGAATATTTATTAGTACAAATGTAACTTCCGGTTACGTCTGATAGCGGCGTTTCTTCAAGACGAAAAGGTAAAATTCTCTTTTGTCGCTGTTTGTGACACTACAGGATAATTTTGCTATTCTCTACATCTGTAGTAGGTAGGACTTTCTTTTCTTACCTCCCAGGCCCGTTGAAATGATTTGGATATGATTCATTGTTTCGTTAATAACAGAGCCTGGCAATTGAATTTGAGACAAATACTTCTTCAAGTAGTCTAGATCCTAGACACTTGACAGCAGCAGTCCAGCACAGACTGACAGTGGTAGAGACTCACTTACTGTGGGGCGGCTGCCGTTAAAGTTTGTTGGTGCTGAGGTGTAGAACTAGAAAGATCAAAAACTCCCACTGACCAGAAAAATAGTTCTTTAGTTGTTTTTTGTTTGTTTTTTAGAGAGAGAGAGAGAGAGAGAATGACACTGACAGTGCAACAATTCAATTTTAAGGACTTGTGAGCAGAGCTGAAATGTGGACTTTGCGAACACCACCTAAAGTGCCAGAATAATCATCAATATGATTGTGGGCATCCAAGGAAAGAAGAAGAAGAAGAAAGGAGTAATATTCAAAAAGGGGGTCGGACATTCATGTGACATTTGTTATTTTGAAAGCCATTTGGGTCATTAATCTCGCCCTGATATAACCGTACTGGTTGACTGGGCATAAAGCACCAACTTACTTACTTGGGTCATTAATCATCAGAATCATTCAAACACTCATAAAAGTCATATCCATAGATCTAGCAAATGAAGCCAAAATGTGCAACAAAAAGGCTGCTTTGTAATACTTGTGTCATTCGATATGCTCATGTAATGTATGCTCCTTTGGTGTACAAACTTGTTTCCGACTCCCAGTAATGATGAGCATGCTCCCTCAGTGCCGTTCACGGCCTGTCGTCGGCAAGACAGTCGACTGGTACTGAATACACATGTGCATATATATATAGAAACTCAGAGTAAAAGACACAGTCACTTTTTGTAGCAAATGTTGGCTTTATGCACAACATTAGTACTAATGTGAACTCGTCTATACAATGATTCTGGTATGATTTGTGACCCAGAATGTCTTCTTTTTTTTTTGATTATGCTTATTTTGATATACACAATACAGTCATATGGTATGGAACTACCATGCACAAAATATCTCACAAAATTGTCTACAGAAATCATGGATCGAACAGACAGCTCTTCAGCAATGATGCTTCTACAGTATGGAGGTGATGACTCGGATGAAGAAAATTTAAATGAACAGGACAATGCCTCTGGGCCTACAGAGGAGAGAAAGCGCCGCAACAGCAGCAAGGGCGGAGAGCCGCTCACTCCCAGTCGACGCATCTCTGAGGAAAGTTTTGGGAAACAGGCAGCAGCACTGATATCCGATGAGGAAGGCGACCATCACCCTCCAATTCCAGACAGGTAGGAACCAGACATGGCTCAGCCTCTTACAGTAACAGTACTAAAAAAAAAACTGACAGTTTGAGCTTTGAAGTTTGAAAAAATGAAATTGGATGTCATAAATTTTATACAAGTGCACTTTGACCACCAAAGGTTAGGTGGTAGCTATGGATGGTAGCTGGTATTACTGGTGTAGAAATAAACCTCTGAAAGTGGTCAAAGCTGTGAAACTGAAACTAGTATTAGTAAAAGGAACTACTTCAGATTCAGATTCTTTATTCACCAAGTTTTGCAACAAGGAAAGTGTATTAAAAAGCGGTAAGCATGCAGACATAAGCAAACGACAACACTGATGTACATCAACTGTGTTTGTGTTGACATGCATCAACTACATTTAACTGTGTCCAAATGTCATGAAGGAATTGTGGCTGAATCACTTGACGTTAAAAAGCCAAGGGAGAAATCTTACCATCCTTTTGGCCCCCAAAAGTGGAAACCTTGAATAGAACCCGTTAAAATTCATTCTTCATTTTCTGGAATGGACTGAACATAACAAAATATGATACAGGTAACGGTCACATTATCATGGGTCCAATTTTGCTTTGTTAATTGTTAGTTCCTTAACAATTCTAGGACAACTATCATTTTTACAGTACGCAAGTACTAGTAGTTGTAATACAGGACAATTTGATCCCATATCAAATGTTGTTCCTTAAAATAAAAAAATAAAAAAGAGATGTGGAGGAAAACTGGCAAAATCAAAAAAAATGCACTTTCATTCTCTGTTGTTGTTGGGGTTTTGTTGTTGTTGTGGGGGGGGGGGGGGACGGGGTACTTGAGTATGGTAGTGGTGCAGTGCTGATGCCATTGTAATTTGTAGCATAAGATTTTCCAATTCCATCTCCATGTTTAGAAAGCGTGAGCATGGTGGTGGTGATGACGAGCAAGAAGAGGCTGCTGTGCCTGTCAAGATATCTATGATGGACGTCAGCAAGAAAATGGCACCGTCTGTCTCACCGTACGAGGACAATAACTCCAACTCCAGTCTCCCTGACAGCCAGCGATCGAAAAGTCAGAAAAAAAGTTCAAAGCGTAAGTTGTTTTTGTCACTTTCTTTAAATCTCGTGTTAGGTTCAGGTATTATGTAAACAAAAAACATCAACTGCTGTTTCTGCAGTAGAACTGCTGTTTTAAGACCATCTTTAAAAAATAAAGAAGGAAAAAAAGTTGGTATTAAAAGAGACTGTGTAGTCCTTAGGGTTCACTGACATGGAAATACAAGGGGGGAGGTTCAGAAAACAGCAGTCTTAAACAAACTACAAAGTTAAAAATGGTGGTGGGGGATGCTGGTCAAGGGTTCATTTATCTATGGGAACGTGATGGGAAAGGTTTCGGGGGGTGGGGGGGGAAGCTTGTCTAAAGAGAAGGCTGTTCTGTCACTTGGGTGGTCACTTTGGGGTCAGCTGTGTTTCAAGTGTCATAGTTTTTGTGATGACAAAGCCAATTCTTCCACAGCCCCCTGACACTGACAGTTGACAATTACTGTCTAGTTCTTCAGCCATCAGAAATCTGAAACATGAATGACTGCTAGCATTCTAAAACAAGACGTGAAACAAAATTTGCAGATTGTGTGTCTATGTCATAATAAATAAGCGTTCTTTTGAATCATTTAGGTGTTTGGATCTTCAGCCATCAGTCTCTGTCAGCTGTGCTACTGCAGAGATGATGCTCATTATGAAACATTCCCTGGCTGCTTACCAGGAATGATAGGTCTGCATTCGGAGGCACTGTGGAATGGGTTGACGTAAAACAGAGTCTGAGCAATTGCTCTGTTGAAGTTTTTTGCCATCAGGAATATTATGTACTGAGTGATGCTACGTGTGCATTGCAGCCTGTCGCTCAGATAGCTGCACTTTTGATGCAGGAAATTAGCATAACATTGTCATTGTGTCAGGTATCCTTATACATGACAGTTATATTTCCATGAAATAGTTCAGCATGTAGAAGAAGGAACTGATGTTTACAATGTGGGATTTGCATGAAGTGTCCTTACATTGTAGTGTAAGGTGATCAGTGTTTGTCAATGACTGTTCATTCAACAGTGCCTATGCGTCTGGTATCCTACGGAGGTGATGATCTGGAGGAAGATGAAGATGAAAATGAGAGCAGTGAAGAAAGCCAGGATGAAGACAGTGACAGAAAAGACAATAATGACACAGTAAGCATCAGTGCCACTTTCCTTGTTTTTGTTTAGCATTTCATGAGTGCAGTATAATGTGTTACAATTTGTTTGACAAAATCTTTGAGGAACATAGCCCCTCAAGGCAGTATCTGGAACAGTTAAAATCGCATCTACTGTTTTCCAACATCAAACATTTTCTCAGTTTCTGTGCACCAAAAACATACACTTGAGATATTTAAACTACCCAGTCTCATGTTTTAAGCACTGTTTCATCCTAAACAAGCTCATCTTAAGTGGTTTGCATTGAAGGTGTTTTGCAGGCAAAAGGAAGTGTTTTTCATGATTGGTGTTTGTACTTCCTTGTAAGCTACAATGACCCTGATATAACCATAATGGTTGACTGGGCATAAAACACCAAGTTACTTACCTTGTAAGCTGTATATGTTCAGCATAGACATGCTGCTCAGGCAGTTATATCTGCATACCGATGCAGTTAGTGACTGATTGATAGGTGTGTCAGACGGACAAGTCGGGTGCAGCAGCATCTAATGTTTTCAAATCATGTGCGTTTTATTCTTTTAAATCAGTTCAGACTCCGAGTACTTACCACAAAGCTGTGACCAAAGATGTGCTATTTAGTGTGCAGGTAACTGAGTGAAATGAAAGCAATTTAAGAAAGAAGAACAAGTTAACACTATCATTCTGTGATTTAAAATTTCATGTTAACAGTGAATGGGCCATATCTGGGGGTGGGAGGGGTTAGGAGAAACTTCAAACACCAGCCAGGAATCAGTATCATTTATTATCTGTACAGTTACAGTAATGTGCCTCTTGCTCCCAGCTGATTTAATCATGAACCCAAGCGATCACAGTCAGGATTACAGTTGGCAGCAGTTTTCAAAGCTCTGTCCAGCATCATGTACCTTAGATTTGTTCACTCACTAAAGTCCTTTGTGATTAGTCATTATGCACGTATGTTTATACTTCTGGCGTGCATAAAGTAACCTTATTGATTGCTTCAATTTATCTTTTTCAGCAAGAAAACACAGATACATGTGAGTACATATTCTTTCTCCTCCCCACTTCCCCCCCCCCCCCCCCCCCCCACCCAGTTGTCCATTTCTCATTTTGGATTGTTCTCCAAAGTTTGCTTTAGAATGTGTATGTAACCTGATTTATATCAAGATGTGTAGATTCCAAACAGAACCTTCAAAATATGCATTGGTACGCGTGCATTCATGATAAGACATGTCAGCTGCAATCAAATGAGGCGAATTGCTTTCGTTTATTGGATCAGCAGCTTGCAGGGATGTCACCAAGAGATGGGGGCCTTAGAGCTCAGTGCAGAACCCTCTCTTTCCTATCATCTTTCCAGCGTAGTCTTTGCTCACATTTGTCCAGCTGCAAGGGTGGGGTGGTCAGTTTGGTGGGTGTTGCATATTGATCTAAGGGTAAATGTCCTCCGGTTGAAATGAATCGAGAGGGCAGGGGCATATAGGGGCCAATAATAATAATAAGAGATATTTCTGGTGCCCCATCTCAAATGAGCCCAAAGAAGCTTGCAAAACAAAACAGAATTGAGGTTTAAAGGGTGCAGTGGGGGGCAACACACTACTTATGGTACATGCCCAGTCAGGGTTATAGCAAACCCTTATATACACTAACAAACCACCTACAGACATTTCATTTCTAATTCTATAATGATTTGTTTCTGTGTTGACTAGCGCCCGGCACCAGAGGTCTCGTGGGTATGGATGGCAACAACATTCAGCTCCCGCCCGAGCCGCCGGGCAAGTGTCCCAAGACTGTACAGGTAGGGATTTTTCAGCCACGTTTGTCTTAGTCATCTGCTTCTGGCTCCGGGGATGCTGTTACTGTTCTAGTACCATGGGACCTAAAACAAGGGTATAAGACTACCCTTAAAACTTTGGAGCCTGGTGAAACTAACTTCTACTTGTATGTAATTATACAAAAGCTGGTTGAGGGTACTAAACCCCTGCTTTCATGTTGTGTTTGAGCAGTTTGAGTTGTTTCCCTTGCTTCATAAAACTTTTGGCAATGTTTCCAGAGACAGTAGATTATATAATATATTATATACTGTCTTTGATGTTTCTCTGCAGTTCTAGGTGTGCTTTGGGGGGGGGGAGGGGGGGGGGTACAAGAATTGAGTGAAAATGGGGCAAAATAGTCTGTGATTTCACTGTGGCAAGCAAGCAGGCAAGCACAGCTGTGGTGAGTTGAGGCAGAAAAGGGTCAACAATGCAGACCTCTCCACTCTTGAGTAAACTTGATGCACTTTACGTGTTTTATTATTTTAATTTTTAGTGCATGCTTAGTTGTTTAATTGTTGCCATAATCTGCTAAACTCTGACGTGGACTTCAGGACCTTGAGCATGCATACGTGGTATTTGTGCATGTGCATACACACAGGGGGTATTTTGTATACAATGTTATGTGTATAATATATAATCAATAACTCAGTGACAAAATCTGTTTGATTTTCATGACTGCTTTCAGGACAAGATCTCAGACTTGTACGTGCGGATGAGACAAGAAGGCTTTGACACCAACAATGAAATTCAGCGTCTGACCAGCTTCAGAAATCCAAGGTACCTTGCCAGTGTTTCCACCTCCATTTCAAGCAGGGAATATTCATAATAATAATAACTGTTCTAATCACCTCATCTCAGGATGAACCCTCAAGCAGAGTGGAATGTTTGAAAGCTGCTGCTTATGAGAAAATTGTCATCCTGCTGTTTTGTATTTTACTGCACAATAAATATGCAGTGTGTATATCCTGTGAATTATATGACTGAGGCATTTGAAAGTATGGGTGAGTGTGTGCAGCATTTGTATTGAGGGTGTTGTATTCTTTTTCGCATGTGCCCCGGATGTGAAGAAGAAAAAAAAGTTTTGTTCTCAGTTCAAACGATTTTGATGTTACTGTGTGCTCACATCAGCATTGTCAGCAAATATAATCGAAACTCATCCTGATATACTTTGAATTGCCTTTCTGGTGACAAACTTATGCCATTTGAGAGCACCAATGAAAAGCTGTCAGTTAGCTGACCGTTTTTGGAGGCCCACAGTAGTGGCTGGATAAAGGATGTCGTAAACTGATGCTTGGATTTTGGGGCGATCTTGCAGGAGGGGTTTGACTATATTCTGATGTTGGTTGATGAATCGAATGGGTTGAGTCAGTTGAGTTAGTGCTCATCTCTTGTGTGTGGTATGTCAACTGTTTTGTTTTCAGAACATGCTCCTCTTCATGCTCCTTTGTATGTTGGTCTGTTTCAGTATCTATGAGAAGTTGATTCAGATGTATCACATAGATGAGAAAGGATCCAACTTTCCCTTGGTAAGTGCTTTAAATAGACATGTTACAAAATCATGCTCTGATGGTGATTGTGTCCAATGGATTTGATTTTAATCAAGTTTCATAATTTTTTCTGTTAATCTGCACCATGATTAAAATAAAATGTATTATAGTTATTCTGTAATTTTTCTGTCACCTGCAAGGAGTTTAAAATGCATGATAATTCTGTAATTTTTCTATCACCTGCCAGGAACGTACTGCTGCTTAATTCTGTCTGAAAATAGTCGTCACTGTTCATCATTTTGTGTTAGAATGAAGCCATCAGCACTTCATTTCTTCAAGTTCTTCTGCTTGACTGACCAGATGTAAATGAATATAAAAGGTGGATGTGCAGATCAAAAAAATAAAAACTGACTTGTCTGTGGCTGAGAGATCATAAATGCCTCTGTTCCCTAAACAGACATAACAATCAAACTTAGAGAGAGAGATCAATTTTCACGTGGTCTTTATTTCAAACATATTATTACAGTTGTCTTTATGTTGGATAATCATAATATGTACTGTTGCTACCACTGACAGTACATTTAAGCATTCTTAGTGTATTAAACTTGCTGATCTGGAATGTATTGTCATTGTCTTTGCATTTGAAGTTAGTCTTTATTTTAATGAATCATTTAATAATTGACATGTGTATAAATTGTCATTTAAAGATAGACATTGGCGAATGTGATGAGCAGTGTTTATTTGGTGAAAGCGTTATTTTGAAAGGAATGCATTTCTTAATAACGTAGATGTCAATTTATTTTTTGACGTATCAGTCAGGTCTGTTTTCAGGATGTCTACAACCCTCACATGTGGGGCAAAGAATCTTTCTATGATGAGCTGGGTGAGTGCATTCATTGTCCCAGGTTTATTCATTAGATAGGGATGTTACCCGTGTTGTTTGGCAAATGCCTTGTGGCTGCTGATTGTCAGCACTGGTAAAGTTTACTTTAGTGAAAAGAAATAGCAACTGATGCATTGTGGTAAGTTATTGGCTGTCAACACCAGTAAAGGTAGCTTTAATGAAAAGAAATTATGTTGGACAGAGGGAAAAGGAGGAATGCTGTTTGATAGCTGATGCAGTTGTTTTAACCTGAACTAAGTACGCAGCCATTACTCAGCATTATGTTTTGTTCTTGTTTGCTTCTTCTTCTTGACCTGTGTAGATAGACTCTGCATGGCTCAGTGGGCATTCAAATCCAATTTCTAACGTATTATTATTTTGGGGGTGGTGGAGGAGGGGCTGTTTGGTTGGGGGGACCATTTGGTCACCTTTTGTTTTTGTTGTGGTGGAATTTGTTCCCACTGGTAATTTTTAGTTTTGTGTTTTTTGTTGGGGGGGGGGGGGGGGGCATGTCCCACATTTTTATCTCTGTAATAAGCATTTGGACACCTTTTGTTTTTTTGTTGTGGTGGAGTTTGTTCCCACTGGTCATTTTTAGTTTGTTTGTTTGTTTTTGTTGGGGGGGGGGGGGGGGGGGATGTCCCAAAGTTTTATCTCTGTAATAAGCATTTGGTCACCTTTTGTTTTTTGTTGTGGTGGAGTTTGTTCCTGCTGGTTATTGTTGTATGTGAGGGGGTGTTGTTTAATGTCCCAAAGTTTTATCTCTGTAACAAGCATTTGCTAAGTTTTAGGGGCGTTACCAGCTGTGTTTATCTCTGTAACAAGCATTTGCTAAGTTTTAGGGGCGTTACCAGCTGCGTTGTCATCAGCACTCACTGACTCAGCCAGTTTTATTTTTCAGACAAAGTTCAGAAGAAGGACATGGAAAGGCGAGAGAAGGAGAGGAAGACAAAGGTGAGTGCACCGCTTTAGTCCTCTGTTTCAAACATGGCCTGTGGAAGCACAACTAGTGAACTACAGCTGTTGTTACAACAAGGAAAGAAGAAAAGGGAGGGGGGAGGGGGGCAGGTATTTTAAGGGTGCTTTGGTGGTTGGTTATGTCCTTTTGTGTGTGTGTGTGGTTGTTTCAATTTCAGAATTTAAGGTACAGTTAAATTCAGGTTTTAGTTAACTTCAGGGTTCTGATTGTAAAGTGATGTTGTTTTGTTTTTACTTTCAGGAATTGCTGGGGGGGGGAGGGGGGGTATCAAGCAAACAACTCTCATTCTGGCTTTCTGCAATTGGTATTGTTATAGCAAGAGTACAACATACTTGTAAGTTTGCACAAGTTTGTTTTGGATGATGTGTTTTTCCCAAAATAATGGACAACTATCACCTTCAGAATCTCACAAAATATCCAAATACTGTGTAAACATGTCTGGTCTTGGGAGTCAGTGTTTTTTCCCCAGGTAATTGTGAATGATGTTTAATGTCTTATGTTTTGCAGATCGAGTTCATCTCCGGCACCAAAAAATCTGCCCAGAGTTCTGACAGCTCCGGCACTGCTGGTAGGTGGCTGTGTTGGCCCTGTGAGACTGCGAGTGAACGTCCAGCAGGAGCGATGTGTGTTGTTGTTTCCTGTAGTCTGAAGTCTGTGTCCAACTGGGTGTGTGACTTTGCAGTCACTGATTTTAGTTGTCATCGTCAAACCCTGAAGGACTATCTAGTATCATGATTGACATGTAAGAACATATGCTATGTGTTTGCGTGCAAGGCTAAAAGTTATTTCTGTGAAATCCTGATTCTGAAGCTGGTAAAGCAGAAAATGCCAGACTCTTGCTGAGCAGTATTCTGCCTCTGGACTTAAAAAAACAAAAAATATTTTAACTGGTTTTGTTGCCATTGCATAAATATTTACTGTGGCAAAGAGTCATATGAGGCTGTACATCAAAACACACAAAGGGTTCAAAGGAAATTCATTTTTATGAAGACAAGACACAATACAACTGCCATTTTATAAGTGTCAAACAGAGATCTGTTTGTATGGGAAACAGTAAAGAAAAATGAGTTGACTTCTGTTTTACACAGCTTACTCTTTCAGACTGTGTGTACGCTGGCTATAGTCTCCTCTTCAGTCATCTTTATATGGCCCTGTGCAATGGACAGGGAATATAAAGTCCAATTACTAATTAGTCATCTTCAAACCCTGAAGGATTTTCGTGAATGAAATGTCATCATGACTGTCAATACTCAAATGTGTGCAGCTGATACATATTCCTGCATCTGTGCAACGATAATGTTTTTCCGAAAAACTGATAAAAACCGCAGTGGTAGCATTTTTAACATTTTGTCTTTCTGGTAACGTTACAACAGTACTAGAGATTTGTGTACGTGGTCATTTACAGACAAAAAGAAGCAGAAGAGCAAATGGGATGCCCTGCCACCAGGTTTTTTGTCCGAGTAGTCTTTTGTCTTTCTGGTAGCATTACAAGAGTTTTTTGTGTTCATTTACAGATGAAAAAAAGCGGAAGAGCAAGTGGGACGCCCTGCCACCTGGTTTGCCATCTCAGCCACAGCGTAGCGGCAGTGGCACTGCCCCAAACCTGACAACCTCGGCCACCGGCACCCGCGCCACCATCATCTCAGCTGTCGGAACACTCACCAAAAAGAACACTTTCAACATTATCAATACGACGGGGCCAACAAAGTGATGCCGATGTGTGTGTGCGGGATGCATGTGGGTGAATGACTCAATGAGTCTGTGTGTAGGTGTGCTGGAACCCTCAGCAAGAAGAAACTCTTTCAACATCACCATATGCGACTGTACCATCAGAGTGATGCTGATGCGTGTGTTTGCGAATGAGTCTGTAGGGATGTGTGTGTAATTGGGTCTGTGTGGGAGTTGGTCAGAAATCTCACCAAGAAGACTTCTTTCAACAATATCAGTATGACCAGGCCATCAGTGTGATTGATGTTAATGCATGTGTGTGACTATGACTGTCTGTGCGGATGTGGGTCAGAAACTGTCAGCAAGAGGAACCATTTTCCACAATGTCAGTATGACAAGGCCATTAAAGCAATGCATGTGTGAGCACCCGTGCGTGCATATGTGTGTGAGAATGAATAATTGTGCCACCATAATTTCTTTTCTCACCAAAAATAACACTTCAACATCATCAGTGTAGCAGGGCTATCAAAATGAAGTTCATATCTGTGAGTGAGTCTGTGGGAGATGTCAGTAACTGTGCCATCAGAACTCTCCAAAAAAAGAACACCTTCAGCTTCATCCATACAGTTCAACCATCAAAGGGGTGCTGGTGCCTGTGTGTGATTGAGTTGATGTGGGATGTTGATAATTGTGCCAGCATCATTTTGGATATCGGAACTCTCACTAAGACCACCTCCAACATCATCAGTACTATGGGAATGAGATGCTGATGCCTGTGTGTGAGTGGGTGGGAGATGTGGATAATTGTGCCAGCGTCATCCTGGATGTCGGAACTCTCACCAAGAAGACCACCTCCAACATCATCAGCTTTATGGGGCTGTGAAAGAGATGCTGGTGACTGAGTGAGTGGGAGATGTGGATAATTGTGCCAGCATCATTCCGGATGTCAGAACTCTCACCAAGAAAACCACCTCCAACATCGTCAGTACTATGAGTGAGGGATGCCAGTGATGCTGATGCGGGTGTTTGAATGAGCGGGTGGGGGATACAGGTGGTTGAACGGGTCTGTGCGGGCGTCATCTCTGAAGTAAGAACTCCCACTGAAAAGAACACTGAACGTTGTCAGTGGAACAGGGCTGTCTGAGTGAATTACGTTGATGCGCCATTGCGTGTGACTGGTTCTTTGTGAACACGGGTTGCCGGGCCACCATCAGAGTGAATGCTGGTACATGTGTGTTGCTGGATCTGTGTGGGCGTGGGTAATAAATATTGTGCCAGTTTGTAACAGTTTTCTGTTGGGACGCTCACCAAAGAAACACCAGGGGGTGGGGAGTAGTTGTTCCACACCTCCCCCTCTCTCTCTCTCTCTCTCTCTCTCTCTCTCTCTTGTTCTCTCTGTCCTCCCCTCTCTCACTCCCCTCCCCCTCGTCTTTCTCTCTCTTCCACCGTCCACTTTTAAAGCCAGCAGAATCTCAAGACTGTAATAGATTATGAATGTCAAATAGTACACTCAGTATGATTGTCAAATAGTACACTCAGTTCTACTGTGACCGTAATGCGTGGCGTATTTCCAGGTCAAATTTTGTATCAAATGAACCGGAAGTTGACGGAAAGATGGTCTGGCATGGCACCAGCCAGTTCTTGTGGGGAAGGGGTCCCTTGGCCCCGAGTGGCGGTACAGACTGTACATCTTGTTCAACAAGAGGCCACGCATTCCAGCGGGCAGGCCGCGTATTTTTAGAATTTTTTTTCTCTCACGCGGGCGACATAGTTTTTTGCTGTTTTTTAGACTACATTTACACGGCATGGTTAGATCTTTTGCCCGCTGCGTCCATCATGCCAGATGCGGCTTTCTGAATGGCTCTGTCAAGTAGTTCTGTATTCCATTGGACAGCAAGTGTGGGTGCCATACGTGCATAACAACAGTTCACCAGCCTATAGTGACAAAAGCAGTTCTTTATTCCAGTTGAAAGTAATTGCCAATGCCACCACACACACACACACACATGACAAGTTAAAAGCAATTGCCAGTGCCACACATACATAACAAAAACAATTATCAGTGCCACACATACATTTATAACAAACAGAAGTTCACCAGTCCACACGAACCCTGGGACCAAATGAACTCGGCCCGCTGTATGATCCTCCGGCACCAGGCGGGCTACGTGTCACAAGACACGAGGCCACATTTGAAGATTCAGGCCACACATTACAAGAAGCGGTCCACGTGTCACACGAAACGGCCACATTCACAAGACACGGCCCACACAGCTCAAGACGTGGGCCCATACATCACAAGACACGAACCACACATCACAGACATGGGCCCACACATCACAAGACGAGGGTCACGTCCCCACAAGGCGCTGGGCACACATATCACAAGACACGGGCCACGTAACGCTAGACGCGGGCCGTATCTCTCAAGACGCAGGCCTATACACATCACAATTAAGACACGGCCCACATATGGAGAGCCGCAGGCCGCACATACACAAGACAACAGGTAAATAATTGAGCGTGTCTTCGCCAGTCATGTCACTGGAGTTCACGGACACACCAGCGGACAACACTGACACTCGGGTCACTGTACACGCAATGATTACAACAGTTCAAAGGCAACACCCAGTTCACGTAAGCTGGCTTGAACCAACACCTGCCAAGGTCTCCACTTTCAAAGGTTTAATACTACCCTTGAGGAGTAATTTGTTATGTCATTGCAAAGCAATATATATTCGTCGTGTCAGTAGCAACAGAACCACACACCCGCAATCCTTCAAGCCACTTACGAATCCACTTGGTGCCAGAATTGGTTCTGGCGCATAATGCAATAATGAGACATACGTTCTTGTGAATTACCTTTTCGTAGTGTATTGCTCCTCCTAAATCTTCGATTTACATAATCCTCATCAGCGGTGTTCAAACAATTAGTCCGAGGCACTCTGATAATAACGACTGCAAACGCAACGATCATGACGATGTTGCTTTGGGTTTCGGCAGGCTTGGAAAAAATCTGTGCCTTGGACAGCGCTCAGATGCCTGGAGGAGATAGGAAGAAAACTGGAATATTAGTCATGTCTGACGTTTCTGCATCAGTGGATCTGGGTCAGATATCACCAAATATTCATTGTCAGTCGGACGAAAAATCGATTTTGAAAGTGTGCATATAATTTACTGAGAAGAATGTGACCTTAAAAAAAAAAAAAAAAAATTTGTTTCGTATATTTTCGATTTCAGTTCACTCATCCGGCTATTTAAGTGATCGCTGATTAAGTTGTACAAGATGCCTGAGAGATATAGGAAGGGGGGGGGGGGGGAAAAGAAAAAGAACAACTGGAATATTACTCATGTATGACGTTTCTCCGTAGATCTGGGTCATATCATTGCCAGATATTCATTCATCAGTCGGACCAAAAATCGATTTAGAAAGTGTGCATACAATTTGGATTGAGAACGATTCTTTCGTATATTTTCGAATTCAGTTCACTCTTCCGGTTTTTTCAGTGATCGCTGACTGATTGATTAAGTTGTACACGTGTGCAATCTCAGTCTTACCTTGAACATCTGCCTGAGAGCCTCGTTTTGACAATTCCACGTCGAACCTGAAAGCCGAATGAGAATCGTCATAAACTAACGAAATGTCTGAGAGTAGATGCTCTACCCGTACTTTAGTTATAATAGCTCCATTTGGCAAAAAAGGGAAATTCCTTCACTGAGTTTTGTCAACCCACGCAGTGACCTCGGTGTTGAAAGGTAGGATAAAATAGCTTAGGCTGGCAAAGACCATATAAAGGCTTTTAGCCTTGGTAAATCTGAACACCATATCATATCATATCATATAATATCAACGGAAATATCAAATCTTGCGTAGTCTGCAGAAATTTCAATCTTTTTCTTTTTCTTTTTAAGCCAAGTGTTTTATTTCCCCAGCATGACTAGACATTCCCGGATGGCGAAAACCAATCTGACTTAAAATTCATTTTGGACAAAAGAAAGGTATGGCCACTGTAAAGTTTACTTTGGATCGTCCGTTTTGTGACCGGTACTGAAAAACTACATAAAGTTGACTGCTGATCGTTCTCAGTTGCGACCGGTACTGAAAAAACACGTAAAGTTTATTTTTGATAGTTTGTTTTGCGGCCGGCATTTAAAAAAAAAAAAAAAAACCTGCATAAAGTTGACTGCTGGTCGTTCATTTTGCAACCGGTACTGACAAACTGCATGAAGTTTACTGCTGATCATTTTGCGGCTAGTACTAAAAAAAAAAAAAAAACTGCGTAAAGTTTACCGCTGATCGTTCGTTTTGCAGAAAGCAAGAACAGCTGAGAACGTTAATACGCCCAACTGAGGAAAATTAGGACTGCGTTGTTCTCATTTCCGCCAGTGCATTTGTTCTGTGGTAAAACACGCAAGGGATTCAGTAGAGTTCACTGTTGCTTTACGATCCCAGAGACCGTAGGGACTATTAGGGACGGGGAGCCCGGGACGGCCACCTCCACTTTCACACAGCTCCTGAGCTCTGTCAAGGGATGGAGCGAGGGATTCAGATTGACGTTTTGCTTGAAATAGGCATGACGAAACATGGACAAACCTTTTCCTTTTTCGAGCAATAGGCAGACAAGGAGATAGCTACTGTGAATGAGAAAATAATAATAAATATGAGAAATATGAGACAGTCGGATTGCAGTGCTGTTGTACGTTGATTCTGTGACTGAGAAAACAGCATCTTACGTAATGAAGAAGATCTGGTTGCATTCATGCGGCTGGGAGCTCGTTCTGGAGAGGTTTGAGGTGCAAAGCTGAACTGAAAAAAGAAAAAAGAAGTCAACAATGCGCGCTACCGGTATGTGTATGAATCAATACCTACAAAGTATGTGGATGGTAGAACAAAGTGTCTTTATATTATAATAAAATAGAGCAGTTATTGTGAGGCGGTGCACGCAACAGTCACAGTTGTGTGTCGTTGTGCTCTCTCTCTCTCTCTCTCTCTCTCTCTCTCTCTCTCTCTCACACTCACACACACACACACACACACACACACACACACACACGCGCGCGCGCACGCGCGCACTCACACACACACACACACACACACACACACACACACACACACACACACACACACACACACACACACACACACACACCATCACTCTCTCTCGGTAGCTCTCTTTCTGTGTATCAGAGACACACAGAGAGTTTACTTCTTCTTCTAGCCTATCTGATTTTGATGTTGCGATTTATCTCGGTAGTAGTTGGAATCAATCCAGGCCGAAATGCCCAGATAAAAGACAGAGAGAGAGAAATGCGTGTGTGGTGTGTGTGTGTGTGTGTGTGTGTGTGTGTGTGTTGTGTGTGTGTGTGTGTGTGTGTGTGTGTGCAGTGTGTGTGTGTGTGTGTGTGTGTGTGTGTGTGTTGTTGAACCAGATGACGAGAGAGAGAGAAGAAAAAACTGACAAGTTATTACCCACTGGAAAACGTGATCAGTTTTGATGCCAAAAGTGAAAGATATGGCCTTATATATATTATTATTGATTGTGTGTGTGTGTGTGTGTGTGTGTGTGTGTGTGTGTGTGTGTGTGTGTGTGTGTGTGTGTGTGTGTGTGTGTGTGTGTGTGTGTGTACCACCGCAAACAGTAACATATAAAACAACAGCAAACTACAGAATAACAACAAAACCCGCGTACACTTTCATGGACATTTCTGCCGTAGAAAAACATCAGCTCTTCCAGCAGTTGCGTCTTCTCCCTCAGGCCCTGGGATGTGCGCGGTCTGACGGAGGGAGGGACCACCTCAACAGCCGTCTTGGGGCGGGGCTTGACCTGAAACCCCGCCCTCGCCACAGCGGAACGCGTGGAGTAACTGGATGGACACCTCCGGTACTTGACAGATACCGCGCGGATGTACTCGGAATCCGCTGTGCCTTTTGGCCAGGAAAAAGAAATAATAATAATATAATAATAATGTACATTTATCGTGCGCTAATCAACGCCCTGAGCGCTCACATGATACATATTAACCTAAATATGACATTCTATGCACATGTAGAGCATAGTCCTACCAAAACATACATAAAGTATTATGCACAACAACAACAAAATACAACAACAACAAAAGCACTACACACACACACACACACACACACACACACACACACACACACACACACACACACACACACACACACACACACACACCACACACACACACACACACACACACACACACACACACACACACACACACACACACTGACTGTAGCAGAAACTGGGTACTGATATTAGTTAGGATGGAAATACTGTGAGAAGAGGAAGGTTTTCAGTTTGGCTTTAAAAGATGACAGGGTTGAGCAGTGTCTAAGGTCTTGTGGGAGTGAATTCCAAATGTGGGGTCCAAAGCAAGAGAAGGTGCGAAAGCGGCATGAGCCTTGAGTTTGTATTGTTGGATTTCCAGCGTGAATGAATGAATGGGAGCTAGGTTAAATAGTTTGAATGAATGAAGGAATGAATGAATGAATGGGAGCTAGGTTAAATAGTTTGAATGAATGAATGAATGGGAGCTAGGTTAAATAGTTTGAATGAATGAATGAATGGGAGCTAGGTTAAATAGTTTGAATGAATGAATGAATGGGAGCTAGGTTAAATAGTTTGAATGAAATAGAATGAATGAATGAATGGGAGCTAGGTTAAATAGTTTGAATGAATGAATGGGAGCTAGGTTAAATAGTTTGAATGAATGAATGAATGAATGGGAGCTAGGTTAAATAGTTTGAATGAATGAATGAATGAATGAATGGGAGCTAGGTTAAATAGTTTGAATGAATGAATGAATGGGAGCTAGGTTAAACAGTTACTGTGTAATTCAAGATCGGAATTATTGTTCAAAATACAGGCCGCGTGCGCATCTGAGAATCACTGACTGATTGCACTGAGACCACGTGTCCATACAGCACGCGTCATCACGCCATCGAGTCTTAATGACCTAATTTGTACAATAATATGACAGCATGGAAGCATCGGCGTGCGGTTTTGTAGGAAACTCGAGCATGCACGTGCAGCCAGTAGAGCTGTGAACAGATAATTACTCCTTCAACGAAATGTGTCTACGGATGAATAATGCAGTCAACGATTTTTGCCCAGGTGGAAATAGAAAAGAAAAAAATAAGCCGGAGAACAGGTACAAAATAACTCAAGGTGCATTTGAACAAAATGGTCACCGTTTTTTACTCTTTGTCAGTATTCTCCGCCTACTTCTAGTCTTCCATTTTAAAAGTGCTCTGCTTCTAATCAGGTCTAGGCCTATGTTGTTCGGACTGCAGATCAGACAACTGTAATTTCAAACGAAGGAAATCATAAATACTTTGCAAACCTAGCTTTCTCAGAGCGCGCGCGCGCGAGTGCGTGTACACACACACACGCACGCACGCACGCACACAAACCACACACACACACACACGACATGCACACACACACACACACGCACGCGCACACACACACACACACACACACCACACACACACACACACACACATACACACACACACACACACACACACACACACACACACACACTACACACACACATACGCGCACGCACGCATGCATGCATCCACCGACATGCACGCGGTACACACACGCCGCAAATAACACGCACGCACGCTCACACACGCACGTACAGACGAACACCTACATGCACATGAATCAAACGGTCAACGATGTAGCAAAATCTGCGGAATCCAATACAATCCCTTCTAACTCACAAGTCATGATGAGGTGCCGCTGTCGCAATTTTTCGTTCAGGCGTCGTAGGTAAGGAAATCAACCGTGGAGCTAATTTATCACTGTGGCAGTCGGCTTAATTTCCACTCCACAGCCAATTAACTTGAGGAAACACGCATTGTCTTTCCCAGCGTACGGTCAGTCCTCTCCACAGACGCTGTCAAAAGCTTCGCTCCGTCATCAGCCGGTGCAGATCTCCGTCACCATGCGGTCTCTCATCTGACCACGCAGTGTCTCTAACTCCCGAGAAACCGCACACCGGCGACGTACACACCTTGAAGACAATCAAAACATCCTGTCCGTATCCTCCACCCAACCTCTCGTTTCCTGTAAAAGAACGTGCGGAACCGAGGAGTTCTGTAAACAAGCCGAACAGCGAGGAACAAGTTGTTTCAGCCAAGTCTACGTCACTGATTGTGGTCCGACGGTTACTTGCACTTGACGACTTCCTGTCCTGAGTCTTACACCTGTACCGGCAATGTGAAAGTGGTCATCGCATAGTTTTTAACCAGAACACTGTTTGACAACCCTCCGAAAGGTCGTTCGGTCCCACCACTAAGGGTGGTACAGCGGTAGTCCAAGACTACTGTTGACTGAAACACGCCTCGTGCAACTTCCGTGCAATAATCAACCAACAGTAGTAGGTTTTATTCTCCAAGACCATTGTTCGACACGCCGCCGAACTAGATTTCCATCTCGAATGAATGAATGTTTCCCCGTTACTTCGTCCGTCGATTTTCCCGTGTTCACTTCACTGTAATGCGTTTTGTGTGTGTGTTGACACTGCTTCCACTCGGGCCCTGCTCTCTTCGGCCGGCAGATCATGAACTCGATAGGCTGGCTAACGGTCAGTTGATCCAGGCGGCCCACAGCGGGACCTGTTAGTGTCTCGCTCATTGCAGTCACAGTCTCTATACCCGGTTTTAGGCTTGCCGCGTAACGACAACCAATTAAGGCATATTTATTCGTGTTGCTAGCCCTTTCCAGAGCTAGGGCCAAGTTATCTCCCAAGAGGTATTGCGTGGAAGATGTGGCGGAGGGGGGGGGGGGGGGGGGTCACTGGCAGAGTCCTCATCTTGCAGACTGGACTCTTAGTGTATAATTACAGCGGAGACTGAGAAGAGAAGAGATTGAGAAAAAGAAAGAAAAAAAAAGAAAGAAAAAAAAGTGCCAGAACCGGACGCTACACTCTGCCAGTTCGGTTCGGTTCAGTTCAAGGTGTAGTGTGATTTTTGTCATAAGAACACACACACACACACACACACACACACAACGACAACAACAACAACAAAAAGAGAGAGAAAAAAGGACGCCGCCGAAGGCTAGTTCTTTGTCCATATTGTGTACTTCTCTATCACTGTTTCGTACAGCGCAGTGAGTTTAACTCTCGGGTTAGAGAACAGCGCTTTATAAGAGTCATTTATTATTATTATTATCTATGCGCTCGGAAAAGCCTATGATTATGCCTTCCACCCCGCGCCGTCTCCCAGAAGTGTCCCCAATTAAAGCCCTGTCCGTGGACCCAGTAGCCAGTCTGTTTCTCTTTCGCCGTAGCTTATGCCAGAGCACCACCGACTGAAGTTGACTGTCGGCTACCGTGCCAAATGGAACGGTCACAAGGTTCAGCTAGAGATCGAAGGAGTAAGTAACTTGGTGTTTTACGCCCAGTAACCAGTACGGTTATATCAGGGCGAAAGAGGTAGATAGAGTAAGTAACTTGGTGTTTTACGCCCAGTAACCAGTACGGTTATATCAGGGCGAAAGAGAGCGATGGAGTAAGTAAATTGGTGTTTTACGCCCAGTCAACCAGTACGGTTATATCAGGGCGAAAGAGGTCGATGGAGTAACTTGGTGTTTTACGCCCAGTAACCAGTACGGTTATATCAGGGCGAAAGAGGTCGATGGAGTAACTTGGTGTTTTACGCCCAGTAACCAGTACGGTTATATCAGGGGGAAAGAGAGCGATGGAGTAACTTGGTGTTTTACGCCCAGTAACCAGTACGGTTATATCAGAGCGAAAGAGGTAGAGAGTAAGTAACTTGGTGTTTTACGCCCAGTAACCAGTACGGTTATATCAGGGGGAAAGAGAGGATGGAGTAACTTGGTGTTTTACGCCCAGTAACCAGTACGGTTATATCAGAGCGAAAGAGGTAGAAAGTAACTTGGTGTTTTACGCCCAGTAACCAGGGCGAAAGAGGTCGATGGAATGCCGGTTATTTTTTAACTGCAGTAGGCTAGTCTTTTGTCCATATTGTGCACGGTACTTCTCTGTCATTGTTTCGTTGTTTATTGTTTGATTGTTGTAGTTCTTGCTCATTTGTACGTGTATGTGTCAGTTTCGTCGCTTTCCTTGCTACTGTTTGATGTGGTTACTTTGTTCGCTGTCCGGATGTCTGGTGTGAGACTGGGCCCCAGCGAGTACTTTGGGGGGAAGGGGGGGAGGGCGAGAGGGGAGGAAGGGGGTGGGGGGGGGGGAGGGACTTAACTGACGTGGCTTAAGGTCCACAGAAACCACTTACGGTCTATTAGGGACGGAATGGGCGAGTACAACCCTGTTGGTATAGTTAACTACCTCACGTTGTAAACGGAACAGGTTTAACTTCAGTGTTGTTCTACGTCCACAGAGATCGCACGGACTATTAGGGACGGCCATCTCGACTTTCACACAGCTCCTGGGCTCTGAAACGGAACAGAGCGCTGGCACTGAGAACTATAACCGTGGACCTACATAATTATACGTAAGTCCTTGACTATGACTACCCGTAAACACTTCTAGTCACTAACAGTAGTCCCTACGGTCTCTGTCGGGACATAAAGCAAGAACTGCGGAGAGAGGTGCCACTGTCCTGAAACCTAGCCCTTTAATTAACACGGTCCATGGTATCCGGGCTTGGAGGACAAAAAAAAAAGACAAAAAAAAAGGACGCCGCCGGAGAGCAGGTGTGGGACCAGACATAAGCTCCGCGGCACGGACCTAGGCTACATATGTACACCAGTCATATGTATGCAAGTCCGTACGCAGAGCGGACACTGAGACCAATTCTGTAAGCTCTACGGTCCATATGCTCCGTCGTATCCGCTGCTGCCTTTTCGCGGCAGTTTTCCAGCGTGGGTGGTCTGCTGTGCGTATTGTCGGCCGGGCGGTCAGACCGTTAGAAAAACTGTATTAACCCCTTCACTGCCATGACGTCACTTCAAAACGACCAGTTAAAGTACAAAATTTGAAACCCTTAACTCTTTCTGCCTTCTTTATCGCATTGGCATGTGGAGAGATTTTCATCGAAACACGCAGCATTGAAAGTAGATGTTATAGGAGCGGAAAATATACTGTTTGCAGGTGCGTCCGTGCATCTTTAAACCCGGGAATTTTTCAGGCTGGGGTAGTGAAGGGGTTAAGTCGACGTTACGTACTCAGCGGGTTGGCACTGTTGGCGAGGCCGCAGGGTGGGGTTGGAGGGTTAAAAGCATTATACTTGTCACGGCTGAGGATCGCTAGAGAGAGAAAACCCTGAGGGTGGCCCCCGTGAAATGCCTTATTATTTTAGTCGCTCGAGTCGTTCCACTTGGAGGGTTTAGCGGCACAGGCGCTTGATATATCGTTGTATCAGTTTTTCTGTCTCTGTCAGTCAGTCTCGCTCAGCCGCGCGCGTGTGTGTGTATGTGCGTGTGAGTGTGTGTTCGTTTTGTGTTTGTGTTGTTCAGTCGTCTTCGTCCGCTTATTATTGATTCGTGCACTTGCGCCTGTAAGCTGCCGCGGTACTGGCGTCATTGTGTGTGTGTGTGTTTCGTGCGTGCGCGCGTGTGTGTGCGCGCGTGGCCTGTATGTATGTATGTGTGTGTGTGCGTGCGTGCGTGCCGGCGTGTGTGTGTGTGTTAGTGTGTGCGTGCGCGCGTGCATGTGTGTTATGTCGCAGTGCTACACTGACTGCTCTGACTGGATACAATTCTAAACCGGGCGTATTTAGAGAAGAGCATGATCCCGTAAGCCGGTGACTGCAAGAAACTGACAGGCGTCCAACGCCTGTGTAGGAAACAATGAAGTCCGTAAGGTGGAGCAGTGGCCAGCGACCTGCCGAGACTTATTGACCTTAAGGCTACACACACATAGCGGCACCAAAGTACGCGCAACTGCTTTAAAGCTACCGTCACCAGAACACTGACAAGAACTGTTGTCGTCTTGTTGCGTGTTGTGCAACCCTCGAAGAAAATCGTTGATACAAAAAATGGAAACGTGCCGTTTGAAATTGTGTCAGTGTGGGGGAAAAAGAAGAAAAAATCACCTCTGGCGGTTTTTTTTTTCTCCCGACCTTTATTTGGGAAACAGCATCTAAATCGCACTATGAGGTCAATAAATATGTCGCACAACAAATAAAATGGTCTTCACGTTTAATATCAATTCAAACATCTATTAAAAACAAAAACTAAAAATTGACTTATTCATCTCTACTTTTGCCTCCTTTACACCCTCCCCTCCCCCACCCTCCGACTAAAGACTTGGAGGAACTTTACTCAAACCACAAGTGATCTCACAGAGATCCTAAAGAGAAACCCATCAACGAAGAATGTAATCAACCGTTATTACATTCATCATCATATATATATATGTTGTGTGTGTGTGTGTGTATGTCTGTGTGCGTGCATGTGTGTGGGTGGGTGCGTGCGTGCGTCTGTGGGTGGGTGGGTGCGGGGCGGTGCGTGTGCTGTGTGTGTGTCTGTGGGTGGGTGGGTTTCGTGCGTGCGTGTGTGTGTGTGCGGGTGTGTGTGTGTGGATGCGTGCGTGCGTGCGTGCATGTGTGTGTGTGTGTGAGGCGTGACGTTGCCTGCGAGTCCCAGTGTCAGCTCATCTTTATCTTCAAACATCGTGGTCTACAGACGCTGCCATTAGACCATTAGACTGCCTCCCCGCACTTCCCCCCTCCCCTCCCCAAACATCCAAGTGGCTCACACTGCTGTCTATCGCAATGCAGAACCATTTTGGTTGGTGACTTCCTTGCTCTTTCTCCTGCCCGCTGGGGTACAATGTTATCCCAGTCTACCGATGATGATTATCACGTGCGCAGGGTACATGGTGACCTCATTTAACCAAACCAACGAACGTGTACTGTCTTTTCACAGCACGCTCATAATACACTTTAAAAACAAACCGCTGTATCACAGATGACTAAAACCATGCGGAGCCTTCCATTTCCGTGGCCACTTGTGTCAACTGCTGACTGCATTCTGACGTCATGTTTTGCTGCACTGACGCTGCGCAACTCTACAGAAAGCATAATGGTTTTGCAGTACACAAGAACAGGTCCAAGAGGTATAGACTTGACATTTGAATCAATAATGTCATGCTGCTTAAAGCACTGCAGTAAAGACGACCCTAGCACCGAAGATATTATCACCCCCCCCCCCCCCCCCAACCCCACAACAAATGCAACAGCAGCAACAAAACGAGAGAGAGAGAGAGAGAGAGAGAGAGAGAGAGAGAGAGAGAGAGAGAGAGAGAGAGAGAGAGAGAGAGAGAGAGAGAGGGAGAGAGGAGAGAGGAGAGAGAGAGAGAGAGAGAGAGAGAGAGAGATCGCTGCCTATCTTGCAGAATCATTCCGGCGCAGAAACGTATATGCTCCCTCCTCACCCCAAGAGCCCTTGGAATTTCAATCCTGCAGTAACAGCCCTTCGGAAATAGTTAAACTAATCTGACAAATGTGTACCACAAGTACGATGGAACGGTACCGTTAAGTCAGTAACAATAATAACGGAAATTTGTCAAGTGCCTACCCCTACTATAAAATACCTACTCAGATGTGAGACTGCTGGCAGGAAACAGTCTGAAGTTCCCTAAAATCGCTCCCTAACACAACACAACATCTGCGGTCAGATCTGTGGCCGTTCGCATTCTCAAGAAAAAGGATGATTTCACACACAACTCTCAGAATAATCTCATATCTGTGGAGTTAGTACAGCGCTCAAAAGCACAAAGCACAAACGTAGTAAACAAATGAATTCATCAACACTGTTGCTTAAAAAGCCATCACATCAGATTTGAGCATAGAAATGAACGCTACTTTTTTTTCTTCTTCTCTCTCTCTCCCTCTCCTTTTGAAATACCAACTCCCTTTTATCTTTGGAAAGAATTAACACCAGATTTGAGCATATTAACATGAGCAAGATTTGTCATCCCTCTTTTTTCCCCCCTAGTCTAAGATGCCATAACAAAACAATAAAAGAGTACACATGTACACAAAACTTCCAGGAAACCATGATTACATGCTGTTGTGTGGAAAAAAATACACTCATAACAAAAACAACATATATCTATACAATCACATACATTGAGAAAGTCAATTTGGAAGAAAGGCAGATACATCTAGACCACAGGTATTGGTAATTTTGAAAGTCTTTTTAGTTTTTGTTGGTTTGTTGTTTTTGTGGTATATGACATTCATATGTGTAATTCATCTTCAGGTATTTATTTTTACAACATATACACCTACTACCCTGTGCTTACAATTGAAGCGGGATAATAAAAGGTGCTACCCAACAGCATATCTTACCAGTTTTGGTTGTGTCTTAGGAACAAGCTGTTCCTTTTTATCCCAATTTTGATTTTGATTTTGATTAGAACTATCGCTGTCCTGATTTTAAATTTGTTTCTGATTTTGACTGGAGCTATCAAACTCTTGAAAACAAATTGAGTAAAATCTCCTGTTATGTCCACAGCTTACTGATATGAATGGAATGAAATTAGTCTGCATGGAGCACCATATGTTCCAAATCTCTGCAGAATCTAAGCATGATAAAAGACCACATATTGTGCAGAGGGTTCTGGTTCTGAACAGAATTTTTGCCTCGTGGTGGTCAGGTAAATGGGTGTGTGCGTAACATCCAAACATCCCTCATGCCAGGAAAGGACCATTTTCTCTGTGGAGAAGTTTTTGAAACATGTACAAATTCCCTCTTACAGCAAGTAGATGCAACAAGCATGCTATCATAAATTTACAAATAAACCAGCACTACATCAATAGCTCATGTTCTTTGTTGCTGTTTTTCATCATGGATTTCTTTTCACTCATTCCAAATACTGGATGTACTTTAATCATGCAACCCCTGCCTTTACATTAGGACACTCTTTAAAAGAAAGGTGTCAGAACTTTATACATTCCTGTACCTTGTGATTTGGATTTCTGTGTGATCAACTGTGAATAAGAACAATACAAAACCAAAGGTAACATAGAGACAAAACTGTGTAACAGTATTTGCTGGAGACACAGGTACACTTCTTGGCTATGTACATATATGTAAAGGACCAGTGCATCAGAGTCAGCTACATAGCATGCAAGACACAGAGACAAAAGAAACTCAAAACCTTTGTGCTCTACCACATTGCAACTAACCCAAGGGAAAGAAAAGGTCTATTGAGACACATGTATGCGGATAGAAATATGATGCTCAATCTTTCCAGATATACATAAACAAATTCTGGACTGTAAACTTCCCATCTTTGCATCACCTAACAGTCATTTTGTATACAGGTAAGAAAGGTTAGTGTAAACACCATCTAAAAGTCCTTGCATCTACACCCTTAGTGTAAACACCATCTAAAAGTCCTTGCATCTACACCCTGTGTTGAGTGTACTTTACATCTGGGTTTTTTCCTCACTTGCCAGACATTGTGTACAGAGGTAAGACCGGTTAGTGTAAGCACCCCATATAACAGCCTTTATGCCTCCAGCCTAACTTCATGTCTGGGTTTTCCCATCACTAGCCAGTCCTATTGCAGTGAGATCAGAAAGGTCACTGTAAGCACCCCACATAGCAATTAGCCTTCACATCTCAGACCCTCCATCCCATGTTGCCTTTTCTTTACATCTGGGTTTTCCCATCACTTCCCACTGAAGCAAGGTCCAACAAAAGTGTGACATCACCTATGCATCTGAAAAATGCATTAGAATGTTTGTCGCCTTCATTCATGTATGATCAATCTCGTCTCTTCAGTGAGTGAGAGTTTACCAAATGGAACTGATTCTGAACTGTCAGAGATAATTGGCAGTCTAAAGAGTGGTGCACCTCACCAGCACTTGATGAATGGCTGATCACGGCCTGTCATTCAAATCTCAACCAACTAATCATGGCCTGTCATTCAAATCTCACCAACTAATCATGGCCTGTCATTCAAATCTCACCAACTAATCATGGCCTGTCGTTCAAATCTCACCAACTAATCATGGCCTGTTGTTCAAATCTCACCAACTAATATGGCCTGTTGTTCAAATCTCAACAACTAATCATGGCCTGTTGTTCAAATCTCAACAACTAATCATGGCCTGTTCAAATCTCAACAACTAATCATGGCCTGTTGTTCAAATCTCAACAACTAATCATGGCCTGTTGTTCAAATCTCAACAACTAATCATGGCCTGTTGTTCAAATCTCAAACAACTAATCATGGCCTGTTGTTCAAATCTCAACAACTAACCCCTGCCTGTTGTTCAAATTTTAACAACTAACCCCAGCCTGTTGTTCAAATTTCAACAACTAACCCCAGCCTGTTGTTCAAATCTCAACAACTAACCCCAGCCTGTTGTTCAAATCTCAACAACTAATCATGGCCTGTTGTTCAAATCTCAGCGGCACATTGAATACCTCCTACCTCTGTGTGCACAAAAGAGACACTGTTGCAAGATGGATATATCTCAGCTTTATAAATCCCCCTCCTCCTCCTCCTCTATTGCATCATCACCAGGAGCAGCAGCACCACCACTAATAACGTGTTCATCACAAAATTTTACCTCCTGTGACAGTGCAGTACTGCGTAGCAACTGTAAAAGATTTTTTTCTTCATCCTCAATAGCACATTTTGAGCATCACACACTACACACTACACAGACATAAAACAATCAATGACGCAGCACAAAAAAATTGCTGGATACTGGTTGCGGCTGTAAAAGCAGCACCTTATGAACATGTTAACTACAGAATATGGAGGTATAAACTACCACCTTATGAACATGTTAACTACAGAACATAGAAGAATGAACTATCATCACTATAACGTGATCTTGGGAGCATGCGAGCTACAGATTACAAAAATATAACCTACTACCACTGCAACAACACCTTATGAACATGATGAACTATACAATAGTGAAGTATAAACTATCATCACTGCGAACAAGCATCATAATGAACTATACAATACTGAAGTATAAACTATCACCACTGCAAACAAGCATCATAATGAACTATACAATAGTGAAGTATAAACTATCATCACTGCGAACAAGCATCATAATGAACTATACAATACTGAAGTATAAACTATCATCACTGCGAACAAGCAACATAATGAACTATACAATACTGAAGTATAAACTATCACCACAGCGAACAAGCATCATAAATAGACACTGAACAAAAAAGTCCTAAGTGACTTGCAACTGGAGGGGTTGCAATGAACGATATACACAGTAGTAAACTGACAACACAACGCAACACTTAGAGTGTATGCCATCGCTGGGCGACTAACCAGCCTACTGCTCTCAGCTGCGTGAGCTTCACATTCCGGCACTTCCTCTTCCACTAATGACCATCAGTCAATATCCTGACCATTACCGTCATTTTCAGGGATGGGGGTAGGGGGTGGGGGGTGGGGTCGAACAGAAAAGACAAACTGGGGTGGGGTGGGGGGTAATCTTTACTGTGGGTACGATGATGCCCTCAAAATGAAGGTGCAAAAGGAAGGAGACAGTACACATCGGGTGGGGGGGTGAAGAGAAAAGTAAGGCTGTTGGGGGTGGGGGGGGTGGGGGGGGTGGCGGGGGGGGATCTTTACTATGGGTATGATGACTCCCTCAAAATGATGCAAAGGTAGGGTGACAGTACACAGCAGGGGGGTCAGGGGGGTGGGAGGTAAAGAGGAAAGAAAGATGGGGGTTGGGGTTGGGGGTGGGGGGGCAGGCTGGCGTCTTTTCTGTGGGGGTGGTGACACCCTTAAAATGAAGATGCCAAGGGAGGGGAGATTGTACACTTTACATGCAGAGTGACATGTGACCCTACCTTCCAAAATGAGTCACACTGATACTTTTTGTCATTTTGAGATATTTATGTCAGAGTAGAGAGCACTCAATTCCCTTTGAAATGATGCAAAAATTACCAAAATCAGTTCACCGGTCTCATTATTATAATAATTTGAAGTTGCAACCACCGCAGCATCTCATTCTGAGAAACTGGCAAACAAAGTTTTCATGTTAGTGCTTAGCAACAAGTGGGGGCACGTTTACAACACATTCCAATGACATTTATAAACAATTATGTATGCAAGGAGCATGCCTGATGCAGAAAATATTGGGCAGTCTGCTTTTGTTGAAAACCCCAAATCTAAAAAACAGAAACTCCCTCCAAAAATTAGTCACAAGAAAGAGAGCTGCCTAGTATCTATCGGACTCATTTTGAAAAGCAGTCACATATAAATGAACAAATGAGCTGGTTTCAATGGTCAAACACAAACTGCAAATACACCCCAACCCCCAAACATTCACTGAGAACAAATGTACACACAATAGTCAAGAATGGTTAACAAAAACATAGCAAAATATCAATGCTACCAACAACAACAACAAAAACTGGAGAAATAAAGATATGCTTCAGCATTTTCAGTACTTGTGCAAACCAGAATTACATTATAAATAAAGCTCTCCAAATGTGGAGGTACTAAAAGATTTTTACATACAGTTCAACAACTAAAACCATAAGCATTGCATTCTACCATAAAGACATCTAGCAAGCAATAACTATATATATATATATATACAAACAAAAATAATAATAAAAGTAGCAAGCAATAACTATGTATATATATATATATATATATATATATATCACACACACATAATAATAAAAGCAATGTCCTACAAACATACCATCAACACCAGCACATCTCCTTATATTAGTTGCTAAATTATTTAAAATGTACAAGTTTCAGTTGGAAAATCTGTTTGACAGCACCTATATATGTGTGTGTGTGTATGCGAGTGTGTGTGTGTGTGTGTGTGTGTGTGTGTGTGTGTGTGTGTGTGTGTGTGTGTGTGTGTGTGTGTGTGTGTGTGTGTGTGTGTGTGTGTGTGTGTGTGTGTGTGTGAGAGAGAGACATTTCTGCCATGATAATGTCTGAAAATGAGTCATGAGTGTGTGGTATCATCAATGTCATGCAGAGTGCATTTCCTGTGCCATAGTTGAGACGTATCAGATAATTTATACTTTGGCTCACAAAAATTTGACAGGAAAAACTAGAAACTTGTGAAAGATATGTATTACTTCACACAAAGTACCCTGTGAGAGCAAAAGTTTGAGACTGACATATGTCGTAAATACAGCTGAACACAAACAAGCATTTGCATACATATAAATAAAATATTTCTGTGACAGTCCCACTGTATCTGAGTATAAACCAAACCTCAAATTACAGTGCCACTAAAACTCAAAATGTTTGCTCATGGCTGGGTGAGACGTTTTGGATTGCAGGGGTGAAATCTCCAGAATCAAAATGCCAGTTACTGAACCCTACATCAGCAGATGCAGTTTGGCCGTTGCACTACAGAATCATCCCTCCCCATCTCCTCCACACAGAGATCTAAGCGGTGTCCTTAAACACACAAACTGCAAAAGACTGACAAGACAAGCTCATCCGACCCCATCTCCTCTATATGGCCATCTAAGTGGTGTCTTTAAACACACAAACTATGATGGGCTGACAACACAAGCTCATTCCGTCCCAGCTCTTGACTTTATGATCTAAACAGAATCTTTAAACACAAACAGTGCTGGACAGATGAGACAAACTCATTTCATTGCAGCTCCTTGGCATCATGATCTAAGCAGAAAATCTAAACACAAACTGTGTTGGACTGAGGAGACAAACTCGTTCCATCCCAGTTCCTTGACATCATGATCTAAACAGGATCTTTAAACACAAATTGTGACGGACCGATGACACAAGCTCATCCCATCCCAGCTCACTGATGTCATGATCTAAGCAGAATCTTTAAACACAAACTGTGGTGGACAGAAGAGACAATACTTGCTCCATCCCAGTTCCAAGACTTCATGATCTAAACAGAATCTTTAAACACAAACTGCGATAGACTGAGGTGACAAACTCGTTCCATCCCAGTTCCAAGATGTCATGATCTAAACAGGATCTTTACACACAAATTGTGACAGACTGATGACACAAGCTCATCCCATCCCAGCTGGTTGATGCCATGATCTAAGCAGAATCTCTAAACACAAACTGTGCTGGACAGACCAGGCAGGCGGTCTGCACATCTTCCACAAGTGCAGGGGAGTCTGAAAAGAAGAAAAAAGCAAAGAATCAGCAAATCAGTATGCAAAGACATGACCACAATATACATACTGCCCTGGCATTTGTTTCTGATTAACAGCGGCAGACATTTTGATGTTAATCAGTGAGATCTACATTCAAAACTCATTCACACAATAAAGAGGACATAATTTTTTTTTTTTTTAAAGACAGCCCAAAACACAACACACACACACAGAACAAACAGTCACATACAGAGCAAAAGATCAAAACACAACACACACAGACAGAACAAACAGTCACATACAGAGCAAAAGATCAGAACAGTCTGTCACGGCAAATCTGACAGAGAAAGAAGACAAAAGGCAGAGCAGGCTGAATATTTCAGTTGAGCAACACTGTCCTTCATGCCTATTCAGTGAGAGAGAGAGAGAGAGAGAGAGAGAGAGAGAGAGAGAGAGAGAGAGAGAGAGAGAGAGAGAGAGAGAGAGAGAGAGAGAAATAAGGTAAGATAATACTTTATTACACAAGGATAAAGATTTAAGCACAAGAGAGAGAGAGAGAGAGAGAGAGAGAGAGAGAGAGAGAGAGAGAGAGAGAGAGAGAGAGAGAGAGAGAGAGAGAGAGAGAGAGAGAGAGAGAGAGAGATGAGTGAGTGTATGTGTGTGTGTGTGCATGTGTGTGTGGCTCAAACAGTCATGTTTGAACCCTTGTTGATGTGTACATCATGCGTCAGCCATTTGTTAAATTGCAGATAACATTCCCCATCTCGATGTACATTATGTGCGCTATATTATGTTTGTTCAGCGCTTTGAGCCATGAGATAGGCGCTTTACAAATTTACATTGCTATCAATATTATCACAGACAAGCACAGAGAGACAGAAGTGAGGACAGAAAAACTGACTCAGAGGGAAGAAGGTGTCCCGGTGAATCTCCGCTCGCGCAGCTTCGGTGGCGTGCTTGATGGCAAAGAGAGCGGACGTGGCCATCACCAGTGGTGGCTCTCCAGACGCTGGCAACAAGAGTGAACCACTCAGTCAGGTGTTTCTGTCTGACGATTGGTTAGAACTTGTTTCTGAAGAATTCTTACACCCACTGCCACCCACTACTCTCCCATAGCTCCTATGTAACCATCACCACCACTCTTACCCCTCCCACTCTCTATGTGTTCCTCTCTGGTTTGTGGTTTGCTTTTGATGGAAGAACCCTCTCTCTCATCTACATTTCTCTCTTTCATTTTGTGCAGAGAATTCTGAAGACGGTGAGTGAGAGAGAGAGAGAGAGAGTTTAAGAGAGACAGAGAGTGTGTGTGTGTGTGTATGTGTGTGTGTGTGCAAGCATGTGTGTGGGGGTGGGTGAGTGGTGTGTGTGTGTGTGTGTGTGTGTGTGGGGGGGGGGGGGTCAGTGGTGTGTGTGCGTGTCAGTGGTGTGTGTGTGTGTGTGTGTGTGTGTATATGTTTGCTTCTTTTGCTGTTGTAGTTATATTTTCTTGCCCATTTTTTTTTCATTTTTTTTTTTGGGGGGGGAGAGATGGGGGGTTGCTTTTGTCTATTTGCTGAAAACATGCTGTATATTTCATAGTGGCAATCCACAGTAACACTGGATAAAATGAACCACAGAAAGTACATCCCAAGGGGTATTTCTGCAGACATGTGCATGTGACTTCACATCAGTGACTACCACTACAAAGGCAAATGTAACTGTCAGGTAAAGTCAGAAAGTATACAACACCCAGGTAACAGAAATTTTAGCCGTCTCCTGATAATAAATCTTGCTTACCACAAACTCTCTCTCACACACAAGTTCGTTTTAGTTCCACATCTTAAACAAAACAACCCCCCCCCCTCCCCCCCAACACACTTATATTCATGTGTCAAGTACACAACAACATAGACATCTCAGTTGCACACTTGACTGAGATCTTACTTTTGGATCTAAGGACACCCAGAGGGTTGGGAGCATCCTTGAGCAGAGCGATACGGAAATCTATGGGCAGGTCTTTGGGCATCGGAGGCTTGTACTCCTGCAAATCACACACACACACACACACCCAATTCATGCACACACACACATGTGAACACACACACACACACATTTGTGCACCCACACACACAATGCATGCACACACACACACGCACGCACGCACGCACACACACGCACACACACATACAATGCACACACACACACATGCACACACACGCACACATGCATGCACATACACACACACACACATGCACCTACAAATTGAAGTCAGCAAAAGAATGATTTAAGAGCCAATACTGGCATATCCCCAGTACCTGCAATTAAATAAAAACAATCTGGTCTCCTCCCTCCATCCCAAAAAAATTCTATTATTCAGACATAGCATAAGGTTTAAACTGTGTAAGACAAACAAGAGCAACAACTGCCTCAGTTAATTTCAGTTACAAACAATCATTGTAATCATTCCTATTCTATTAAATAACCGAAGAATATTTCTAAATTCTTCTTTTGGATCACTGATTCTCTTGACCAGATCAACATGTGTTGCAAAGTTTTCCTAGCAAGATCCAAACATATAAAAGGTTCAAAAGAAAGCTATTTCTTAGGACAAAACACAGCACGCAAATTTTTGGAGTAATCTTTATTAAGCTGCAAAATAACACTTAAACAACAGTCAAACAGTGAAAAAATATGAAAAATGAGATGGAGAGCTAAGCCACTTTTCTACTAGCAAGGACTGTTTCACACCAACTGACATGACCTGGGCCACAAGACTTGAACCAACTGAAAGCTTAGTGATTTCATTTTTTTCACTGTATGTTTGCAGAATAACTGTTTGTTCGTTTTGCTTGGAAAAGGGGTCTACCCCTCAAAAAGATGCACACGCTGTTATGTACTGTCCCTTTCAAAAAAGGTGTTTCTTTGTTCTTGCCCTTTTGTGCGTCTTGATCTGACTTGGCATGTGTCAGTTAAAGTAAAAGTCCAAGGTTTTTAAGTATGCAAAATGACCATCGAAATGATTGACAAATGAGTCACTAGTTTCAGATTTAATGAAATATTTTATTTTATTTTTAATTGGGTTTTTAATCGATATTTTTTCTGTAGACTTTCCCGGAAGTGACGTCAGTCTGGGGAGTCAGTGCGGTTGCCATCTTAGATTCTTCAGTAAACTGTGTATGTGTGTGGTCGACAAAAAAGTGAACTATGCCGGCCTACTGTGTTGCCGCAAACTGTAACACATCGCAGACGACCCCAGGTATAACAATGCACGAGCTCCCACGCAATCGACCAGCAGTGAGGCGAAAGTGGATTAAATTTATACAATTCAAATGAGCTTTCTTGCTGTGCCGCATCACGCTCATTTGTGTAGCGCACACTTCAGTGAGTGAGATTTCGCAAACTCCATGGAATACCGCATGGGGTTTGCTGACACGATGTTCCGGTACTCTTTCAAAATCTTGCCCGACAGGCTCAAACTAATACGGCTGTATCCTTGTGGGTCTCTTGGGCAAAGTATCAGTTTCGTCTTCGGAGCTCGAGTTGGCCATTTTGCAGCGACTCCCCAGAGTGACGCTTTTGGTACGACAGAAAATGCCTTTTTTTCGTGCATTTATAACCCTCAGATCAGTTTCACCTACATCATTGTTCTCAGCGAGCTTTAACGGAAATCGTGTCAAAAATCACCCCTAACCTTGGACTTGTCCTTTAATGCTTCAACACCATCAGTGGAAAGTGAGCGCTTCAACTTACCCAAGTTCCGGCAGTGAGAGCCACACCAGACTGTGGGTCAAACTTCATCTTCTCCGTCAGGTGGTAGCCAAGCCCCATCATGAAGCCCCCCTCCACCTGCCCTATGTCTAGCTCAGGGTTCAAGCTGGGGGGGAAAAATCAAACACAGGTGGTGACAACAGACGGGCATAACATGAAAACTAAGCCTCCTTTGCTGCGGTTGTGCACCTGACCATTATTAATCCATGTGTTCAAAACAAAATTCAAACACAGGTGTCACACCAATAGGCATAATTACAATTTATTTTTAATTTTTATAGTGCTTCTTTGTCCTTTGTGGGAAATTCTGGTCCCCTTAAAATTACAGCAGCCGCAAGAGCAGCGCTACCCATTTCTATCAGTGTGTGCAGTATTTTCGTGTGTTCAAACAATGGTATGGCTGCCAGTGTTGGGAATTTTTAACAGGTGCACAGACGTTGATGCATGCGATTGTACAGGCACCGTAGGAGTCTTCACTGGAAGCTGACTGGGAGAAAAATCCCTTGCCGCATCAGGGACTCAAACCCATGTGCACCTGAACAATATCAACCACTTGCGTTCAAAATGTAACTCAAACACAGGTGACACACTGACAGGCGTACCATGAAAACAAAGCCTCCCTTGCTGTGATTTTGCACCTGAGCAATAGCAATATTAATCTCTGGGTGCAAACTGAAAATCAAACACAGGTGAAAAATAAGAAAGACACACGATGAAAACAAGGCTTCTAGTTCTATTCAAACGTTACAGGCTTACACTTAAATTGTTGTGCTGTGATACTACCCCAAGCAGCCTTCCCCTGACAATGTGGTGGCTGTCCTCTGCATATCTCACTGACCTTTGACCTTCGGCCAGTTTCCTTCGTCCATCCTCTGGTTTGTTTGCTACCTTTTTTTTTGCTCCATGTGTGGCCTACGTGGTGACCGAGTGTTAAAAACCCAGTTGCTAGTCTATTTTGACACCTTTTTCCACAGATGTGAACATGTCAACAAACAATGACTGTGACTGACCTACCTGGCTGACCGAGTGTTAAAAACCAGTGACCAGTCTATTTTGATACCTTTCTCCGCAGTCGTAGAGCATGTCAACACGGGACAACTGGGACTGACCAGTCAACACGTCCACCTCTGCCTCTGCCACAGTTGCTGCGTAAACGTTGTAGTGACAGTCGTACTTGTCGTGGGGGTTGGTGCTGCACAGCCACCAGACACACATGGATGAGCAAGCACATAAATGTGCATGCGCACACGCACACACACACCCCTCCCCCCCACACACACCCTCACACACACACGCACACTTACACACACACGTACACACATGGACACACTCACACACAATAAATTTACACAGCAAGATGCACATGTCAACATTACTGAAATATTATTGCTAGACCATGTAGACTGACTTATCTACATCATAAAGGGACGCCTCAATCCTTACTGGGAAACAGACTACGTAGACTGACTTATATATATGATAAATATATGCATCCTCAATGATAACTAAACAAAAGCATGCAATGATCATGAACAGACATGGAAAACATCTCTCTCTGTCTCTCCCATACTTTCTCTCCACTCATATCTTACCCCCACCCCCCCCCCCTCCCCGCAGCCACTTTTTAGTTTCATTCATAGTATCATGCATTTGACAGAAAGCCAGACATAAGAGAGACAGAACAAAAAGCCCCCCACTCATGTCATGTATTTGAGTATCAGCTACGCAAAGAATGAATTTTTTCCAATTTTTGAGAGAAAAATACACAAATAAATAAAATAACAAAAAAATGTTTGTTTTTTAAGCTGGCACAGACAGAACAGCAAGCTGCCTGATGAAGAAACAGCGAGGAACTCACTAGTATCTGGCACACAGGTCCACCCCCTGCTGGTAGCACTCAGCGACCAGCTGTTGCCAGGTGGGGTTGTTCATCTTCTCCTTCACTGGGGCCATGCGCGCCCTCAGTATCTCACAGCACTTCTGCACTCCCTGGACCAAACGAAAAGCAAGCTGTGCACTACTGATGCCAGCGTGGGTGCTGAAGCAGTACACTCATACACACACACACACACACATAAACACACTCATACACACACACACACACACATAAACACACTCATACACACACACACATAAACACACTCATACACACACACACTCACTACACACAAACACACTCTCTCTCTCTCACACACACACACAGACATACATACATATACACACTCACACACTACACACACTCTCTCTCTCTCTCTCACACACACACACACGCACACTCACACACACACTACACACACACGCTCTCGCATGCGCATGCTCTCTCACACAAACACTCACACATAAGCACACAGACACACACACACTCTCTCTCTTTCTCTCTCTCTCTCACACCACACACACACACACACACACACACACACACACACACACACACACACACACATTTGTCAGTTTTTGAGGCTGACATCACCAACAAAGGCAGAGAAAGGAAAGGACAGGTTGTATGTTGATGCTTGGAGTGCGACTTCTTCTCCAATGAAACAAACACTACAGCAGGAAACAAACAACAGACAGGTCTCCCTGCTCTCACCAGAGCATTGAGTTCGCTGGTGATGCTGCCTCCGGTGGTGATGGAGTTAGCATTGCCGATGGACGAACCTTTCTTCACGCGGATGAGTGACAGCGGCACACCCAGCTCATAGGCGCACACCTGGCTCACCTGCAAGGGTACGTGAATAATGAAAATGCTTACTAATACATGATCTTTAGCAATAGGTAGACCTACCTTAGTGGCTTCATTTTCATGGCTTCAGTTGCTTGCATTCTGCAAGCATGTTGTCTCTCTTTGCAATATGGTGGATGTGGTTTAATCACGCATTTGCTTGCTTTGTTGCTCGGTAGACGGACTGCTCTATGCTTCTGGTTGATGTCAAATGTATCAAAGATTCACAGTTGAAAAGTGCACAACTATGTTTCCAGTTCATTTATTGTTTTCCAAATCCTCTACTTTTGAACAGATTTTGGTCACCTAACTATCTAACCCTCATAATGGACTCCCCATCTCATGCATCCTACATTCCAACTTAGAAAGTTGGCAGTAGTACCAAGGTACAGCAACAATGATGCCAGCACACATACCTTCTGGTTGATGCCCTGGCCCACTTCAATACCACCGTGCTCAATAGCGATGGTGCCGTCGGAGTGGTAGATGGCCACAAAGACGTTGTAATGGGCGGACTGCCAGAAAATGCCGAACCTTGTGGGCACCAAAGAGAGGCCCCGCTTCTTCCACCGGTTGGCCTGCAAACACAGCACAACCCAGTTGTAACTCTCATACCCTTTCTGTTGTCATTCTGTAGTTACTGGGTTCTTCACGCTGGGTTTTTTCAGGGTTTCCGCAACCCACCAAACTCTGACATGGACTACGCAATCTTTAACGTGACTAAAGACAATAAGATGCCGCAAGAAGAGGCCAATAATGACAAAGTCAGTCGCTTCTAGTCAGTTACACAAAGTTGGTTTAACACTTACGAGTCATGTGATTCAGGAACATCCGATTACCTCAGGTGAAAAGTTAAATTTGCAGCATGTACGCTTATCAATATGGCTGGCAGGCTGAGGGGGTGTGCAGTGCTAGACTTAGTGTGAGTGGAGTATCATGCGCATGTGCCTGAAGACAGACTCCTCCACCAAGTAATCCACCTTCCGAAACCTGTGCGCTCTTAAAACAGGCCAGATTCAAAACGACATGTGATACATGCACAGTGCTCAAGAGGGAAAGGTCAGGCAACTTTAGCTGTTAACCTCTGACTGGTCCACAGATGCCATTTTTGATTTTGTAACCGAGTGTATTGTATACATGTTTCGGGCCATGACCCTTTAACCTTTTCTTTCCTGTCCTCTTCCTTTTTGATTGGGTGGGAGTTTTATGGCCCCAATTATCTAAGGTGTTAAAACCTGTGCGCTGGGCCCGCAGCGTCCCTTTTCCCCCAGCGCCCCTGCAGAGGCAGGTTGTTTGTTTGCTGCTGCGGCCGGTGTTCATGTGTTCTCTCAGGGGAGAGCCTGTAAGTAGTTATTTTTCTATGGCTTGTTATTCTATTGTTTCTTATTGATGTAAATAATGTATGTTTATAATGTTACCATGTTCACAACGTGCCTTGATTTTGGTTCTTGAACACGTGGGTAATTTCGGCGTCAGATTGCCGCCTGGTTGCAGCAGACATGGCGTCAGTGTACATTGTTTGCTTGTGTCTTTTCCAACACAGACATTGTTTCCTGGTTGGTTGGTGTACAAATAAAAGTTATGTTATAGCAACCTCTGACTTGTGACTCTTCATCCATGCTTCCAACCTGCTTGCAAGCGCCAGGTTCGTAGGGGGGTGGGGTGGGGAGTAAGAGAAGCAGGTTGGAAGCATGGATGAAGTGTCACAAGTCAGAGGTTGCTATAACAAACAACCTGCCTCTGCAGGGACACAGGAGGAAAAGGGACGCTGCGGGCCCAGTGCACAGGTTTTAACACCTTAGATAATTGGGGCCATAAAACTCCCACCCAATCAAAAAGGAAAAGGACCGGAAAGAAAGGATTAAAGGGTCATGGCCCGAAACATGTATACAATACACTCGGTTACATATGATTTTTATTTCAGCCTTTTGATACAAAAAACAACTAAATTTTGCAGATTTGTTTGGTTGGTTTAACACCAAGGTTCACTTGCATGCTGCTGGTCACTTGGCAGATTTGTGGCTTTGAACAGCCTATACCCTATCACTCCCCCCCCCCTCCCCCTTCGAGTTAAACTGAGCATAGCTAAAAAAATTAAAAAGGGGCTTACGCCCAAAATTTGCATGTTGTGTTTTTCTCATAACAAACAGTGTTCTTTTTAACCTTTTATGTGTTTGGATCTTGTGTACAGCTGGGTCTGGCTGTGCTGGGATTAACAAGCCATTGGCAGCTTTTTTCTTTCTTTTTTCTTCTTCTGCGGTCATTTTGTGTGAGTGGGTTATGATGGTCACCTGACTGGCTGGTTGGCACCTACTTTGTTGAACTGCAAGACTTGCTGTTTGCGGGCATCAAAGCTGGAGGACTGTTTCAGCTGTTTGACAATGGAGCGTATGCTGCAGTAGTCCAGCTTCATGCCATGAGCTGTTTTCTGTAACACACACATCAGCTGTTTTCTGTAACACATACACATCAGCTGTTTTCTGTAACACACACATGAGCTGTTTTCTGTAACACATACACATCAGCTGTTTTCTGTAACACATCAGCTGTTTTCTGTAACACACACATCAGCTGTTTTCTGCAACACACACATCAGCTGTTTTTTTAACACACACATCAGCTGTTTTCTGTAACACATACATCAGCTGTTTTTTTAACACACACATCAGCTGTTTTCTGTAACACATACATCAGCTGCTTTCTGTAACACACACATCAGATGTTTTCTGGAACACATACATCAGCTGCTTTCTGTAACAAATGTATTAGCTGCTTTGTGTAACATACACATCATCTTTTTTTGATAACACACGCATCAGCTGTTTTCTGTAACCCACACATCAGCTGTATTCTGTAACACATACATCAGCTGCTTTCTGTAACAAATGCATCAGCTGCTTTCTGTAACAAACACATCAGCTGTTTTTGATAACACATGCATCAGCTGTTTTCTGTAACACACACATCAGCTGTTTTCTTTAACACATACACATTAGCTTTTTTTGTGACATACACATCAGCTGTTTTCTGCAAAATACAAAACAGCCATTTTTGGCAACATGCATGTCAACACACATTTGTAACACCTGCACATCAGCTGATCAGCTGTTCTCTGTAGCATAAAACATCAGCTATTTTCTGTAACGTTCACATCAGCTGTTTTCTGTAACATTAACATCAACTATTTTCCGTAGCTATTTTCTGTAACATAAACATCAGCTGTTTTCAGTAAAATGCACATCAGCTTTTCTTTTTTGTAAAAAACACACACTAGCTTCTTTTTTTTTACAACAGTTTACGATGACTATACCAGTACATATGCTTCAGTTAATTGAGCAAACAACATGCTGAACAGCACAAAAAACAACTGAACCTACTGACTAAATGTCTGTCTGAATTTTTAGATGACCATCACCATCCTCACAAGTTAAAGAAAACAACAAGAACATAAAGTACATATGCTTCAGTCAGTTGCGCAAACAACACCCTTAACAGCACAGAAAAAAGAAAAGAAGAGACTGCTGACTAAATATTTGCCTGAATTTTTATCTGACCATCACCCTCCTCACAAGCTGAAACACACACACACACACCACACACACACATTAAGGTGCACAAGAAGTATCACAATTACCCTCTGATAAACTGTCAAGTTGCTGCAGTTAAAGGGTTAAAAGGTCTTTCATTCCCACCTGGCCTTTTTTGTAGAGATTGAGGGTCCTGACCTCTGTGGGGTCGAGGTTGAGGGTCTTGGCCACATGCTCCATGATGGATTCCATGATGAACTGGGCCGGCACCGAACCTGTGCACACACACAGGGGGGTGGGGGGGGGGGGGGGGGGCAAAATGCACTGTCAGTTAGACCTGATCACTGGCTATATTAGAATGGATTCTATAATGAGCTGGGCATACATGGGGGGAAATGTGGCAAAATGAACAGTACAATGGAGCCAAATACTATTAGCCTATATTATAATGGATTTCACAAGGAACTTGACCAGCACACACATGGGGAAAATGTGCCGTCGACGGGACAGTAAAATCCAATAACCAACTATCTAAGAACACATACCACATGGTGAGAACACAAACAAGGACATTAAAGTCCAATAGCTATTGAACAACTCTCACTGCATGCCTATTGAGAACACAAACAAGGACATTAAAATCCAATAACTAACTGTCTAACAACTCTCACCACATGGTGAGAACACAAACAAGGACATTAAAACCCAATAACTAACTGTCTAACAACTCTCACCACATGGTGAGAACACAAACAAGGACATTAAAATCAGGTAACTGTCTAATAACTCTCACCACATAGTGAGAACACAAACAAGGACATTAAAACCTAACAACTGTCTAACAACTCTCACTGCATGGTGAGAACACAAACAAGGACATTAAAACCCAATAACTAACTGTCTAACAACTCTCACCACATGGTGAGAACACAAACAAGGACATTAAAACCCAATAACTAACTGTCTAACAACTCTCACCACATGGTGAGAACACAAACAAGGACATTAAAATCAGGTAACTAACTGTCTAATAACTCTCACCACATAGTGAGAACACAAACAAGGACATTAAAACCTAACAACTGTCTAACAACTCTAACTGCATGGTGAGAACACAAACAAGGACATTAAAACCCAATACCTGTCTAACAACTCTCACCACATGGTGAGAACACAAACAAGGACACTGAAATCCAATAACTAACTGCCTAACAACTCTCACCACATGGTGCCGACACAAACAAGCACTGAGGAAACCCTACCTGGAGAACGGCAGTAAGCGTTGGACGGCTTGTTGGTCCTGACAGCTTGCGGGGTGAAATTCCAGTTTTCACAGAAATACGCTGAAACACAGCCACCGCCAACCTGTACTAAGCAATTCCAAAGGTTGTCTGTAAAAAATGCCTCAGGGACATGAAATGCACCCTCAGCCCAAACCAGAGGCTACTGGCAATGTCATCAGTCATGTGGATCTTACTGTCTCCTCCCTGAATGCTGGGGCTAAAGCAAAATGTTCCGTGTCAGGCTTACTTTTAGCTGTAGTAATCTTCATGAGACAACAAACTCCATTATTAAAATCTCTCAAGTGGGAATGCAGCTGCTGCAGTGGTGGGTAACACTGCACTTGTATGTAGGACAATATGTACAGGTGCAGGGAAATGGTTGCACACTCTACCTTCCCACCCAACGTTGGGTGAACCTCAGGGCTTTAGCTGAGGAACGCCAACAAACACATCACAAAATGCACCCAGCACAGTGGAATGCGTTATGTTTGTGAGAAAACAGACACTGTGTCCTCCAATGCAGTGATCAAATTGGGTAGCTGAATCAGAAGCATAGCTCTTGGATGCTGAGCTGAAAGTGGGTGCCATTCTCTCACCCACCAACCCCCACACTGAAAAAAATCAACAAAGAAATTTGTGACACCCAGCCTTCTTCAGTCAGTCACCCCCAACCCTTCCTTGTTTTTTTCTCTTCTTCATCACTTTTGCCTTGCACAAAATAAAAATGGACTGTGTTTGTAAATTTCTCCCTAGGTATACATGTAAAATATGCTTGCTCTCTAGTCACAAATGTAATCCGACATCTCACTTATACACACATAACTTTGAGTTCAGTGTTGCTTTATGTCCACTGAGACCGTACGGACTACAAGGGGCGGGAATTTCAGGATGGCAATCTTGACTTTCACACAGCTCCTGAGCTCTGACACATGTAACTTGACTGATATGTTTTCCTATCAACTGTTAGTCTCACCACTGTCCAGCCAGGTGTACATGCTTGCAGTGGAGTTTTCATTGGGCGAGGCCCCACAGTCTGCGTAGAAGAAAATTTTGACGCCATTCAGCTTCCCTTCATGTGTGAAACCCACCTGTCAACCACAAAACAGTTCTATAAACATCACCTGAAACCTGATGAAAAAGGTATAATTTAAAGGGGCAGTACTGGTAATCAGCTCCGAATATGAAGTAAAAAAGAAGCACAAACTGCAGGCTGGTTCTGGAGCCAGGGTGAAAATTAAACGTACTATTCATGTCCACACAAGACCTCATACCTGTGCACATTGCTATGTACACAGATACCAGGTCTTGCACATACATGGATGAAATGGGCTTTTGGGGGTCGGCTATATATCATCACTAAATTTTCAGGGCAACACAAAGGTAAAAGCATTTACACGTACAGTTCTCACTGGCGATCTGCGACACAAATAATTAGAGACTACCCCAAACACCTCATTATTAATATCATCACCAACACTGCCTACATTTGTTGTTGTTGAAAGCAGTCCATCTTCCATCATGCCAACATTCTTCCAAACACAGGACACCAAATCAATGTAACAAAGCAGCTTGACCTACATCTCCTTTTTCACTGTTTAACTGTTGTTTACGTGTTGTTTTGTAGCTTGAAAAAGGGGCTGCCCCAGTTTTTGCATGCTGTGTTTTGTCCTAAAAAACAGCGATGTTTTTAACCTTTCATGTGTTTGGATCTTGTCTAAATCACCAACCTCATAATCAGCCAGGAAAGGGAATCGCTTGCCAATGCTCTTCATGTTGTTGTGGAATCCCATCCGCAGGCGAACAGGTCTGAACAAAAATGCAGATCAACCTCATTGGTAACCCCCTTCGGTTTCATAGGATTCAACTTTTATTGTACCATATAATCCTGCTTTAAAAGCCACACTCTATGGTACACTGTAGTGTTGTACACTGTTAGACTGTATTGTTTTATGTGGTGTTTGTATTGTAATGCATAAAATGTGATAGGAGTAAGCAAGTAAATTGGTGTTTTATGCCCAGTCAACCAGTGCGATGTGATAGGAACAAAATGTAAAAAAAAGAAAAGATAAAAAACAGAAAAGAAGAAGAAGCAAAAACTAAAATCCTTGGCTACAGCAAGTGAAGCTAGGGATGAATAGCGCCCCCCTAACCCCACCCCAACTCTCCCCCTCCCTCCCCCATCTACATAATTATGTGACCTGCCACCCTGTAACAGGTACATCAACTGGAGTGATTATTTACCTGTTCTGAAGTGTGACACCCTGACCCTAGGCTCAGTGTAGTGTCAGAAGCGGTTATCACCAGCTAAAGTGTACATTGCACAGCTGAGCTAACATGTTACACAACATTCCTGAAGGAAAACGAGCTAATGCTGAATAAGGTATCAATCTTCAAGGCCTGCGCTCACCTCTGCATGACGTAGGCTGCCAGAGCGCAGGCACCTGACACTTGGAAGTTCCGCGAAATTTTGGATCCGAACGCCCCTCCAAGTCGTTTGACCTCCACCGTCACGCTGAAACAGCAAACAGCACTATCCACACCGCTGTGCACCATCACATCGCATGAGAATGGCTAGTTAGTTCTGACTTTTAACATCCCATCAACTGCACAGGGTCTCCCTCCTCAGGACACCTGCAAACACACTTCATCAACACACTGACTTGACAGTAAGAGAGAGAGGCGAACAGAAAGAAACAGCGAGAACAAGCGACAGAAAGAGAGAGAAAGTGAGGAGCAGACAGGCAGATGCAGGCAGTGATGTAAAGAGGCAGAGAGAGACAGACAGAGACAGAGAGAAAGACAAAGAGAGAAAGACAGACAGACAGACAGCAAGACAGAGAGAGAGAAAAAGAGAAAAAGGGAGACACAGGCTGAGAAAAACAGACAGCCACAAACAGAAAGAGAGGCAGAGAGAAAACTCCGGTCTGATGGTCATGTGCTTCACAACAAAGATCACATGAGGAGGAGGCACTGAAGACCAACGGTACCTGCTCTCCGGCACATTGAGGACTTTGGACACAATTTCACTGGTGCCGTCAATCCACTGGGTGGCCGCCTGCACGTTCATCCCCCCGTCATCACCAGGCAGGCAGCGAGCGATCTGAGTCTCTAGCTGAAAGTGGTACTGCGTGCCGCACTCTATGCTGCCAGAGATGTGGTGTGGTGAGTTTGCTATGGCATCTGAAACACAAAGAATACCGGTACAGCGAGTGAGTGATGCGGTGTGGCAACTTTGTTATCTCACCTGGAACACAAGGACACCAGTACTGTGACAGTGAGTGATGCTGTGTGACAACTTTGCTATGGCACCTGGAACACAAAGACACCAGTACTGTGACGGTGAGTGATGCTGTGTGACAACTTTGCTATGTCACCTGGAACACAAAGACACCAGTACTGTGATGGTGAGTGATGCAGTGTGACAACTTTGTTATGTCACCTGGAACACAAAGACACCAGTACTGTGATGGTGAGTGATGCAGTGTGACAACTTTGCTATGGCACCTGGAACACAAAGACACCAGTACTGTGACAGTGAGTGATGCAGTGTGACAACTTTGTTATGTCACCTGGAACACAAAGACACCAGTACTGTGAGTGAGCAATCCGAGTCTCCAGCTGAAAGTGGTACTATGTGCTGCACTCTGTGCTGTCAGAGACACTGTGTGGGAACTTTGCTATCGCATCTGGAACACAAAGTATTCTGGTACAGTCTAACATGGACCACAGTATCAACCATATTGTTACCTGAACCTGAAAGTAATCTAAAGTCGAAACCATGCAGCGGTGAGCAATCCGATTATTCACATGGACTTTCCTGAGCACCCAGACACCATCTTGAGCTGAACCGATCTGAACAGAACTGAGTCTTTCAACTCTGCATTCAATACCATGCTGCCCATGACATGTTACAACAACGTAATTCCATCCTACTACTCGCTTCCTGCACACATATTTTGGAGGTTTTAAAGACAGACAATAACATACTGTTTTTTAAGATCTACAATTCGAGGAAGGGAAGGCTGTAGCCATTCTGACCGTCAGGATTGCCCATAACAAGGGGCTTGGGGACAGCACCGACGAAGAAAGATTTCTGCTGCACTGCTGTTCTCAAGTCCAACAGTGGCGGCTTCACCTCCCTGTAGGTCACTTTGACCAAGGATGCTGCTGTTCCTGCTGTCACAGCATCATCTGGAGAAGAAAAAAGACATACACTCTGTTTTGATCACAAGAACAAAGGGGTGCAGAATGTTTTACACAGAACATGCTGATTAAGTTAGGAGAACAAAATGTATCAAGTGGGCAGTCCAACAGTGAATCAAGTAATAATTACCAAGCACAGTGAATAAGTTAGGAAAAAACCTGTATCAACCGGTCAATCCAATAGTGAATCAAGTGATAATTATAGAACACACTGACCAAGTTAGGTGAAAAACCATATCAAGTGGTCAGTCCAACAGTGAACCAATCATTATATCCATCAGTCAGTGCAGTCCACCAGATGGCATTTCTCAAGATGTAAATCCTTCAAAATTCACCTTCTGAAATGCATGCAGCTTTCACAACACACGTGCGCACACACAACTTTCTGCAAAGTGTTTGAGCTCAAGCAGTCTGGTTATGGACATCACTAAGTCTGTTTACGGATATCAAGAATTTGCGTCTTTTCATTTTTCTGCTATAATTTAGTACCTGACACAACCATACCTAACTTATTATGCAAAGAAGTCTAAATGAGCCAGTGAAAGGTATACTGCAAAGGATGGACGCATGTTGTTTAGAATAAAAGCTGCACATTGGTTTGCTTGCCCCCCCCCCCCCCCAAAGAGTCTTTATGGACAATGCTCAATGAATTGATATGCATTATTAACAGCAAGTTGTGATCAGCACTCACTTGCTACAATCAGCCCAACAGGTTGACCAGCGTAAAGGATCTTCCCACTGCTGAAGATCTGAAACACAAGAGCGGAAATCACCACTGTATGATGACCAAGCCACCCTGACCCAACCAGCCAGCCACCCATCCTTCCATGCCTCTGTCCATCACAGTCTAAAGTGTGTTAGTTTAAATACAAATGTTTGCTGTGTATGAAGGATGTGCAAGTGTGTGTTCGGTTACTGATACACCGACAGCTCTTGTTTATATTTTATTTTATTGCCTTATTTACTTACATCTTTGTGTTTGTTATTTGCCCCCCCCCCCCCCCCCCCCACCCCTTTAAAAAAAAAACTTTGTTCACTGTTAAACGAATGTATAAAGTCAGCATGTTATTCAGCTTGCAAAGTGGTGTGTGATCACCTTGGTCACAGAAATATGCTTTATTGTTACTATTATCCATCAATCCACTCGCGTTTTGCATTTCTCACCTCTTCTGTCACACCATAAGCTGACTGTGGCATGAAGTTGTTCTCTCCCCCTGATGGGAAGTCTGCTGCAGAGAGGAACCTGTACACTCCTGGCATTTGCTGAAACAAAACCAGGTTATTTACACACCCAGCCACACCGGCTTATTGTGCCACTGACATCTGCTGAAACAAAAACATCTTTTGTACACCCAATCACACCTACTTACTATGCCATCAGCATTTGTACATTACTGGCATTTGCCGAAACAAAAACAGCTCTTTTACACACCAAATCACATCTACTTACTATGCCATCAACATTTGTACACTCCTGGCATCTGCTGAAACAAAAACGATTGTTTACACAGCCAAACACACCTATTTACTGAGCCAACTGAGTATGGTTGTTTGTGCACTCCTAGCATCTGCTGAAACAAAACAGGTCTTTTACACACCAAACTTAGTAGAAAGTTTGTTTGATGCATCAAATACTATGCCATCAGCATTTGTACACTCCTGGCATCTGCTGAAACAAAAATCAAAATGCATATTTTTACACATCCACACGTGGTCACTACCCCATCAGCATAGATAGCAATGGTCTCAGCTATTTCCAGATGATTCTGACTCAGTTCTGTAAATGTGCAGACACATCATTTTCATGGCAGATGCAGCACTGATTGTCTTCATGTGAGGATTGCCCAGGTCTGTGGAGTGCACTTACCAGAGCAGAGGAGGGGTCGATGGTCTCAATGTGAGCGTTGCCCACGTCACTGATGACAAAGGCTGCATACACCTCCCTCTCAACCAGGCCCTCGTCATCAAGGAAACGAATCTCACCTGAAGTCTGCGGGACAGAAATACTGTCATAACTGTGTGCCTTGTGAAGGGAAAAAAATGTTCAAGAAGCTATTCATTTCCAACACAATGTTTTTCTTCTTGACCAAGTTATAATGAATAAATGGTGTACGCTATGACATAACACCACAAAGTATTAATTTTTTGCCATTAATCTTACAAGAATTGAATGTTTTACACTGGTCCTGTACATGTCAGGAGACACACACACACACACATATTCACTTTCTGTCTTTAATCTTACCAGAATTACTGTTTTCAACTGGAACAGTATATGTCAGGACACTCACGCACACACACATAAACACATGCGCTCACATACACACAAACACACACATACACATGCATGCACACACACACACACTTTCTGTCATTAATCTTACAGGAATTATTGTTTTAAATTGAAAATGTACATGTCAGGGCACACACACACACACACACACACATAAACACATGCATGCACACACACAAACACATGTGCACACACACACACACACATAAACACATGCATGCACACACACAAACACACGTGCACACACACACATGTGTGCACACACACACACACACAAACACATAGACATACACACACACACACAACAAGACAGCACAGCCAGTTTTAATACCCCTTCTAGGCAAGTAGACTAGCCAGAGAAAAAACAAGCAGGAGAGAAAAGCTTTTGAAAAAGGTGTGCTAGTTGTACCTGGTAGGTGGCATCTCTCTTGGTCATGGGTTTCGTCAGCGGCCACTCCTCCTTCTGGGTGCCGTACGTCTGAACCCCTGACGATACAGGTCGCTCCAAGTCTGAGGCTCCACTGAGATAGCGAGGATCCACCACTGACGGGCACACTTGCAGCACAAACTGCACAAATGAGAGCACGCAACGCATCACTTCACTAAGCAAACAACTGCACACAACATATGACTCTCCGTTCTCCACAGTTTAGTAATGCGAGCTGAAACATTTGTTCTCTGCAGGACTGTTTTCATCATCCAAGTCATCAGCAGTGTAATGCAGCAATGAGCTTGGAGGCCACACAGGTGAAGTTTCTGGCTCTCTCTCAAAAAGGGCAAGCTGTTAAAGCTACTCAGTGCTTTTTATTTCCTCAAAATACAAGTGCAGTTGCCACAACGGACTTGTCCTTGGAACAGCAGGTTAGCGCAGTGCAATAAAAACGAGAGGTAGCATTTCATCGGTCTCTTTGACCTGGTGACAATGATGACACTTAAGATAATGATGATGACGACAATGAGTGTAAATTTGTACAGCAATCTGTACCCATGCACAAGCTATGTTCATGGTAGAGTCATGCGGCCAAAGAGAAGTCAGAGAGAAGCAATGCATCAGCAAAATGCTGCAGACAAGCAGACAGGTCTGATGACCTCAACCAATGAAGATGATGATGATGTAGACCTTCATGTCCTCGGTTGACATATTAGGGACAAACTGTGACCCTTGTCTAAGCATAGTTCAATGTTGCTTTACGTCCACTGGAACCATAAGGCTCATTAGGATGGAAAGCCCAGGACAGCCACCTTGACTTTCACACAGCTCCTGAACTCTGCCAATGAAGATGTTCAAGTTCAGTTTGAAGTTTAAACCATTTCTCACTGCATCTACATACTACATCACATGCAAATAGCACCCAATCTTCTTCTTTTTTTCACCATCCTGTGATCAGTATAAAAATAAGCAAAAGTGCAACAGTACATATAAAAACAAGTGCCAAAGACCTGCCTCCCACCTTGTAGAAGAGAGCCTGAGCCAGGGTTCTACGATAAGTTGGGCTGGCCAACACTGGGTCACTGTTGGGGTTCAGCTCTTTTTCCAACATTTCCAATGCTCCTGCATATAAAAAATATTTAAAAAATAATAATAATAACAGATTATTTATGGCACCCCATTTCATAGGGGGCCTGGAGTGCTTACAAAGACAAAAATATGCTCATTTCATCACATGCACAAACACACACACATGCATGCATACACACACTCACAAACTAACTACAAATACACAACAACATGACAGTTTGGTGTCGTTCCATTCTTTCTTTGACCAGACCCAGCATATCTGTGTACAAAACATGCCAAGTTCAGTTCAATTCAAGAAAGCATCAATGTGCTCAGGAAAGTCCACAAGTGCTTGACCCTGTCTCTGAGCAGTTTCCCCCCAATGTTGCCTTTGAAGCTGCTGCCATGCTCCGGAAGATGACAATAACAGTACTTTATCCATCAAGGGAGGGAACTTATAATTATTTTAATAGACATCCAGAAAAACTTGTTATTTTAATGCTCCTGGGCATTATCACTGCATGCTCAATCTACTGGAGGTTTTCATAGCATCTAAATGTATTGAATTCTTAGCCAATTTCAAAATATCACAGATAACAGACAGAATGGTCATAACATATAAACTCATCAGATTCTTAGCAGATTTTGAAATATCACAAACAGACAAAATCATTTTGTTTTCTCATATAAAAAACAAGTGACACACACACACACACACACACACACACATGGTAACATCCACAGTGACACACACACACACAGAGTAACACCCACATTGACACAGACCCACACACAGAGTAACACCCACATTGACACAGACCCACAGTAACACTCACATTGACACAGACCCACAGTAACACCCACAGTGACACAGACCCACACACAGAGTAACACCCACATTGACACAGACCCACAGTAATACCCACATTGACACAGACCCACAGTAACACCCACATTGACACAGACCCACAGTAACACCCACAGTGACACACACATACGGTAACACCTGCAGTAACACCCACACACAGTAACACCCACATGCGGTAACACCCGCAGTGACACACACCCAAACACCCGCAGTAACACACACACACAGTAACACCCACAGTGATACACACACAGTAACACCCACAGTGACACACACACAAAGTAACACCCACAGTGACACACACAGTAACACCCACAGTGACACACACAGTAACACCCACAGTGACATACACACACAGTAACACCCACAGTGACACACACACACACTGTAACACCCACACACAGTAACACCCACAGTGATACACACACACTGTAACACACACAGTGACACACACACACAAACACCCACAGTGACACACACACACACAGAGTAACACCCACAGTGACACACACACACACACACAGTAACACCCACAGTGACACACACACACAGTAACACCCACAGTGAATACACACACACAGTAACACCCGCAGTGACACACACACACAGTAACACCCACAGTGACACCCACCCACAGTAACACCCACAGTGACACCCACACACAGTAACACCCACAGTGACACACACACACACACACACACAGAGTAACACCCACAGTGACACCCACACCCACAGTAACACCCACAGTGACACACACACACACACACAGGACCTCTTCTCCTCACCTTTCAGAACAGTTGCGTCCCCCAGCTGTTTTCCCTCCAGAAAGGCCTCAGTTCTGGCAGCACGATTCTGGGTGACGAATCAGACAGACCCAAATCAAGGCTAACAGTGGAAGAGAACATGGCAACTGACGCTTCACATTTCAGTCCCCCACACAAGAATGTTACTCATGTCTTCACAGGGGATGATGGATAGGCTCAAAACATTGTATAACATCCAAAGCATCTAGGTCCCTGTCACACAATCAAGCCAGCTTATTGGTGAAGCCTCCTGATACATGATGGTGGCAGTTCTCATTAGTTTCGTGTGTTGAACAGCCATACCAGTTCACCACTGTGTGTATGGATGAGGGAACTGTCAAAACAGTTTAGTGTGTTGCACAATCATACCAGTTTACCACCTGTCCCCTGGTGTATGGTTATGGGAATTGTCAGAACAGTTTCATGTGTTGCACAATCATACCAGTTTACCATCTACCCTCTGGTGTATGGTTGAGGGAATCGTCAGAACGGTTTAGTGTGTTGCACAATCATACCAGTTTACCATCTGTTTCCTGGTGTGTGGTTGAGGGAATTGTCAGAACAGTTTGGAGTGTTGCACAATCATACCAGTTTATGATCTCTCCTCTGGTGTATGGTTGAGGGAATCGTCAAAACGGTTTAGTGTGTTGCACAATCATACCAGTTTATGATCTCTCCTTTTGTGTATGGTTGAGAGAATCATCAGAATGGTTTAGTGTGTTGCACAATCATACCAGTTTACCATCTGTTTCCTGGTGTGTGGTTGAGGGAATCGTCAGAACGGTTTAGTGTGTTGCACAATCATACCAGTTTATGATCTCTCCTTTTGTGTATGGTTGAGAGAATCATCAGAATGGTTTAGTGTGTTGCACAATCATACCAGTTTACCATCTGTTTCCTGGTGTGTGGTTGAGGGAACTGTCAGAACAGTTTCATGTGCTGCACAATCATACCAGTTTACCATCTACCCTCTGGTGTGTGGTTGAGGGAATTGTCAGAACAGTTTAGTGTGTTGCACAATCATACCAGTTTGCTATCTGTCCCCTGGTGTGTGGTTGAGAGAATTGTCACAACAGTTTAGTGTGTTGTATAATTATACCAGCTTACCATCTACCCTCTGGTGTACTGCTGGAGGGAAATTTCAGAACAGTTTAGTATGTTGTACAATCACACTTGGTTGAGGAAGCTGTCAGGACATTGTTATGTGTTGTACACCCATACCAGTTTACAACCTATTCTCTGGTATTCTGTGTCAGACTGTCAGTACAACAATAATACAATAAAAAATTGTTTGTTGCCCTGGAAATATAAATTTATATTACAAAAATGCATGGTTTCCTTCATTTTGTCTTGTAGCAAAAGCATTCTTTTTCTTGTCTTTAAACATTTTGTGACACAAGAGTGTCAGTACAGTTTAGTGTCTTCAGTTGTACAATCATACCAGTTTACAATCTGTCCCCTGGCAATGGTTGAGAGGGTTGTCAAGAGTGTTGTACAATCATACCAGTTTACAATCTGTCCCCTGGCATAGGGTCAAGAGGGTTGTCAGTACAGTACAGTGTGTTGCACAGTCATACCAGTTCACAATCTGTCCCCTGGCATAAAGTCAAGAGGGTTGTCAGTACAGTACAGTGTGTTGTACAGTCATACCAGTTTACAATCTGTCCTCTGGCATAATGTTGTGAGAGTTGTCAGTACAGCACAATGTATCATATTATCATACCAGATTGCCGTTGATGCCTTGATACACCATTGTTGGGGTTGCCAGGACTGTGTAGTTGTTGTCTGCGTCGACCTTGAAGTTGAAGCCTGCTGTCACGTAACCATGGCAAACCTGAACACACAGCAAGAGCACCTTAAGCTCATGACCATCATGCCTTCATTTTACACATTCAGACGGTCTGGCCAACTTCGCGTCCACGATTTGTTGTTGTTGTTGTTGCAAAACAGCAGAGATTTCACAGACGAAGTTCGCCTCTGTCAGTCTCAGAAGACCAAGGAATGTTTTCCACAACTAGTGACCTTAAGTAGGTTACACCCAGGCGATGGAATGGGGAGTACAGCACTGTCAACAAAGCCAGCTGTTGCTGTTGTTGCTCACATTCATTTGCCAGAACTCAGGAAGCTCACCCAGACATTTTGCATGTGCAATAGTCTCCCTACACATACATAAACAAACATATACACATGTATAAACCTGCCCTGTCCCAAGCTAATCAGGCAGCTGTACTCTGTCTTCAGGGATCACACAGCCAGTGAAGCCAGCCATGCCTGTATGGGAGTAACTGGTGACTACAGAATGCTTTAGTGGGGGTAAGTAGCCCAAGTCCGAACTGATGACTCACACTAAGTGAGTCTTTAGCCACTACACGTGATCCTCTTAGTGGCACCTGCGGCTTAGAAATACAGCTCTCTATTAAAACAGACACATGACCCAGCTATGATCCATGCGCACAGCACAAATGATATAATGGTATTATGTTGGGCTAGAGAAATACTCAAAGACAATCCAGTCTCCATTGTCCTCAGTTCCTTAAAATAAGCTTCCTTGGAAGATAAAACACAGCTGCCTGACTTGACTGCCAGCAGATGCCACCTGTGAAAATGCAAGAAAACAACTGCATGCACAATGCACACAGTCACACCTGAGTCAAACTACCAGCTTCAAGCAAAGGGGTAAAAGCAAAAGCTGAACCACCAGTGTCAAGCAAAGGTGTAAAAGCAAAAGCTGAACTACCAGCGTCAAGCAAAGGGGTAAAAGCAAAAGCTGAACCACCAGCTTCAAGCAAAGGGGTAAAAGCAAAAGCTGAACCACCAGCTTCAAGCAAAGGGGTAAGAGCAAAAGCTGAACCACCAGTGTCAAGCAAAGGGGTAAGAGCAAAAGTTGAACCACCAGCGTCAAGCAAAGGGGTAAAAGCAAAAGTTGAACAGCAGCTTCAAGCAGACAACTAAAAGCAAAGGCTGAACCACCAGCTTCAAGCAGAGGGGTAAAAACCAAATGTGTTGCCTCACCTGAAGCCTCTGGCTGACACGAAAAGTGTTGATGTGGGTGATGCCATCACTGTATCTGGGCAGCATCCCCGCAATGATGACCTTGCCACGCATGTCAAGGTCAAGGAACTGGGCAAGGTCATACAGCTGTTCTGAGCCATTGACATTTCCTGCACAGAGAGGAAACTAAATAAACACTGAACAAAAAGGTGTCAAAATTAGCATCACAAACCGCAAGAAGAAGCACGAATTAAAATTAAATTTCCAGGATATATACACTTATACTTTAGCAAGGGATCTTTTCCAAACAAGGTGGTGGTGGTTGTTTTTCTACAAAAAAACTTTTTTTTAGGTCCAGGCAAACTAACCTAAGTACCTGAGTATCAAAACTACATAAAACCCATCGCAGTGATTTCATGACCACATGGATAAAAACAATGACATGAAAATCGCTGTCTCACCAATGAGAAGTTGAGCTCCCACAGTGTCCATCAAGGTGAAAACATCAGAGACAAAGTCAGGATGTTTGTGTTTCAGCATCAAGCTTCCTGCCCAGCACGCCACCTGGAACATGCACAAAGGTCACATCAACTCCTCTGGCTTTTGTCGCAACAAGCAATCACAAACACATGCAGTTCAAAACTCAATCCCACTGGCTCTCAACTCAAAATGTAACCTACAATCAAATGGATTCAGGTCAAGTGAACTCTACTGGATATTCTCTGTGGATGCTGGAAATGGAAACCACACTGGCCCTTCCATAGGGCTGCAGAAGCAAAGAGCAACCAATTAAACGGCCAACTGTGACATCACAAAAAGACAATGGTCACTGCCGCATCAATTCTGCATTTTTGGATAGTCATGTGACCTGCTTTGTTGAATGAAAATGATACAAAGAATGTCTTTCACTTTCTCATCAATGACACCAATTAGCATTAAATAATGACTATAACAAATCCCTTCATTAGACTGAGAAAGCTAGCAAGTAGGACCAAGACATTGCCACAATTTTCTACACCTGGTAATAATTCCTGCCCATGAGATTTCACCATGGGGTTTTACAGGTCAGAATGGTTATCAGGGTTGTGGGAAGTTGGCCACAAATACATGGTAACCTGACATACAAACAGGTTGAGTTAACCTGACAAAAAACACACATGGTAAACCAACATACAACTGGTTAACCTGAAATACAGACATGGTAACCTGACAAACAGGGTAACCTGAAATGCAAACATGGTAATTCAAACATGGTAACCTGACACACAAACAAACATGGTAACCTGAAATACAAACAAACATGGTAACCTGACAAACAAACTTACATTTCTGATGCTCTGCGTAGCAACCTGCTTCATGTGATGCGCGAATGGTGCAAAGTATGGGAGGGATGGGTCATCTACATTGCTCTCAAACAGTTCCAGCAGGTTGGTGAGACTTATGTTGGCACCCACAGTCACCACTGCACCGAGCTGCAACAGACGGCACCCCGTCCCACACACATTATGATAAAAATAAATACATTTCTAATGCACTTACCCACTATATGATAAATGTGTGCAGCTCAAAGAGCTATACATGTTGAACTAAAAACAACAATACTTATGAACAAACAAGTCTCTTGGGGGTGGGGGTTAGAGCCAAAATATTGGTGAAACGTTCCAAAAATATATAACATAATATGCATTGCATAGCTAGCCCCCCCCCCACTCTTTCATGAGCATGCATATACGCATGTATGCACACACACATACAACTGATCCCAGACTTTAACATGAAGCATAGGAAATTGCTTGGACATGTTGCGACCAGTCTATATTTCATTTCTCAATTTTTTTTAAAGTCATCAAACTACCAAAGTACACAAAAATGATGTAGTGTAATGCTACCATTGGGAAATGGGGGAGGGGTAGGTGGTGGGGGTCTGCAACCAAAGGGTGGTAGCTAATGGTCTGCAACCAAAGGGTGGTAACTAATCAGCTTTGGCCCCTAAAACCTTCTGTCCAGCGGCAAACCATCAGCGAAACGATGCCGCAGTGAGTGCTTGTGCTTTTCCAGACTGAGCTTCAGTGGTAGAGAAGGAAAAATGTTTTTAAGAAGCTCATAAAAATAATGAAAAACCCTGAGCATCCTTCATTTTTGTTTTCTACACCCACACCCACCCAGTGACACATTTTCTCATGTACACACACACACACACACACACACACACACACATGCATGCGCACAATCCTCTCTCTCATCCACACACACACACACACACATCCTCTCTCTCTCATCCACGCACATACATGCACTGACAACACACACACACACACCACACAACACACACACACACACACACACACACAAAAACACCCAACAACAAAAACAGTTTCCATTTCCAATGGTTCTGATGGTCTGCAGAAAATAAGATAAGTTTTCAGCTGATGCTATTAGATCTTCTTCTAACCATTACACAACTGTCCATTCATTCCCTCCATGCTACACAGGCTGCCACACTGTAGCAGTACCTCAGTGGTGTAGAACACACCAATCCCCCTCAAATCAATGAGGACGTCGTACAACCAGGGCCCAATGTCCTTGTACACACCTGTAACAGTAACAATCACACACTCACACACACACACACACACACAAATGCATGCACACACACACACACACACACACACACACACACACACACACACACACACACACACACACACAAATGCATGCACACACACACAAATGCATGCACACAAACACTCACACACACACACACACACACACACAAACACACACTGCTTACTACATGATATAGCATGGGATGATGTCAGTAACAGTCAAAAGGTTAGCTGATACTTAAAGGGGATCCTAAGAGGAGAAACAACTTGCTCCAGAAAATGTAGAAAATAAGCAAATAATTCCATCTGCAGACTTCACATGGTTGTTCCATCACTGTCTATGCGACAGAAGTGCTGTTTTGGCTTTGAATTTGAGCCCTGCAGGGTGCAACCATTATTCTTGCACTATCATTATCACATTATCATCATCATCATTTACTAGTTTGTTTATTATGTAACTTTTGTATTTTCAATAACTGTTCTTGGAGTTTTAAAATATACAATATGTGTTATTGTGTACTGTGATGTGGTTAATGTTCAGCCACGTTTTAATTTCTCTGATGAGATAATAATTTTGAATCTTTAATTATTACTATTCAGATTCCCCCGCTGAAAGTATTCAAATAGTTTTGTACACTTCTCTCTTTTCAAGAACAACCCCAGCTGCTCCTCAATGAACAGAAAGTCATCTATTGACAGAAAAACCTAGTACCTGATAGTTGCTATTATCACTCTAATCCTATACTGTCTAGAGCTCCAATCCTATACTGTCTAGTTCTTACCAAATCCTGTGTTTCCAAACACAAGGCGGTAGTTGGCATCACAGTACTTGTCCAGCAGGTCGTACAGCTCCGAGGTGCCGGTGGGCTTGAACCACTGGGCCCTGGAGGTCACGATGTGCAGTGGAACCGAACTGCCACCATCACAGCCCTGGGAACTCTGGCAACTTTCCATGGGTGGTGGTTGTGGTGTTTTGGGCTGACCGGTGTCCTCAGCGTGGCACTTTCCTGTGCAAGGCTGGCCACTTTTCTCACAAATCTTCTTGTCCATGTCCTTTAGAAACGCACAAATATGTTTGAGGAGTTTCACTTACCTGAATCTTTAGGTAAAGCAGTCAGCTTCCAAAAACTAGTGAATCTTGTTCATACATACTTTCAGTTCACACAGCAGACTAGGAAAAATCTACACTATTGCATCTGTCTATTTCACTGAATGTGTCAGGAATTCAGCAAGCTACGCCAAAGTTCACACACGAAGAACTCACAATAGATGAGCTGTCCACTTTTGTCAGCATTGTCAGAAATGATAGACTGTCAGCAGCTACTCTAAAGTACCCCTTGAAAACAGACCCACTGTTTCAGCTGATGACAGGGCTGTGATGTCCCATCAGCTGCCTAGGGTCACTTCATGACCTACCTAGGGTCACTTCACAACCCACCTAGGGTCACTTTATGATAAAACAAACACAATTCTAAATCATACATCAGGGCGGCCCAAGCATCATCAAATAACAAGCATCAAACTGGCACACACTTTCAGACACAACACAGTTTAAATATATACAATCAGATTTTGTACAACTGGTGAAAGATATTCTAAACAGCCAGAAACACACAAGCAAGGGAGTTAATCAGCATGCAAAAGACGGCACACATAAACACAGCAACAAAGACCTGAGTTGCCTACAGTAACTCTCACCTGGCATGTGAGTAAATACACAGTACAATAACTCCACGCATCCTCAAAACAACCTCATGACATTTCTCCTGGCCTTTCACTGTGCCTCATCCCTACCTCAATGTCAACAGGGCCACCTGGCAGGCAAGCTGGGGCATCCACGCAGAATGACTTCATGGCATCCAGGATGGAACGGTAGCCTGACAACAGAACAGCAAAAACCAACACATTCAAACGTGAAGACAGCAGGCTTCCCCACCCACCCACCCTTATTTTTTTTAAAGCAAAAGAGTGAGAGGACTTCATCCCTGTGAAAAGGAACAAGGCCCAGTAATTTGTGGGTACCATTTCAAGGGAAACACACCGCTAGTCAGAGGCAAGAAAGGTGACCATATGTGGTTGACAGGACGTTAAAAGCCAGTTACCTACTAACTAAAAATACAAAGCAGTCATGGAGCTCAAACCATAGACAAGGGCTCCTAGTCCTGAAGTGAATGTTAGGGCCACTGAAAATATTGCATCGCAATAATTGCACACATCACTGCTAATAATGAAAATATATATATCACAACAAAGTTGGTTTAAGTATACTTAAAAGAGGACATTTTTTACCAAGGTAAGTAAACTTTGTAAACTAAGTCTGCCTTTTTACCAAGGTAAGTAAACTTGGATTTTTCTCTTACAACAAAAGCAGGTGTGCTAATTTATAAGTATTTCGTGTTTCATCAAGCTGATTATGATAGCATGTACACTGATAACCTGTTAATGTTATTGTGAATGCGTGTATGATAATGAATGCTCCCAAACACCATGCCTCATTCCATATGCATGTATATTTCTACTTGACACGTGGCAATAAAGACAGTGATTACTTCACTGAAACATTTTTTGGTCTCCTTTTCTTTTTTTTCTTTTTTTCTATGCCATATGATCAAAGTCTGTTTTACAATTTCATCCTCACATGAAATAAATGCAACAGTGTAAAAACAAAACAACAAAACACACATTACCTGTACAACGACAGATGGTGCAGTCAAAGTGGTCCTCCACTTCTTGCATCGTTGGTGCAGGATTCTTTTTCAACAGCCTGAAGACAATTTAAGACACAACTAATTTCACTTTTCACAAAGTCAAAGAAGCAAGCAAAAGCAAAGCATAAAAGAAATTAACCTGACCTGGGCGGGGCTACAAAAACCATACTGTGATCCAGTGTACTCAGCCAGGCATGTCTGTATGGGGTGCAGGTGTATGATTAGGTGTATGACAGCACTTCACTCACCCATACATATTCATGATCTGGGTGGGGCTACAAAAGCCACACTGTGATCCATTGTACTCAGCTGGGCGTGCCTGTATGGGGTGTAGATGTACATTCAGAAGTGTGACAGCACTTCACTCACCCATACATATTCATGACCTGGGCGGGGCTACAAAAGCCACACTGTGATCCATTGTACTCGGCCAGGCGTGCCTGTATGGGGTGTAGGCCAGACCTGGTGCTGCCCAGCCCTTCAATGGTGGTGATCTCCCAGCCATCACACATGTACAGCTGCACCAGGCACTGAAACCACAAAAGGTGGCAGACAGTTCATGTGACTGACTTGCAGGCTGATTAACTGACCAACTGACTGATTACATGATAGATGGATTTGATTGGACTGACTGCATGGTTTGCATTAACCAGTCATTTTTGGTATTTTGCCGGTTCAAGATCAGCATATATATATCAGAAAATACCTGTGTATTGGATGTACCTGTGTGTACCTGGGTATCATAAAGCATGCAGAAAACAGTTCTAAATCACACATGCATACCCGATAAGGTCAAGGAGGAGGTTGGATGGTAATGTTTACACAAAACATGAACAAAATAGTTGATGCACTGACCGAGTTGACAGTGTAGACAGTGTAGGATTTTGTCAACGGGTCGTACAGCATGGCTGTGACCAGGCACACACCACAGCCTCCCTCGTTACACATCTGCTTGGTCCCCCGTGACACACCAGTGGCACGCAGGTAGTGGTTGAGGGATGTTGCTGGATCATACTCATTGGCCACTGCAAATAAGCATTCACTATGTCAAATAATACACAAATATTGATAGATAAACAAAAATAAATAATAATAAAAAACATTAAGACCAGCGCAGAGGCTTTTAAATGTTGATGAAAGCTTGAAAAACAAGAATAACCAGATGAACATGTTTTAAACTAAAGGGAAGATAAAATACAAAAGCTTACATGACAGTCTGACCTAAATCTAAAAACAACAACAACACAGTAAGTGAACATCATATATGCTGTTGAAAAGGAAAATAAATGCCTACACAATCTAACATCACAACCTTTTGAACTGAAAAAAACAAAACAAGCAAATGAACAAACAAAAAACATGGCATGCAGTAAATGAACATAAATTTGGCAGTTTCTTTATACATGCTGCTATATAAACAGAACAGACTTCTTATGTAAAAATGAATAACAATAAATAAAACTGTATTTGTGTCAAGTACATTCTATTCCTCAAGTCATAGTGTCAGAAAGCTGGACATTGCACTAATATTGCTGCCTACTAGTATCTACTTATCATTAATAAGAAAAATAATGAAACATTTTAAAATAGACATTTTCCCTAGGAAAAATGGGCTCAGACTCACTGGCAGTGCTTCATGCACACAACACAGTTTTCAATTTTCAACTCAGAAAAAAGAAAAGAAAAAAACAACTTGAACCAGATTTCTACAATAAAGCGTTCACTGATTCAGCTCAGGTAAGCCCACCTGTGTACTTTGTTCCATTGACATAGAATGTAATGGAGCTGCTGACAGGCTGTTTGGCGCGGAACTTGAAGAAAAAGCCACAGTTTTCACAGTCAGCAGCATACACTCCATTCTTCAGCTCTCCCCTTGCTGGAAGGTGACTGCAATTGAAAATAAGGTTTGGAGAGTCACAAATTAAAGGAGAGAGAAAAAGGGGACAAAACAAGTTTATTTCCACTAATAGTTCTAGGGACTTTACACAACAATCCCAATATGTGTGTTGAAAGTGATGAGAAAGACAGTAAATAAAGTATCTGTACTTAAAAGTAATAATAATAATGAATACTTAGAGCGCCTAACCCGCACAGGCTCTAAGCGCTTACACATTCTCTACAAATACATATTTGTCAAAATTCAATGCACACAACATGAATGCATGCACACACGCAAACAAACACAGAATCACACATGCACACATGTGCGCGCACACACACACACACACCAGAAAAGGTTTTCAAAAAGAGAAAGGTTTTCAAGGAAGATTTAAAAGAGCTGACAGAGGTAGAATGGCGGACAGAAACAGGGAGTTGGTTCCAGATAACTGGAGCCTGGTAGAGAAAGAGCGCTGACCACAGGACTTTGGACAGTTAGCTTCATTGTTCTCTTTTGTTGACTTTACTGATTTGTATTGCTGGTATGCGCCTTGGGCTCATGTTAGGTGTGGGTGCTTAATAAACACTTTTTTAAATATTATATTTCAATACATTAACTGCTTGCTAGGTTTCTCACTCATGCCAGGAGTTGACAATGTGGCAGTCTGAATCCCAGTATGGTGGATTTTGTCATCAGTTTGGCACATATGGTCAGTTCTGTAATCTCTCTCTCTCTCTCTCTCTCTCTCTCTCGCTTTCTCTCTCTCAGGAAATGGTCTGTTCAAGGTTCAGTTGTGTTTTGATTTTATATATATATATATATATATATATATATATATATATATATCAATTGTGCCCATAAATGGAAGCCATTAAATAAGTGTTCCAGTCTTGCATTCTGCTCACAAAATTACCCCATGCCCAACCAAAACAGAATTTTTGAGCTTTCACTGCAAGTTTGACATACCAAAGTAGCAACAATCATTCCTCTGCTTATTCTACCATTGTTTTGTTGCTATCAGGATTGTTTTCCGTATCACTGGCCATTTAGCCTTCTCTTATTAAAACCTGGCCATGGGATGTGCAGTGATTTTAATTGGTACTGTGCAGACAAAGGCAAAACAAGCACTGACAAGTCACTCAGCCTGGGGTACACTGCTGAATTACAGCTAAGCACATTACTATATCAACAGGCCACATATATGTATATATTCATCTATTACAATGCAGTGTCTTAATTGTTACACATATATTTTTCACATTCCATTCACCATGCATTCAGAATTAATTTGCTAAAGTATATATAATATAATAATACTGTACTTCAAATTACAATGCAAAACAAACTTTGCATTCCTCATCATCATATTGATCAGAATAGGCAATGTAGCCAGCTTTTTAAGTGGCAAACCATGTAACTTCATTTCAAATGAATACAACACAGGCTTCATTGCTGAGATGGAACAACAAGCAGACAGCAAGTTGCATGCGTTTTCCAGGTTCACTCAAACTCAACAATGTGCCAGGTAAAACTTTACAGTAGCCTGATGAGTCTGCTTACAGGAAATATAGTACATGGAATCTCTGATGAAAGACTGCCTTAATAACACTAACAGTCCACTCCTCTGTTTAACTTTTTAAGACCACTTTCCATGAAACTTTTCTGTTCAAGACCTATGATGGTGGAACACTTCCTGCAGGACTGTCACTGTCAGACCCACCAGAATCTGAGAGCAGAAACTTGGCCAGCTGACACACTGCTAACGGTAAAGCTCTACAGCCCCAAGAACCTCCTGCATACAGTAGCGTACATCCAAGCTGCCAGAGCAAATGACAATGAAGAAGAATATTTCCATGTATCTTAAATAACCCCCTGACAAACAACCATCCAACTTTTAAAACCTCTTTTGTTTGAGTGTTTAATGCAGTCTCAACTGAGGGGTATTGGATTCAGTAAGAACTTAGAGTGTACGTATACATACAACTCAGTTTAAAGAATGTTACTTCTTGTAGTTATAGTCTTACCTCACCCCGCAAACTGGACAGACAATGGCACATGCGCCTTCCATCAGCTCCAGTTTATGTATGCACAGTGGATACCTTTGTCACTTTGAGCGACCTATCCTTGCATTAGCAATAGACAAAATGCCTGGTTTAACTGCTGCAGAATTCCTGTGTTAAAATAGTTTCGTAAACTCCTACACACTAACACAATGCTGTTGCATATCCAGGTCCTGATCGTCAAGGAGTGCTGATGGTAGATCTGCAACGGGGACAGAACTTAATGGTGTCCACATTGACTCGATCACCCAACAGGCAATACTAGTTAGGGGTTAAAATACTCATCGGTTTACTTCCTGCTTGAATGACCTGTTAGATAAGATCACGAGTTTCACAAAGCGAAAATGGAACGGGAACATTTTTGGACCTGGAAATTCCCCTTTTCTTCTTCTTCTTTTCCCCCTCTTCTCCGACTTTTCTTGGCCCGGCAGAGAACTTTTGGTTTCGTTATTCCTGCTACTGTGCTATGTTTACTTAACCGGTTAAATTAAATGTTGGGATTAAAAAATGTTAATCTAGGTCTTTCTCTCTGAATGCTGTCACGAGAACTCGTTTACCGTGTTCCGCAGACTGGACAGCAGACGACAGCTTTGTCTTCCATCTTGACTTTCGTTTCGGCCATCTTCTCTCCCGCCAGCTGCGACCAAGCACCTCAAGTGATGTTCCGCACCTCTCACAGTGTGCAAGCAGGTGCAAAACGAACGGAGTTACATTGGAAGCATGCCATGAGACCCATGTGACCCAAACACTTATGTCACTGCTGTGTCATGTATTTCAACCGGCGCGTAGCAAGCCACTGATATTGCCCGACTACATTTTGTTTTGCAACCTTCACCTTGCGCCTTGCGCTCGGACATGACTCAAAAATAGATCCCTGTGAAAAAATACCACTCTTATTTGTTCGGTGCTCTGAGCTTGCAGCTTCTCAGTTGTTGTTTTTCACATCAGACAAACATTGAAACAGTCGACAAATATTTTAGCCTGTTTTACATGGGTCACTACGGCCAGTTGCGACAGGCTATCAGTATCATAAGTCGTTATCAGCAGTCACGGTTGTTGTCCGGGCCGACCCAGAGCCGCGGCGATACACAACAACTGAGTGGGCTGTAGTGTCCATGGAGCTACACATCGGTATATATATATATATGTATAGTATATGTAGGTCCGGGCCATGGTAGTGTCTGAATGGATGAAGATGAAGGAGAAGAAAAATTTGAAACGGCAATGCCGGAGTCAGTTCGGCCGCAGTGCCGCGGCGCCGGGCGTTGCCGCTGAAGAGAAAGGTCGGACCCAAACTCCAAGCAGCGGTTTACGACATCCTTCTTTGGAGGAAGGTGCCGGAAAACGGTGCTCGGAGTGTGGATCGGACCTGCACACAGAACTGTCAGTTCAGTTCAATTCAGTCATGTTAACTTGAGTATTCCCGTAAGGCCAGTCTTCTTCTTTTCAGTTCTGTCCCGCGCAAGGCCGACTGGGCTCTACTGATCAGAACATTGCGGCAAGTCCTGCAGTGATGTGTATTTAAAAGCGGGTGGTCACGGTCAGTGCTTCATGGGTGTTATCACTGAGTTAAAACTGATGATAAATAACTGAGACAGTTACTGAATCAGTCTAAAGTTAAAACTATAATTATCATCTACATGATCTCCTCAGCTGATATTCATCAGTCGAGAGGTGGGGACTGGCTGGACCGCTGAGTTGTGAAGACTGCGGCTTAGTCAGTTGACTGGAAGGACTCAGGACTGAGAAGGGGCTGAAGAGCGGCCTTAGTCCACCGGTGGGGAGGAAGTTTCATTCAGGGACCGTACGGCGGGGCGGGAAGGAGTCAGTGAAAGACGGCATTGCCGTGTTGTGCCTGTTCGGCCTGGTACAATCTTTGTGCTCCTTTAGTCCTAGGGTCAGAGAACTTGACATAACCGGCGGAAGAACTTGAGCTTGCTGGGTTTATCTACGAGGCCATTCAGTTGATTTTAGAGCATCCCGGCCCCTGGCGAGCACGGTCTTCGGTTGTCAGTTCAAGGCTTGACCACTCGGTGACTGAAGAAACAGAGTTGCAGGCGTCATTCAGACAAGCCGGAACCGTCTACACCGCTGCTACAAATGACCGACCCGCCATTGATGCGGCAGCTCGGCGACTATTTCAGCCGCGACACCACTTAAAATCTCATGACCCGCCGCTAGCTTCGGGATCAGTCAGTGCGGAATGGAAGGCCCAGGCTACTTAAACACTGACAGTCAGTCATATTTTTAACCCAGTGAGTCACCAGCTGAACTTGCAATTTTCAAGTTAATCAGTTCAGACGTAACACTCATTGCCATAAAGTCAGTTTCCCGATGACTAGGCCGGGTATCTACCACCTGGGGTGAGGGAGGGGAACAGAGTGGAAGTCTGAATGGGGGGGGAGGGGGGGGGGTCTGGTTTTTGAAGGCCGCCTCCACCCTGGCCGCCGCTGATTGATCCGGATACCACGGCGAACAACGTGAAACAAACAAATCTTAAATACAATTCTGGCAAAAACGAAAGGTCACCACCAGATGAAAACCAAAGATTAACAGAAACGACTGACTCGAACTGAGTAACATGATACTGCAGACCGTACTCCGGAGTACGTCACTTGACTGTCTCAAATTCCAAGCACTGGATCCGTCTGGATTTATATATTGCAGGGACCATTTTTGCAACGGAACTGGGAGAGCGCAATGCTAATTTTAAAAAAATTGTGCTTCGAAAGGAATTAACTCTGTACCGGCGGCAGTTTCGGTACAGGTCTTATTAAAAACTGGTTAAAAACATCAGTTTTTGCTCTGGCTGCTTCTGTGGCAGGCAGCACCTCGGAGCATTCTGCCTACTGCTGATGAAAATGCAGTGACAGTCTGCACTGAGTGACCACATTGTCTTCCAGCTTGTTCCAGTCAGCAACAGTTTTTACTTCAGTGAAGACTCAGTGATTGTACTGCGGCTCATGCTTGCTGTCTGGAACTGATCTTGTAGCCACGGGTGTCACAAATTGCATGTGTCTTACGACATCTGAGTTGCAAGCACAATACCGGGACTAAAATGTCAAACAACCAAATCAACAAGGTCTCTGGCGTGCACAAAGTCATAGTAATGACCAGTGAACAGAGTACCCCGAGATTGAAAAGAGAAACACAATTTCACGGGCGTACAGGTAACCAGAAAAAAAACTCTCGGCCCGCAGTCTGACCTTGCCAGGGTCATTACATTGACTTAGTCGAAGAGATCGATTCGGGAGGTCAATGCCACGCCTCTCACAATGTGCATAATTATGTAGTTCTAGATTTTAAAAAATGATTTTTTCTTTTTCTTTCTTGTTAGCCTGGCGTGGGCTATCTCTTTATTTTTTGACTGGCCACACCAAGACGAGAATGGCCATGCCTGTCACTCTCGCCCGGCTGCAAATCGCTAATTTTTACGACTCGTGCACACCGGTTGGGGCTGGGGGCGGAAGGAGGGGGCGGAGAGGGGGGCTGGTGTTATAGTGTTTTCCGTGTGGTGAGCCGCAAACCCGCGTCCCTAATAAGCCTTACGGTTTCTGTGGACGTTAAGCACCATGTTTACTTACTTACTGAACCGCATTGTGTGTGTGTGTGTGTGTGTGCGTACGGCGAGTGCGTGGGCTATACATGTAAGGGCGCGGTGCGTGCGGCAGTGCGACGTTGTGCGCACGTGTGTTGGTCCGTTTCGCCAGTGCGCCGTGGCCGTATGCGCGCGCGTGTCGTTGTGTGTGACATGTACCGTACCCAACGTGTGCATGCGTGTCAGTGGCGCGTGTGGGTCAGTCGCTGTCAGTGTGCGCGTGTGCATACCAGCGTGCGCGAGTCGCCCGAGACTGTCGGAGATTCGGTGAGACTGAAAAACTGTAGAAAGAAAGTAGAGCTGAGCTGACATCGCTCTACGGTGAGACTGACGATAGCCACGTACCGATGCAGATAGACACTGAGGGACAGACTCAGCAAACACACGCACACACACTAACGCACTCGCTCTCGTGGGGTATACTCAGTCGATGTAGTCTCTCTCTCTCTCTCTCTCTCACACACACACACCCTGGTGGAGGATGGAGTACACTCAGTCGATGTAGTCTGTTTTTAAGCTCTCTCTCTCTCTCTCTCTCACTCACACACACACACTGATGCATCCACTTGAAGAAAAACTGAAACAAAGCGGGAAAAACGCAGCATTAGCATTCATTTGTACAACCCAGACAACTGTAAGAAGGCTGGTGAGGGTACCATGTCGATGAAATAAAACCTTTTCTGCACATTTTGGGCAATGAATGTAAGTTTTTTTTTGAAATGTTGAATGTATTGTCTGTTCATGACCGTGTAATGTTGGTTACATCATAGCTAGTACTTTCCTTTTGTCTGGCACCGATCAAAAACTTTAAATGGATTCTTGTCACCAAGTTTCTAAGGTTTAGTTGGTTATGATGGAAGTTCATCAGTGGCATGTTGGCTAACACGCTTGGCCATAAATCCTGGTGGCCAAGGGTTTGACTCCCAGACATGAAAGAGAGGACTGCTTTTCACATTTTCTGAGTCAACACTTGGACAGACTCACAAGTGCCTGTCTTGTCTTCAGTCATGTCCACAGCACACATTAAGATAGTTGCACAAATCAATACTCATGAGATCACTGAAATGACATAAAAGCATAAAGCTCAATGTTATTTTCACACAAAGACTGAAATGTTTTGCTTAAAACAGTCTCTGAGAAAAAAAAAGACGCGTAAGTTTTGCTTCATCTCCCTTTTAAATAAAGCCAAATCCACAAAAAGCAATTTGAGTGCTTTTATGTCAACAACACAATGGGTGATCGCCATGCAAATTTAATCTTGATAAGAAATTGGTCAAACATAGGCTAATTGTAATTGTATCTTTCTGATGACCCTGTGACCTTGAGGACAGCAAAACAGGTATGACAAAGTAAAATTGAGGCTACAATCAGCCAAAGTTAAAAAGATCTGGTCTACATAGCTTTGAAAACAAACAATAAGCCAATGTTTGCACCACAGATGTCCAGCCAGGCAAGCATGACTCACATCATATAATCTTTTGTGTCATTATTTACTGCCATGTTGTTTTACTCTTTTTCTGAAAGAAGCCTTTTGTTTTTGTTCATTTCCTGCGGTATGCCCTTTGTTTTTGTTAATTTCCTGCTGCTTTTGTTTCCTTTTTTTACATCTAGCAAATCCAATCCATCACACACACAGAGGGAAAGAGAGAGAAAAAGAATGAGAGAGACAGAAAGAGAGAGATCTCTATGGACACACACACACACACACACACACGCACACAGCACACACACATGGAAACACACACAAACACAGCACACACATACACACACACGCGCACGCATAATCAAAACACAAAACTCAGCCTTTCTCCTTTTTCCATTACTGATTATCACAAGTGCATAGACAGTTTAAGAAATCACTCCTCATCTACTCAGCAAGAGCAGCTGAGTTAGTTCAGCTTAAGGTAAGTCAGGCGCCTCCTCGTCAGAATCAAACTCTGCTTCCTCATCACGAATCCACTTTCCATCCCAGTCCTTCTTCCATCCAGAACTGCAACCACAGAATATTGTTTCTTGTCTTGAGACATTTTTTTTCTTCTTCTTCTCCAGTTTATGAAATGCACAACAGTTAGATAACAAATATGGCACAGTCATTCACAAGTACTGTAGCTACAAAACATACATGACATGTAAACAGACATGCTCTCTCCTTCATAGTTATTTGTATTATGTCTGCTGAGTGATATTATTAGTATTAATTCCCTTTGTTTGTCGACAAAATTATGAGCAGAGTAAAACAAAATCATGAAGCGATAAGAGAGAATTAACATCATATGCATCTTTCTGCAAGGTGGAAATGGAGAGCAAAAGCAAATGCTGGTGTGGAGGATGGAGAAGACTGAAAGAGAACTAGATAAGAGAGGAAGATGACAATGAGACAGGGTAGTCAAAAGAAACAGAACTTGTTTTAGATGACAATGAGACTGAGAAGTCAAAAGAAACAGAACTTGAAAACATACTCCAAAATTCAACCCAGTCTCATAACAAGCATCAGAAATGAGATTTTTCAAACAGCACTCAGTTTAGCATATGATGTATGACATAAGCAATATGTAACTAAAATATTACAAATGCACCTGGCGTTTGATCATGCAATCAAGAGTCTCAGTCTTGGTTTGAGAGACAGACAGATGGACAAACACGGACACACAGAGACTTGAGAGCTTACCCTTGTAAAAGATGATACTGCTGTGACAGCTTCTTCTTCGGTGGATCATTAGCAGCAGTTGAGGGCGCGGATGACTTGCCTTGCGTTCTAACAACAGAATCTGCATGGGATACAGAACACTGAACACTGTCTCCACCACTCCAGCCTACGACCGCTGAGTCATTCAGTCTATCACAGTTCAACGATGACAGATGGCTACCCGCACCACAGCCCAGGCTGCTATTCTGTTGCATGCCTGTCACACAAGAAACAGAAACGCCAGACTCGGACGGCACCCTCTCCTTGTCAAGGGATGCAACCCTTGAATATGAGCTAGATGAATAATTCAGTTGCTTTGACACCAGGGAAACACTTTCCGTACCAGAAGAATTTTTTGACAGTACAGAAGATGGTACAATGGCAGACGAAGCAAGGTTTGACTGAATGGGACCCATAGAATAAAATGCAGCATGAGAACAGCATTCACTTGAGGACACAGAAGTCTGAAACTGGCTAGCACTGGGGGTCAGAGAGGTTGAACCACCATTTGTGTCTGTTCTGTGTTGACGGAGGTAGGGCTGAACAGGAAACTGGAGCCTCTGTGCAGGACGGAAGATGTTCTTCAGCTGATGACTGTGTTTAGTCGGGATCTCTTCTAGGAGAGCAGGCTGGAAAAAAAAAAAATGTGTGCCAGTGGAAATCAACTTTCCAAACCATTCTGAATATCAAACAGAAGTAACCTTAACCAGTAGCATTACTGGCATCATATCAGTTCCCCAGCAAAGTGCTTTTCACCTGCTTACAGGCTCTCACGGGACTTCCAGCTTGAATACCAGCTTCAAGTACACTCTCGTCTTAATCAGAGTTCTCAAAATGAGCAGGATTAGTGAGTTTAACCTTCCTTCCTTTAAGACCACTTTTGACAGGAAACTGCTCCAACAATAGAATCTTTGGCAGAGAAAGGGTTAAAAGAGGTGTGGCCCTTGGTCTGAGGTTCGTTTACATGGAAACAATAAAAATAATAATAGGGAACAAATAAGAAGGGAATAAAAACTTTTTTTCAAAATGATTGCCTAAAAAGGGGGGCCTTTCATCAGGGGGGTACATGCTTCAGCAGGAGCTGCACGAGGGCTCTTAAATCTTGTTATGAACAGGGAAAATTGAGTTACATCACAGACAAGCAACTTTAATCAATAAGGAAAAACAAGAAAAATGTTGGGCATGAGACTCCTGGTATTTCATGTGCAAGTGTTTATCAACATTTGCAGTGCCCTTGTAACAGGTCTGTAACACAGCTGGTAACAACAGTAAACAGTCTGCTTGATGTACATAGACACAACCTCAGTGGAACAGAATAAAAAGGTATACATAAAGCTTCAAAGGACAAAACTTTGTTAAAAACAAACATTAAAGTGCAGCGGGGAGAGTGACCAAAAAATATTTGAACACAAACGTGCTTCCCCCCTCTGCCCAAGTTGTACTGTTCTGATATCTTTTACCTTCAGCCTTTCTGGAACACCCAAAAGTGTTTTTATTTAAGTGCAAATAAACAATTCTGATACCCATTACCATCAGGCCTGGGACACCCCAAATTTCTACCTCATGACTAGCATGGCGCCTTCCAAGTTTCCCTTCAGCACCCAACAGTCCTTATCCACAGCTTCCTTGTTTTCTTCTCTTTCTTTGTCAACACAATGCTTCTGGTCATTTATTCCTGTTGTCTACAGCAATTTTCCAAGATCTTCTAAACTACATAAAAAATATATTAAAAACTTAAAGGAAAAAGGACATTTCACCCAGAACAAAACTATCACACTAGAACACCAGGTTGAAACCTGTACCACTAACTCCAATACTCACAGAAGAAGTGCTTCTGGAGGCAGACGCATCCTGGGATTTAGAAGCGCTGGTGGGATCTGAGTGGAGCAGATCTAGGCGAAGCTTCCGATCATAAGGTTTCAATTTTTGCTTCTTCACACGAGGATCGTAAGGTTGCGTCAAGATGATGCCACCTGACACAGTTGATGCTGACTGGAAAACAATAAAGGAGTTATTAAACATGGCACGCATGCACAAGTGTACACACACACACACACTCATCTTCTTTTCTTTCACAAAATACAACCCAAGAGAGAATCTGGTGTCTTGGAGCTTCTATACAAATACACCCACATAGTCATATCTAGTGATCCACACATGACCACAAAAGACAAAAATTCTTATATTTTATACCAACACAGGTAGTCAATAAAAAAAAATGTGTACGAGTTAAAAAGTAGAAGAAAAGAACAAAAACAGCGAATTCATGAGTGTTGTGTGAGCTATGTGGTCTTTAATTTCTATCTCTTTTGTGTTCATTCCTCCAGTTTCAATAGGCCTTTATCAGCCACACCAGGGTGAAACTTTGTGTGTGCAACAGTTTCCCCCCAGCAGTGCCTTTGAAACAGTTTCAAGGTTTGACTGATAAAGGCCCTTTTTCATCCTTTCTATGCCTCTCCCCTCCTGGCAATTGATTGTGTGATGTCCTTGGCTTTGTGCCAGCAAGTAGTGTCTCAAGCTCCTCAACACTTCAGATCTTCAGAGAGGCAAGCAACTTCTGATGGTTGTTTCCCTTGTCAGTCTATTTGCTCAGCCATTCCCTTGACTCTGTCATGTCCAGGTCAGTACATCCTCTGGGGTCTTCAAAGATGGATGTTGAACATAGTGTTGAACATAACATGCAAAGAACAGGCAGGTTTACCCCCTCACCACATGACCTGTTCAGTTCTTCAGTCCAACAAGATTTACCTGGCACCACCTTGGCTAAAACCTATGCCAAGATCTGGATACGACATACAGTATACACACACAGAGATCTGTGCCCACCCACCTGTCTGATATTGGTAGTTCCATCCTTCATGTACTGCTCGTGTTTTCGTTTGAGAATGAGTGCACGCAGCTCCTTCTTCTTCCGCACAAATTCAACTTCACCTGTAACACAGTGAAAACTTGATTTAACAAGAAGCAGAACACAGACTGCACAGTACACTCTCCAGGACTGCAGGAATCGCCAGTTGCTGAGGGAGGAGATCTGGCTTGTGCCTACCCCCTTGCACAAAAAGTTGTACGGGCCTGAAGATGCTCTGCAGAAGACAACAGATTTCATCTTGAGAGCTGCTCTCCAAGTGTAACCCCTGGCAAATAAAAAGAACAAAATCTGATTAAACCAGAACCCACGTTCTATGTGAAGAAAACAGAATTCACATCAATGGGGAAAAACAAAGCAAGCAAAAGAAGATAAATTGAAAAGGCTGTAAAACCACTGCCAACAAGACTATGCTGATTGGATGCAGAGTTAAATATGAAGTGGAACCCCCAGTAAAACTAAAAGACCACCCTCATGAGAGATCAACCCTCTTTGCAGACCACTCTTTAAACCCTTCTTTTTTTTCTTTTTTTAAATTACATTTTTTATTGTTTTATTGATTTTTTTAACACCTTTTGGGGGGAAGGGGGGTTCTAATACCATCATGCCGTGAAACCCCCCAAATAAAACATTGATTGATTGATTGCTTCCCCTCAAAGCTCCATTCAATTGAACCCCTGACCAAGAACCGTCCCTTTACTGGGGCAGGGATGCAGCTCAGCTAGTTCAGCACCGATTTCTGCTGATGCAGGTTTGATTCGCCAGTGTGGCAAGGGATTCATTCTGCTCCCAAGTGTTACAGTGTGTGTACAGCCCCCATGTGCAATCCTATGCAATATTTGTGTGCTGCCTAAAAATAAATAAATAACAAATAAAAATCCAAGCACTGGCAGACTTACCACTGTTTGGAAACACAAAAACAAAGCATACACTAGGTCAATCCTCAAAGATGGCTTGTGGTTTCCCAACTGGCATGGGAACTGAAAAAGGTGACACATGCATTTTGTCTCTCAGGAAACGCATGTGCACACAGCAGCACCAAACTAATACAATTTCAAATGTCAAGACCACGATTCCAGCTATGATACACAATAAGCAAAGGAAATTATTTTAGCTATGATATGCAATAAGCAAATAAAATCAATATTCAAATGACGTACTTAGACTCTTATTTAAGACCTTATTAACTATGACCCACTGAAGATCATTTTCTAGTTCTGATTTTGTACTGTGCTTACGCCTCATACCTGTTACAATGACCAATGTTAATATACATGTATCCTATTCCATACTTGCTGCATGTTTCTTCCCATGACGGTGCACCATGAGCATGTTGACGGTGTCAAAGATGGGATTGTGTCCACACACCAAGCAAGCAAACCTGGAACAAAGGTAACAAAATATTCACAAACTTTAACTACATCAAATACATACATCTGATGATCAAAACAAAAAACTAAAACAACAACAAAAAAGATGGGGGAAAACAAATGGACAAGTTTAGTTGCCTTGCATGGCAAAATACTCTTGTTGTGTGCCTAGTGAAATGGTAACCGATGTAAGTCACAGTGGTACTTGTCGATACAAAACCCAGAGAGACAGATGAATGATTCCAACACACTCAGAATTTCAAATGCATTCTAAGCTTGGGTGATATTCAAAACAAAACAAAATTAAACAGGGGGGGGGCGGGGGGGGGGGGGGGGGAGTAGCACAACAACAGGGTGGTTGGCAAAATTCACACGCCATTTTTTCCTCAGTGGCCAATTGCTGCTTTAGGTCAGGTCAAATGCAATGCTTCCCTATATATATAAAATTAAAATAAATATATATATACCAAAGACTTTAAGTCTTTGCACATATTTAGATGACATTTTTCTTCTTCTGGGACTCACACACACACACACACATATATATGCGCATGCATATACACACACACACACAAACACACAGGCATGCACATACATGTGCACACACACACGCATGCACATGCATGCAAGCACACACACACACACATATTGCAGGGCAATCAGCAGTCTTTCATCAGGGGTTCCTATTCTTTTCCACCAGTGGAAATGGATGAGACTGAGAGCCAATCACATGGACTCAACAAATCATGACCGCAACATAAGCATGACAGCAGTCTCTGTAGAAACTCAGCAACAGATGTCCACATTTTTTCATCTCCAACTGCTGAGTAAACTAAATCAATAGATCCCCAGAATACTTGATCACAAAGCGCTGAAAAACAAAACACCTTCAGTTAGGAGCTGGGGGCCATGATATGGAGAGGTATGCATGTATGAGTCACTGTTTTTGTGTTTTTCCTGCACTTCAGTTGGCGGTTACCTGAACCTTTTCTGCTGGAGGAAGTTGGTTCATAATTAGATTGTAACACATAGCTGTCAACCCCTTTTGGGAGTAAACGTTAGTCCAGAGTTTGCAAACCTGTATTTCCCTTATGCAGGCCAGGGTCTTTTGTCTTTTTGCTTGCGGCAGACATTTTGAATTCCAACCAGCACCTGTGGCAGTGGAAGGAAGAAGCGATGTTGTGCTAAATATGCATGTGCGACTTCAAATCTGACTTCTGACGAGATTTCTTAGCCTATTGCACTAGGCCAGTCAGTGGGCATTTGGCAATGGCGTGTGTCAGCTGCTCGTTCAACAGTTTTTCAATCTTTTTTGCTCAGTTTAAAACAACAACAAAATCTCATGAAAATGATGTTTTCTTGTATCTATTTTCCAACATGGCCATATATCCCCTCAAAATGATGAAAAAACTGGATTTGATACTGGTAAACTGTATGGGTTGACAGGTATGGTAACATCCTGTCACTGCACAGGGTCATCTGAGAAAGAATTGAGAAAGAATTGCACAGTAGGAGCAAGTATACACATGGACAACATCAACATGGAAAAAAAAGCAAAACATAACTAGAACATAATGCTGCCGTTGAGTACATGTAGTCATAAACAAGGTTTATGGTAGCAGCTACTGCTAAATGCATTTCTGTATCTGCTGATTAGTCCTTTTCACAAGCAGTCACATATATATACTTGTACAACAAGTCAATGTCTTCATTCTACAAAATGGAAATCTTCCTACAGTCAGGTGAAATCATCACAGTCACAGTCACATCTAGGTTCATAAAAATATTTGTTTGTAACAAATATTCATTTACCACCTCCCCCCCACCACCACCAACTGGTGCTGTAAAACACATAATTATTTACTATGATCAAACTCGAATACACATACCTGCCATTGCACAACAGTTTGGCTTCATCTTCTGGAATTTCTTCTGCAAGCAGCTCATTTATGCGCCGTCTCTGGAAAAGGGAGCACAGTCTAGCTTGTATTATATTCTCATATCACAGATATAACTGGTCAAATTTCTAATCTGATCATCATCTGCCCCCCCCCCCCCCCAACTAGATGCTGTCAGACATCACCACTGACTGTAGAAATTAGCCTTTTCAAATGTTTTGGGTGTCTAAAGCATAGAAGAGATCCAAACAAAAATGCACTATTTTGTCTACTCCATGTTTTGTCAGTGTTGTGCTGTTTCCAAGGAACAGAGGATATTGCAAAGTGCTGCAACTACAAACATCAAACACTCGATAAACGAACAAACCACTCCTAGAAGGAAAGAGAGAGGTTGTCCATCAGCCGTCTTCTTCAATTTTGGTCTGGATTTTTTACCCATTTTATTTCAGTAATCATGTTAATAATGTTTATACTTTGCATGAAAAAAAATACATTTGTGAACTCTATCTGCCTGTGTCAGTGTTGGTGAGTGTGTGTGCATGCATGCGCGCGCACGCGAGTGTGTGTGTGTGTGTGTGTGAAAGAGCAAGAGAGAGAGGGAGAGAGTGCCATGGTGTTGATGAAGTGTTGTTTGATGAAGTGGCCTGTTGACAAAGTGCGGTTTGACAAATTGTCGCATCAATGAAGTGTTGTTTCACACAATGTCAGAGACCCTTTCTTTTGATATCCGGGATGAACATTGCATGCTCACATTTCCCAAGTAACAAGGCCAAAGGATCTGCAGGTACAGCTGTCAGGCCAGCTGTGACACTAAAATCTCAGACTCTGCATCCAGTCCCACTAATCACCATGAATGAAAGTCAAATTGTAACCTAAAATAAAATCAACAGGACAATTTAGAACAAAATCCTTGAATCTAAATTTTTATACTGGTTGTGCAAAAGGATGACCTTCTTGGACAACACATTTTCAGAAGGCTACTATGCTTTGACTTTGAGTGCTTATTTTGATGTCTTTATATCTGAAGAAAGCACAACCTTAAGTTTTGCCTAGCTTTCAAGACACAACTGTGACCTTGAAATTCAATTAAGGTCACAAAAGGGGCATGGAAATGTAGCTTCCTCAGAGGTTATTATCACACAAAGTTTGAAATATGAACCAATCTTAAAAGACATGTTGTGTCTCAGAAATAACCAGGAGTGCAAAAGATTTTGCTGTCTTTCACTCTGAAATATATATAACTGTCACTGTTGGCTGGGCAGTAAAACCCAGTTATGTTTTTTATGTCTGCATTCATTACTTTCAGACACATGCCACACAGTCCTAGAAAGCATTTTATGCATTATTATCAACCAGACAAAGTTTGAAGAACTTAGCAATATATGATGAAAACACACCTTGCAGTGCTACCGTTTTCAACATCCCTGTGTACTTCAAATTAGGCAAAGGTCACTAAAACTACTATGAAAGTGTGACGCTCAGTGGAAGCTTTTCTAGTTAGTTTTTAACTTCTTCTTTTTTTCTTTCTTCTTTATTTCTTAAAATGTTGTTGTTGAAAATATCTCACAACATCTGTAAAAATGCCAACATGAAATTTGCGCCAATTATGTCCATGGCTGGCCAGAAACACACACACACACACACACACACACACACACACACACACACACACACACACCATTACACTTTAATTTCAAATGAGTCAAGAAATGTCACCATGATTATTTACTTGAAAACAATCATGTTTTGTCCAAGAAGAGATCAAAATAAAAACCTACACACATGGATTTTGTTTTGAGATGAGCCATTGATTTTAGTTTCAATTTAGAATCTGACTCTCAAGAGTAACAATATTAGTATTGGATGTTAATTTTTTTTTGGTCAAGTGTCAAGGCTGGCCTAATGGCTACCTGTAACCTCTTTTATTCTGTTCCCCAAATGACATGACCACACAACTTTCATGCCCTATATCAATAATAACAATAATGTCATAGGTACTTACAGCATCCAACGCAAACAGGCCCTAAGCACTTACCCATTTAAAAAAATTAAATGTACAAGTTGATTTTTGAAAAGAGAAAGGTTTCCAAGGAAGATTTGAAAGAATTGACAGACCAAAACTGTGAGTTGCAGACAGTTGGAACTAGCTGGTAAGAGAAGTAGCCATGTGTGCAGTACAAGCTAACTTGTGTGTGTGTGTGTGTGTGTGTGTGTGTGTGTGTGTGTGTGTGTGTGTGTGTGTGTGTGCATGTGAAAGCCGCAGTGGCGTATCACCATAGACTGGTTTTGCTCAAGCCGAGCTCATCAGTGGCTCAGCAGTGATCATGACTGGAGAGGATTTTTCAGTCCATAACCATGAGAAAGACCACTAATAATAATATTGCAGCCTTCTTCTCAGGCATGGGAAAAATATCAGTCTCACCTTATACCACATAGAGGTTCTCTGTGATGCGAATATTGGAAGAAGTGGGAGAGGGGGAAGCAGAGGCCTTGACTTGTAATAAAATTACATTTTGAAAATAATAATACAATTAATAGACTTGCTGCCAAAGCGCTTAAACTGAATAACACACACGCGCGCGCGCGGCCGGGGTGGGGTGGGGGTGCAACGTCTATGTGGCCAGGGCATTTGAAGACAAAACCTTACGTCAACGAACCTTTTATTTATCAGAGTTGGCTTGCACTTTTGCTGTTAGACTGTTATCTAGCTAATGCTGAACACTGTACTTACTCTCAGGTTATGTAGAAGCCCTCTGTCGTTGCCTTCTCTTTTAAATGACATCACGTAACGTTGTAAGGAAACAGGATCGCTCGAGCAGCGGCAAAGAAACTTGTAATGGTTTGTAGCACAAGAACTGCCACTTCTCTATCAGCCGCTAAGGGGTTGGCCTACTGAAACTTTCGCTTTTGAGCCCAAATCTCGTGTATTCTCTCAGAGAGTCGAGATTATCTCATACATCCGGGTGCTCTTGAGTTGGCATGCGCAAAGGTTCTGTGTCGTCGCAGAGTTCGTAGCAGGAACAAGTATCGTCAAAAATTTCCCCGGAGTAAGTGACTTTTCCATGGATATGAACATAATTGTGTCACCATCACTTCATGACGTGTTCATTACATCTTGAAAAACTTGTGGGTTAACGTTTGCTTTGTTAGGAATTGAGTGAGTCACAAAATCGTCGCCCTTGGAGTGCAGTCCGACATAACAGAAATACTGGGGTCAAATAACTTGGAGATATTTTTCATTCTGGACAGGTGCCAAGGATAACATTTGTTTTTATCACTTCATTATTTTGTTATGTAAACCAAATGCAAGTCGTATTGTCAAATTAGATGCACATTGTCCAGACTTAGATTCTTTTTGAATGCACCCACTGTTCCCTGACGATACATTATGACGTGTTTGCAAGGTGGGAGGGGTGGGGTAATCCATACTAATGTTACTAACGTTATCAGATTCATAATTAAATTTATAATATATATACAAAAGAAAATATTATGAACATTGTAAAAGGCAGGGACAATTCTGAACAATAAACACAGTAACTGTTTGAAGTCAGATTATGTGGCAAAAATTACAGGCCCTACTCCTAGTCAGTTCGTTTTGAAAAGTAAAAATGACCCAAACACTGAAACAGATCATGTGATTGTTTACAGTTCTGAGTTCACCAGCATTGGCCAATTCTTCTTCTTCTGCATTGGTATCAGTGCTTACATTTTCAGTTACTTTACATCGGCCTTCTATAAGAATATTAAGATACTGTGAACTTTTTTCCATCATGTTACACTTACAGTGTCAGTGACCACATACTTTCTTGCACAGTTAGGGTTCATTGTGTTTTAATTTCTGCCTTTCCTGAGACCATGAGATAATCATGTTAAACCTGGTGACCATTACTGATGTGTAAAGAGATTGTGAGAACAAGATGCATATATTATAGACTTGCGTTGTGAGATGGAGAGGAGGAAGGTGACAGTTATGTAACATGTGACCTGTTTTGTGTCATCTGTGACCACTTCCTGTTGGTACATATATAAATATATGTGACCAGGCTTTGTTTGCAGTTTGTACACAAGTGTGTCCTATTCATTTATATTTTATAATATGAGTTGTAATCTTAAATGAGTGGAAATGCTAAAGGCTATATTATATATTATTTAGTGCCTCTGTTTGTTAAACTTGAACCGCAATATTTTTGTTAGAACATTTATAAAGATGAGTTTCTTTACTCACAATCACAGTCACATGGTAAAGAATGTTACCAGTATTTATGGTAAAAAAAAGTTATCAAATACCAGTATATCTCTAATAGTAATAGTAATTCGTGTAAATCACAGTTTACTTAAGGTTTAGGGGGTTGGCTTGGTTTCTGAAATCCCAGAGGATCACACTAGAGCACTTCAAAAGCCAAAGGGTCACAACCTTTGGTGACTATCTGAAACTTTTAATTATGACAGACACTGTGACAGCAGAACCTCCACTAGACTGTTGAGAATATCAATACATAGTACCGGCAATAAAAAAAATATTCCGGTACCATTACCAACCCTCATTCAGCCAGTACAGTCAACAGTACCTAGGCCTAATAAGTAATATTATAATGTGCCTGTGAGTTATGTCACCTATGTCATATGTGTCTTTCAGTATGTGTATGCACCACTGACATTTGATCTAGATCTAGTTTCTGAGTAACAACATGTATGTTCCATTTGCTAGATATGAACCTGTATTATTGATTTGAATATTTATGATCCAAAATGGCATTTAAAATGTCCCGAGGAATTTTCCACTGCCTCCTTAGATATTACCTGCTTCTTCCTCTTTGTAAAATAATTTTTCTGTTCCCCACTCCAGTCTCCACCCTGGCACAACAAAGTCTGCAAAACAAAAGTCGCGCTGAGACGACAGACTTGCCAGTGTCAGTGTCATCTTTGTGCCTGTGCCACAAAAAATTGGTCATCCAAGCATAGTTGTACTCCTTTCTCTTCTGTCACTTGATAGCTGGTGGTTGTGATGGATTTCTCAGCTGTTTCAGTGGTTTCTTTGTTTGAAGTGGACGATGATACAGGCGGTTTGGTCAGGGTGGGCGAGAAAAACAAAACAGAAACAAAACAAACGACGTCAACTGTGTGCTTTGTTGCGCCATATTGACGCAGTTCAGTCTTCCATAAGATGTTGCAAGAAGCACTGTTGCAGCCAATCACAGGACAGATAACAGTGGTGGATCACACTTCAGAAATGACAAAGCTAAATGTCGTCTCAAAACTGAGAAATAATTTAAGAATAGGATATATATCATTACATGTATGAAAGCTGAGAAATCATTTACTAATTAGGATACACACCTTCATGTATTTTGATTGGGATGGTTGTTACAGAGAAATAATTTAGGAATAGGATATATATATATATATATATATATATATATATATATATATATATATCATTACATGTATGAAAGCTGAGAAATCATTTACTATTTAGGATACACACCTTCATGTATTTTGATTGGGATGGTTGTTATGGAGAGGAGACAGTCACAGGGCTTTGAATTTTTTTAAGGTAACTTTGTCTTTGATTCTTTGAAGTTTTTGGTCAAGGTTCATGTGCATCACCAGAAGCCAGTCACTTGAGCACTATTGCTCATGTGTGCAAAGGAACTATGGTAGGCCACAGCAGTGCTGACATGGTGCCTGTGGTATGACCTGTGGTTGTCGCCTGTGTTTGCACTGGCTATAATTAGTATACAATTTCATTGCAAAATATGTATGGATAATGCACAGGTTGGAGCTTAATATGTCAGTGTCAGGTATATTTGTGTGAAATGATTAATGCTTGTAACTGACAAAGTATGTAATAAAAAAACAGAACACCCCATTGGCTGTTCATTGTCAGTCACTTTGTTAGTATTCATCAGAGCCCATTCCTGCATACATTATATATATATTGGTGATATAGTAATGAATATAAATCACAATTTCATGCTGTATTGTATCAAAATGTTAGTGCAGTTTGTTTAAACCAAATGCTGATGCAGAGATAGACTACAGATGGGAGAAAGCCAGTTGCTTCAGCACCATTGCTTGTGTGGCAAGGTATCTGTGGTAAGCCACAGCAATGCTGACATCATGAAACCTGAGGTGTGGCCTTTGGCTGGGGCATGTTCCCTGTGCCTGCACTGGTTTCAATGCAAAGTCGTGTGTATGGGTGACATACAGATCACATATTTGGTCCTACTACTCCTACTTAGCACATCAGGCCCCTGCTTAAAGTTAATGTGTCAGCTGCACATTTCTGTGCGTAATGATTAACAAGGGACTCCCTAACAAAAGGACGAGAACAGGTCACCTTATTGGCTGTTCATTGTCAGTCAGAGGTTGGCTTCAGCATTGATCTTAGGTCATGGGTGGATCAGGATCTAAAATGACCAGTTGATGTGCAGTCAGGCCTGTCAACTGACCTATTGATACAATAATACTTCACTAGAGTTGGTTCTGGCGTGAAAGATTTCGTTGTCAACAGAAGATTGTGGTGATGGTTCAGAGTTTATTATTATAATAGCACAGGATATGACTATGAGACAGACAAATTGTTCTGATCGTTTAACTTCCCAGAAACAGAGGTTGGCTTCTGGGCAGTGCATATGTCACTAATTTGTGACCATAACAAATTCTGGAAGGTCGTTTTGTTCCTCAGTGATCGCAAGTCCTTAGCTATCAATGAAAGCACTAAAACACTGAAAAGTATCTTGTCTGGGTTTTGGGGGGGACATTTGCATGTATACGTAACTTGAAGAGAATCATGCTTGTCAACTTTCAATACATCTAGACCAGTCAATGTTTTATCGCAGTGCTGGCCAAACCAGTAATGTTGTTTCTTTGTTTGCAGGAATCTGGTGACTGGTCATTGCTCTTGTCAAACTGTGTACACAAAGTAATTTCAGCATGTCTGTTGGAGATGAGCCTGCTGAGGTAAGTTATAAAAAATGTTGTTTGCTGTTTTTTGTTTCCATTTTATTTTATTTTTCATTTGGGGGGGGGGGGAACTGCAGTTGATGGATTTTACTCAGACACCAAACTCTGCAAATATAGTTCTAAAGTCTAAAACTAGAAAAAGCTCCTGGAACTGGGATTGTGTTATTGTTATAAAATTTACAGCACTGAAGTAGTGAAGAATACTGAGCTGGGGTCGCGCTGTCTTTTAGAGATTTGTGTCAACCAACGCAAAATGTTACATATGCTGCGTCAGTGGTACAAAAAATGCGTACAGCATAATCTAGAGCGCATAAAGCCAAAATGATGGAGTAACTTAACTGCAGCTGACGATCTATAAAATGAACAGACGAAAATAATGAAAGTCTATCCTTGCACACACACACACACACACACACACACACACACAAAGTGGAAACATTCAGTAAATATGCCGTTCGCAAAAAAAATAGATCAAAACATTGTACGTGACATCATTTTTCGAAGATGAACTGCTGCAGACAGTGTCAGCAAACCCAGTTCTCATCTACTGCAGGATTTGGTAACGAGATGAAGTTGAAATTGAAGCTGCCGCCATTTTCTCTCATTCGTAGTCGGTGTCAACGCGCGTTTTGTTTTTGTTTTTGTAGTCTTCTACCTTTGAGTAAATTCTGATATATAATACACTGACAGATGACGCATGTTGGGTCGTTCCTAATTCCATTTCTGGGATCATGTCCTGTGTTGATTGACCTGAAATCATCACTGAGCAGTTTGGCAAGATACGCAATTTCTTGCCAATTTGATAGGAGAGACTGAATCACCTCTTCCAGATACAGATTAGATTTGATTTCAAATATTAACTAATCATTCTTCGGAAGAGTATGTGAATTTTATTCACAGACAGGGCACTACCGACTGTAAGGTGCATGGATCAGATTGGGAGGGTGGGGAGAGTATCGCCTTAAAGACTGAAAATTACGGTAGCTTACGCGTTTATTTCGTTGTCCAGATTCCACCCTTCATTGACTGGACTTGCAGTGCCATGCGTGACAGAGAGTGCGGATCGAGCCACGGCTAAGATGACAATGAGTTTGCAAGTAGATCTAGTGCTGAGTGATGCAGCAGCCACCAATGAGCCGTAACTCATTGAATCAGTCGGTGTTGTCATTTTGCGTACAGTGACGCAGCAATGTGGCTAAAATGCATATGGCACCCGAAAAATGCAATATTTATGCAACATTTTGCAATGAGCGCGACCCCTGCTGAGTGACCACAAATCTGAAATTCTGTGCTTTTTTGTGCTTTTTTCCCCCCCACCTTGCTGGGCCACAAACAAGTCCATGTGTTGGTCGGGTTGTCTTGCATTCTTTGAGTTTGACCAGCATTATTTGGTCCTGTTTCTTTGTTTTCTTCTGTCATTGAAGCCACACATGCCCAGAGTGTCACACATTGTGTGAAGAAGAGTTCGTTGTGTGGAGAAGAGTTGACTGCCTAGTTGTAGTACTAGTAGTAAGAGTAAGATCAGCTGACCTACAGGGCTATCCTTTCATTTTGGGGCACATTGCTTTCCCAACCTGCACACTGTGACATGTGCCACATCAGTTTACAAAAGCAATGTGCACTGCTGTAGAAGAAACAGTGCATACCTCTTTACTTTTACTGTTTTAATGACCTTGTGCATTTGTCTAGTGGTGTTGGTCATAGACATAGACACTTCTGGAAGAAATAGAAGAAATGTCCCTGTTGGTCTCTTGGTCTTGGTGACATTGGCATCATTGTCACCATGATGTGCAAGGCCCCCAAAAGTGTTAAACAGTTGTGGACCTTAGTGCTGTGTATAGTTATTTGACTTGAGTTTGAACCCTTTGTCATTTATGCCACTCATGGCAAATAAATGATCAGGGATGTATTTGCACATGCTTGATTAGGGGAAGATCCCATCGCTCAACTGTTAATTTTTTAATTTTTTATTGTGATTTTGTCAGGCTGTTTCTTTTCTACAAGACTGTTGTGTTAGCAGTGCATTTTAATTTTTATGTTATAAAACTTACATATTGATATTCTGTAATGACTAATGGTAAATATTTCCTTATTTGGAGAGTGTTTGTTCATTTTTTTGTTGCTGAACTGCATCTGTTAGATGTTTTTGTTTTTTGCCAGTGCCCGCTGTGCATGGAACCACTTGAAATTGACGACATCAATTTCTTCCCGTGCACCTGTGGATACCAGGTAAGACATTGTTGTATTCTGTTCAGATGACACCTGGTCTGCATAGTCATTCTGCTCTTGGAACTTCAGGTACAGTGAGACCTGCAATAACCTAGGTTCTCATGACTCTTGATACTTTAGTTTATGGCAGAAGACACATTTTAGAGGAGAACCAGTCTCAGATCTATGGTATCCCCTTTTATTTAATTCTGAACCTGTCCTCCTAACTCAGAAAAGAGATTGTTGTAATATGCCATTTTTTGAAGTTTTTTGTATTTGTGGAAAGTTGTATGATTAAATTTGTGTGTGTGTTTTTCTGTTTCTAGATCTGCAGATTTTGCTGGCATCGGATCAGGACAGACGAAAATGGATTGTGTCCAGCATGCCGAAAGGTAGATGTGCTGTTTTTCTTCTAATCACAATATTCTGATTTGAATGAAATGTGTTGTTTCTCTTCTTATCATAATATTTGGATTTGAAATGCGTTGTTATGCATTGTTTCTCCTCTAACCACTGTATTCTGATTTGAAATGTGTTGTTTTAATTTTCTTCTAACTGCAGTATTCTGATTTGAAATGCTACACGCAGGTTCTGCATATTGATCATTTACTCCCGGGAAAAGTCATATGAATATGTAGTGTTGAGTGTGTGGCTGGTGATGACAAAAAATGTTAATGATGGATTTTTCTAGGCAAGCAAGTTCACCCAAACTTTGCAGGATGATATTCCCCATTGAACTGTACACCCTTGTGTCAGCAATAGTGGCATAATAAAATCATATGATGACCATATTCACAAAATAAACCTAAGTAAACTGTTCTTTGTTTGACAGCCAGCATTCTGACACATTTTAGCATGGGTCCAGTGTAACAACCCTGGGATTAGTGCAGAGGCTGGAAAGGCAGTACATTGTGCATTGATTTGTCCAGTATCATTCGTTGTTATTTTCTCCTCAGCCTTTGACCATTGCTTAATGGATTGACACTGCTGTAGTGGTTGAATAAACAAACAAAAAACATCTTAGAAGTGGCAGCAAAAAGACACCCCCCCCCCCCCCTCGAAATAATTAAAAGTGAGCACCCCCTTCTGGTACACCAGTGTGGAGAGGCCTTGATATCATTTGGAAAATGCCTTACAGTTTGTAGTGTTGAACTTTTTTGTTTTTGATATTGACTTTTGTATTGTTGGTGTTGGCAGCAATATCCAGAAGATCCAGCTGAGTTCAAGCCTTTGACAGATGATGAGTAAGTGTGATTATGGGTTGCCATTTAACATACCTGTCAGTTTTGAGAAATTGTAGTTTTTCAGATGTTGCATATCATTCAGTTCATTACACACTCTAAGACCAACTGCTGCAAATTGTAATTCTTGAGATGTTGCAAGTCGGCCAAATCAGTACACATACTAATTGATGCAGCATACAGCTACAGCAGTGGTATTATTGTGTACTAAAGTGACCCTTCTGAAGTTCATGGACAGTTGTTTCTTTCATTTTTGAGAAAAGATCCCAAGGCATGTCCATCAGTTTTTGTTTTTTGTTAGTTTTTTTCTTCTTCCAAATAAGTGAAATATTCTCTCGTCCACTGAGCGACTTGCTGCTGATTCTGATGGTCACAATGGGTGACCCTGATAAACACTAAGACGGAAAATTGTAAACCACAAGCTTGCCCAATGCTACCTACTTCCTTTTACTGAGTTTACCCCCAGTCATTTTCTTTTTCTATGTTGGCAAACAAACACAATATCAGCACAAAAAGAGATACGCAGACACATAAAAATCAAATAAGCAAGCACTATGCAGAACTGCAAGATAACTCTGCAGGTTATCACCTGTGCACAGATAGTTGAAATTAACTATGTTTGCTGCTTAGTTTAGGATCAACAGTTAAAAGCTCTTTGACCACATTCAGTTTGATACTCATCACTTTTATCAAAACCAGGCTATACTGTGTGAATTTATCAGAATCTGGAGATGGATCAAAATGGTGGTCAGGTTGAAAATCAGAGACTGACATTTATGAGGTTGACAGGTATGTTTTGTAAATGGTGTGGCTTCAGAATTAGAACCAGATCTGAACAAAATACCACCAGCAACATGGTTACACCAAACAAGGTATTGGTTGGAGTTATTAACAGTCAAGTTTAAAACATGTGGTGATTGGAAAGCACTGATGTTTTATGAAAACCTTTTTAAAAATTCTTACCTGAATTGATTGGTTCACTGATTGGATTGAGAGGTAGTAGAACAAGTGAATTGATTGTATATTTATGAAAGTTTATATATATATTTATGCAATTGTTTTGTTTTTGTTGTTGTTGGTATTTTGACATTTTGTAAGTGTAACATTCAAAGTCAAGTAGCTTACTGCATAAAGAAGAAAAAAATCACTCCGAGAATCACTGTTGTGGAAGATCTTCCTTATGTAAGAACATTCACCCTGAGATGACCTGATGTGGTTGACAGGAGGTAAAAGCAAAATTATAACCACCATAACTGTAAATAAAAAGGAATTGTTAGAAGTTGTTAACTGTTTTCCTGTGCATGGTTTAATAAAGCCTGGTAAATCTAATAATCTAATAATGTAGAGACTGCATACAATTTTCTCAAACTATATGTGAATGAAAAATAGTAAAAACATTTAAATTGTCTCCTTCTTTTCCAGAGTACAGAACATCAAAAAGGAAAGAAAGCAGAAGGAATGCCAAAGAAAACAAAAAGCTGCCGAAAATAGGAAACATCTAGCCAACGTGAGAGTGGTGCAGAAAAACCTGGTCTTTGTTGTTGGCCTGTCACCACGCCTTGCAGACACAGAAACGTTAAAGAAGCATGAGTACTTTGGGAAATTTGGCAAGATCCACAAAGTTGTCATAAACCAAAGTACCTCCTATGCTGGTTCCCAGGTAAGGAACAAAAAAAAAAAAGGTCTTTCCAAATGTCATAACATTCTCAGCTATAGAGTTAGAGAGAGTTAAAATGGATGAACATAGTGAATGTAAATGTTAAGGTGGTAATTTGCATATGAAGTGGAACCATCTGACTTCAGACCATTAAGCCCCGTGTTGCTTTGAAGTGATACAGAAAGGTTTGGGACCATAAGTAATAACTATAATTGTTTTTATGTTATTCTTTTGCATTAATAATTTGTACAGATTTCACAAACTGATCAGGGGATTTTTGTTAGTGTTGTTCTGCATTTAGTGTATTGTCTGATTGGGATTTTTTGCCATGTGAAAAATTAGTGCATTTTTTGGAGAGGAAAGCCAGCTGTGGTACAGTTGCCCTGTTCAGCCTGCTAACAAGTTAGGAATAATACAGGAAACCTTTGTATGGGACTGTTGTGTTGTCCAACATCTTTGATGTCGGGACGCTGATTTAACAATGATCTCCCAAACACATTGTGTGAAACAGATGGACTAGGTATAAATCAATACATTATGTAGTTTGGCGGACATTTTTAGTTCACAAGAATGCAGAGGTTGTTTTGGGCTAGGGCAGTAGTGGTGTTTGAGTGTTGTTGCAAATGTTTTCTTCTGCTTGTCAAAACCCACTTAGTACAGATGTTTTGGTGCATTTATTCATTTTTGCAGGGTCCAAGCGCAAGTGCCTATGTGACATACTTCCATGTGGCAGATGCCTTGCGTGCCATCCAGTCGGTCAACAACGTTCACGTGGATGGTAGAACATTGAAGACCTCCCTGGGGACAACCAAGTATTGTAGTCACTTTTTACGGAGCCAGCAATGCACGAAAAGTGTAAGTTGACTTCTGTGTCAGTGGGTGTGTCTGTCTTGGACATTAAATGGAGGGCTGTGCACCTGCATGTGATTGTTTACATTTCACTGATGTTGATGTGTCTTTGAAGTATGCACTGCAGGTTATGGTTATGGTGAACAGCATATTCAGGCATGGGAATTGTCTGTGAAAACGCAAATTTCCGCAGCAGTGAAATTGACTTTCCTTGGAGAAAAGCTATTGTCCGCTGGGAAAAGAAATTGGCAGTACAAAAAGAAAAGAAAAAAGGAAGCACTGATTAGATTTCAGAGGTTTTTTGTTTGTTTTTCAAATCAATTCCCATTACTGCATATTGATGAAGATCAAGAACTTCATGCTTTTCAGGGTACTTTGTTTTTCATGCAAGTAGAGGAAGTCAGTGTAGGTGTATCAGAATCAGAACATTAGTGAGAAAGAGAAAGAAGGAGAGGACTGTATGCTTTTCTTTATTTTTCCCTTACCATTGGTAGAGTTTATTTGATTCTTAACCACACCAGACACTACACTACACCAGATGAAATTGCTCGTACATAGACTTGCATACATAGGTGGCCCCACATTTCCACCTGTGTGGCGTTGGTTTAACACAAGTTTGTTCAGAGTTTAATTGCAAGCAAAAATGACCAGCTTCCTTTTTAAACTGAAAGAAGCAGAAAACTGATTTTCTCACACAAAAAAGAAAGAAGTGATGCTGTGTTTATTCTGCATACGCCTATCTGAACTAGCCTATGCTGTTTGTAATAGAGGACATTTTGTGTGATGTATATGTATGTCCAACTGCATGACCTTGTGATGACAAGAGGTAGGAAAATATGCATGTCTGTTAATGTGATTACATGTGAATGTGCTGCCTGGCAATTTGCTATTTTTGTTCATGTCATGTGACTGTATTTATTTTTTTCCTTTAAAGAAAATTGACCTTTCTTTTTCTATTAAAAAAAAATCTTTCTTTTTTCTTTTCCAGGACTGCATGTATTTGCATGAGCTTGGTGAGGAAGCAGCAAGTTTTACGAAAGAGGAAATGAATATGGGGTAAGTTGCTCCTGTTCATGTTCTGTTGAACTGATAATTTAATAAGCAAAGATGGGAAAGAGATGATTGTGTGCCTGTATCATACAAGCTAAGAAACCTAAGCAAGTTCCAAACCCTGCAGTGAAACTCATTTCCAAGTCATGCAAACAAACTCATTTCCAAGTCATGCAAACAGGGTCATGTACATCATCTTCATTTGTGACCAGTCCAAGACAGAACAGACTACAAACTAAGAACAGACTACAAACTGTCAACTACCTGTCACAACCTCCCCCTCACCTTCCCCCTCCACTCTTCATTACATTCCTTGTCTGTGTGTGTGCTAGTGTGGTGTGGACGGGGGTAACAGTGATTGCAAACTTTTGCAAGTTTGTGATGCCATTTGTTTGTGATGACACAATTGCATTTTTCAAGTGTCTTTATGTAACAGACATCACAGTCAAATGCATTTAATGCAGTTTTTATCTTTATCATAATTATTTTGGTGCATGCTATGGTGGCTGTAGGTACATGTGTGTGTGTGTTTTGTTGTTGTTGGGGGGTGGGGGGGGGGGGTAAGTGCAATGAATTATAAATGTTTTCTTGTCATTTTGCAGGAAACACCAAGAGTATGAACAGAAATTGGTAGAACAGTTCCAGAATTCTCAAAATTCTGCAAATAATCATATTTCGAACAACAAGATTCCAAACAGGTAAGTATAATAATATGTTACTCCAGGATGAATAATTTTGTGTATATTTGTAATTCTATGATGAAGAAGAGAATCTAGTGCACGAAAAAAAAAAATATATAATAATAAATATATATATATATATATGCAAGCGTATATTTTTGAAAAAATACTGTTACCAAACATATTATGAAATGTTTGTTTGCGGTAGCATTTTGCAAATTATGATTGACATTGTCATGAGTACAGATTATTTCCTCTGGTCTTGTCCTGTGTTAAAAGCAGTTCTAATGAATATGTAACATACTCTGCTTTTTGTGTGAAGAGATCAGCTGTGTGTTGAATAACATATTTAAAATGTGTATAAAAAAGGAAAGTTTGAAAATGTGACATATGGGTATGGCAGGAGAGGTAGAGGGAAAGCAGAATTGAATCAGTGAATGCATTTAAAACTAATATTGTGTTGGCTGTTGATTTTAAGAGAGCTCCCATCACTCTCGGGGACTACTTTCCGTTTGTTCCCAGTAGTAAAAAGTCTAGCTCGCCAGTGGCACAGCAACAACAACAACAGCAGCAACAGCAGCAGCAGATACCCCAACAACATACTCCACCTCTACCTGACCCCAGCCCAGCAAGCTCCAACAAACCACCGCGGTTAGCGGCGGGTCCACACACAGGGGATTCTGCACAAGCAGCCAGCGCATCAGAAGCTTGGCCCTCCCTTCAGCCAGGAACAGGGCAAGGTGCCAGCACTGCTGTTGGTTCTAAGCCGGAGTCGCTGACCAACGGAAGTCGCAGCTCATCAAACAACAGCTTGAACAACCGAACAAACACGCCACCGGCGGCCAATGGGGGTTGTAGCAAAACAGTAGGCAACGGTCGACACAGATCAGCATCAGAAAACAATCCACAGAAGTAAGTTGTGTGTGGGTAGGAGTGTATGTGCTTGTGTACATGTGTGTAGTTGTGACACATGACCATTTCTTTGTAGGGGAATGATAGCCACAGTTCATACCTGTAACCTCAGTGCCAGTCATAAATCGAGAGGTTCTTTGTTGAATTGAACCTTCACAACGTTTTTAGCAAGATTTGGGGGGGTTACAATTGAGTGGTATAGGTTGATTAGGTTTTCTAAGGAGTTGAAGATATTGATTTCTTGGTAATAGAGCATTTTTGTGTGAGCATAGAATGGTGTTATAACCCCCAGCTTTTTTTGTGAGCATAGAATGGTAGTTATACCCCCCAATACGCAGTCACGGGCAACATAGTTCAGGGAGTGGGGGATACATACTGATCTTACCATGTCTGCCTGACTGCGTGTAATAGATTTTGACTATTACCATACTTGGAGAAAAGAAAATACTAAAGAAAAAATACATACACAAATGCTCTTCATTTGAGTATTACATCTCTTGTTTCAGTTCAGACAAAGTAGGCTCCGACGCAGACTCCACATCGGACAGTCCACTCAGTCATGCCAGAGGCCAGCTGTTACACGACACAAAAACCCAGACCCACTCAAACAGTTCAGCTAACCCCTCCCTTACGGTGGGGGTTCCCACAAACCTCTCCCACAGCCCAACAGAGGAGCCCAGCCCTCACAGCTCACAAGGTTGGTGTACTCAACAGCAACGGAGGGGGGGCAGTGATTTGGTTAAATCTGTAAGTTGATGAGGGTCACATTATTATTCAGTCATGTAAATCAGTTGTGTCAGATGTGGCAGCAACTTTGGGTAAGCTCCCTGTTGGTGGTGACTTGAAATTTCATTTTGTCTTTTCTTCTTTTCCCCAGGTTCCAGTGTCCCCCATGGGGGCCTGACCGTCCCCTCCTCCCATCAACATGTGATGCCCATTGGGGCCAACCGTCGCCTGGCAGGTCTTCACCAGCCAAACAACAGTCTTTCATTCTTCAGTAACAATATATTTGGCAGTAAACCAGTCCTTCCAGTCCCCCAGCCACAGCAAACAGGTCAGTGGGTTGGCTGTCCCTCCACATACCTGTTAATTGTTGTGTTTATGACCAGTGTGCATGTGTAGGTATGCTGAAGCACAGCCTTCAGTGCAAACACAAAGTCCTTTCCTTCAGGCTTGTTGTCTGTTACATCCCCATTCTCTTTTCTTTCTTTTTTCTTTTTTTAAGGGATATTTTGGAAGTACAGGGATTTATTGTGGTTTTATTTTATTCCCTCACTCAGAGTCTTGTTTCAGTGAATGATGTACGGTTGTGGCTTGTTGCAGGAAGTTTTACACCCACAGAAATGTCTAATTCCATCTGCCTCCCCTCCCTTGCTCGAAATCTTGTTTCAATGAATGATGTGCAGTTGTGGCTTGTTGCAGAGAGTTTTACACCTACAGAAATGTCTGATTCCATGCCAGTGACCAGCTCTGAAGATTGGACAGCAGCATTTGGCTTGAAAAATGAAGATGATCTAGGTGTGTGGTGTCTCTTCTTCTTCTTGTTGACTCTTGAAATAAACAGTGAGGCCCTGCCTGTACTGGTGCTTGTTAGGCTGGCTATTGGTAGCCAGAATGTGTGTAGGTGTGAATCACTGGATTGTGTTTTTTTTTTGACGAGCATACATGTCTTGAGTTGTGACTGCAGCCATCTGGCAGTCTGGGACAAAAACCTTAGAAGTTGGCTGTTTTTCGAAGACTGCAGGGAATATCTTTTTTCATCTTGTTTTTACATGGTTGTACTGTTATTGAGTTGATGAACAAGATAATGGCAATTCTGGTTTTATGGGAAGTGGACATGGCTACAGGCAGATTATATTACTGGGTTTTTTCTTAGTTTTTGTATTTAAAAGAAATGCTTTTGTATTTTTTGCCCTGCTTCATTCCTGCTGTACTTAGTGACAACTTGTGTGTCATATGGAGTCAACACTAAGATATTGCAATTGAGTAAAATAGAAAGCCATTTGTTCAGTTCACGTCCATTTGTCCTCAGAATTTGACCCTTGCACGGAGTCGTTCAAGGGGCTGGCAGATCTGATAGAGAAGGAGAACGGGCGGCACAACTGGTCATCACAAGGCCTCAACAACAGTCTAGGCCACGACCAGCACAGCTTCGCTTCACACATGCCCCGGCCTCTGCAGGGCTCAGTTCCCACAGCATCAGGTCCCTCCCAACACAGCGTGCCCCCTGGCTTCTCCCTCAACCACATACACAATCAGCAGCGGGAGCAGTTCCAACAGCAGTTTTACGCTGGAGGTCAGTCCAGTAGATCGTTGAGGATGCCAAATGTGTTGACAGATGTAACAGCTAGAAACCTTGTTTGTGCTCTGACTTGTTAAAAAAATAATTGAGACAGGGTGGGAGGGCGTAGTTTGTCTTTTGTTCTTTTTGAAATTCACATGTGGTAGTGGTGGTGGTTGTGTTTTGTGGCAGTGGTGGTTTTGTTTAAGCATTGACCAATGTTGAACACACCACTGCTGCTCTTGTCTTTAGTTCATGCTGATTTAGTATTGATTCCTCTCTCCATCCCACTCAGTGTGACACCCAAACCAGGGTCTTTTTTGTAACAGATGATGCTTGCCTAGTGTTTGTGAGTGTTTGGCGTTATTGCCTTCATTGTGGTCATTTGCTTAGCAACAACAGCATCAGAGCAAATAACAGGAGTTTTAAAAAAAAGCTTAAAGAACAAACAACAACGACTTCTGAACTTCTGAAAGGCATAAGTTAGAAAAGACCCTTTATGTTACCTAGCAGGTGCTCCTGTATGATGGACACAATATTTGGGTCTGCAAGGGTCATGACCCAGCCAGCGCAGTATGTGCAACCCCTGACACACTTTCGCTGCATGTTGTAAATATCCCTTTCTCTATGGACCGCCCTTTTGGGACAGATCTTTTTGTTGTGTTTTTTGTTTGTTTCCTTAAGGTGGTCTCCACGGCAGTTACTTGCTGTGTTTGTATTTCATACACCTCTCCGATCTGTGTTGCGCTCATGTTTGTAATTGAATCAGTTGTCTCCCTAATTGCTGTGACTTGCATGTTTGTAATTGAGGCCATTATCTCTGTCCTGTTGTCATGTCATGTGCAGTTCAGGCAACTGTTTCTCCTCTATTGCTGTGTCATGTTTACAGTTCAAGCAGTTATTTTCCCCTGGTGGCTACACTATGGCTTGACATCAGTGTAGTTCAGGCCATTACTTTTGTCCCTTTGTCATGTCACGTGTGCAGTTCAAGAGCATATCTCTTCTCTATTCCTGTGTCATGGTTGTAACTCAGATGTTTTTTTCTTCCCTGTGGCTATAGCTTGACATCTTTGTAATTTAGGCAGTTATTTTCCATGGCGTGTTGTGTCTGCAGTTCAGGCACCTCTCTTACCCTAGTCACTGTGTCAAGTTTGTTTTTCAGGCTATTCTCTCACTCCATGCTGGTATGTGTGTGTGTGTGTGTTGCAGATATGGGTGGCAGCCGGATGATGGATTTCATGCCATATGTTACCCGTCCCCGCTTTCCACCAGCTATGCACAACAATTTCCACCATGCTGCCCCAGACATGGGTTCTTCTGGTCCCCTCCACCACCCCTCTGTCTCACAGTCAGCTCCCTCTTCCTCACAGGTAGGTAGGCCATGACCCACTGAGATGTAAGTGGTGAAAAAATGTCACCAGCCCCACCTGCAGCTGGGATGCAGCAAGATGGTGTAAATGTAGCCAGGAGGTTCTCAGTGGAGATGTTACTGGACATTGAGTCCATGGCCTGGTTATTGTTACTGTTATTATGTTTTGTTTCCCACTTTTTCTCATCTTTTTAGCCTGCCTAAATTGTGACAGATCAATACCTTGTTGCTCAGTTGTGTTGTGTAAATATTCACTGTCTTGTATCTTCTCCTGGTCTTGCATAGGAGAAAGGTAGCATTGGATTCACCTGTGTACTTTGATGTGGTGAAGTGTATAGTTCAAGAAGTGTTTGATATATTTGAAAGAAAGCTTTTGGAGGGGGTCTTTTTTGCTATGTGCAAAACTGCAGTCGGAATCGTTCAGGCTTGCTGGATTTAGCTTTGTGCTGAAATTGTAGTAGTTAATGCTACACAAAGGACTGTTTACTGACCTCTAATGCTGGATGACATATTTGGTGTTAAAGTGTGTGGGATCATTTGGGATTCATCTGACCCACCCCCCACCCACCCGAATTATGATGGCACTATGTTCAACTATTGCATGCGCAGAATGACATGATCAATGTTCATGTTATCCAGGATCAGCTGTGTAGCTCTTGATCTTTTGATTTTGCTGGCGCTGATGGCTCCTCACTGATTGTGTGTGCAGAATGATGTATTCAACGTTCAGGGCATGCAGGAGCAGTTAGGCATGCAGGAACAGTTGCGCTCTATGCTTCCCCACGTCAACATCAGCTTTGGCTCTCCACCACAGCAACTCCAGGCTCGCTCACAGCCCCCTCCTCCTCCCCCAGGGGTTTCACATCCACAGTCTGGTTAGTGCACTCTGTGTGTGTGTGTGTGTGTGTGTGTGTGCGTGTGTGTGAGAGAGAGAGCGAGAGAGAGAGTATGTGTGTGTGTGCACATGCATGGGTATATGCGTGTGTGAGAAAGAGAGAGAGAGAGAGAAAAAAGAAGAGAGCATGTGTGTGTGTTTGCACGCCTGTGTCAGTATGTGTGTGTGTCTCACACCCAGTGTGGTTTGTACACTGTGTTTGTCAATCTATTTCTTTGTCTAGTTTCTCTTCTCTCCGTTATCCTTGGAAAGTTACGTTGCCAGCACCAAATGTTGTGGTACTAATATCATATCTGTGTACATTTGTACTGTACTGTCACAGATGAGTTGAGTGTTGCTCATGTTTTTGGGTGATGGATGTTGCATATCATCAGGTCAGGCTTGATCAGGTTAAATATCACCACTGGTGACTGTTATGAGCTCTCTCTTTCTTTATCATGAGTCCACTAGATTTAAGTTCTCCTTGGATGTGAAATACCTATTTATAATTCTATTGAATCTTATTATCAATGGACAGTTTTGAGTCTCCTGCCATGATTTGCACCAACGTCAGTTCTATGAGAAAACTATCAGCATTTTGTGTGAAAAACGATGCATGCATAGTTTTTACTCCAAAAAGATTAAGGGGTTTTCCTTTCTTTTTTTGTCTGTTTTAGAACAACAGTAGTAAATAAATGAATAGATACTGTAGTGTCTGGACTACAAGGTGTTTCTGGATATACAGCATACCCCCCCCCCCCCCCCCCCCCCAAAAGTGTGGTTCAAAATTGAAAACATCTACTGATATATGCTCAAGAGTATAAGGTGCAACTTGAACAGTGCCACAGCTGCTGAGCAAACCATGATGGGCACATGCTGTAAAATGGAAAATGTACAGTGACTTTGATTAGATAGATTTGATAAATGAATGAATCCAGAGAATGAATGAAGGGGAATTTTGTTGTTGTTGTAAAGAATGTTCCACCCTGCATTCATTGCTTGCATCAGGATTACCCCCTCAGTCTTCCTATGCTTCTTTCCTAATCTAAAATATTTTCTTCTTGGTTAAAACTGTGTGGCCTGCACCCCCCCCCCCCCCCCCCCCCCCCCATTAAACTTTGCACTTGAAAATGGTCTTCCCCTTCTTTTTCTCCACTTTGAGCCATGTATACATTGTCTTAATCAGTAAATTTGCATTCCCCCTACCCCATTATCTCTTCCTTTTTCTGATGATAGATGTGTTTCCAGCCTTGGGTCAAATGCAAGCTGCAATTTTGCTGTAGCTGCAATTTTATTTGCTTTTATTGTGGTATGCAATGTTATAAGACAACATTTGAAGCAATGAAAATGTTGACTGCTAATGTATAAAAAAAAGAAAATGGTTGCCAGGAGAATAAAGCCCACTTTTTGTTTTCATTCTTCTTCCAATTTTTTTTGCAAGGGACACTAAAGTACTAAAAGAAAAACACACACCCAACATGTTAGTTTTATTATCTTTAGTCAGCTGTAGCAAATTAAATACTAAATTAGGTATTCCAGAATATCTATGTAATGATTGGTAATGGCCGAGTCAGTATTGCATACACTGGTAGAACTGGGTGCTGCTACTCCTCTGGCTAATCTAGCTTTCTTTTCGTAAGATGACCCAAGTCTGTTTTGGTGTGTGCATGGCCACAACCACATGGATCCAAGATGTTTTCATCTTCATCCAAGGATTAGATACTGTGTCCTTCAGACTGGAAGACAAAGTACAGCACTAAGCCAGGATCGAGCCCAGGACCCTGGACAGGCTAGCTAGTGAATCCCAATGCCCTTGGTCACTTTGCCTCCATATAGGGCAAGGAACATTTCTGCATTGGTGTGGAATGGCAGGAACTGGTTTAAAATGAGAAAAGGAGTGGGACGATGCATAGTGGTGCTTCTGAAATGTTTGGAGAACTTGAGAGAGGTGACTGCTTAGGAATCATTGACAAGAAGAGGAGTGAAATGATGAGGAGAGGAATAGCAGTGCTTAAGAATCATTTGAAACGGAATGGAATGGCAGTGCTCAGGGATTGTTTAAAAAGAGAAATGAAATGACGAGGACTGGAACAGTGAGAAGAGGGGTTCAACAATGGTCTGTTGGAATAATTTTACGAAATGTAGAATGGAATGATGAGACGGAGCAAAAGGATGAGAGGAACAGTAGTGCTTAGGAATTGAGGAGGCAAGGAGTGGAGCAAATGAAAAGGGAAGGAGCAGAGCAACGACAGAGCTTAGGAATGGCTTGAAGAGAGAAGTGCTGTGCATCTGTTGATGTGTGACGGTGTCTGTTGTGTGACAGCTGGCGGACACTCGGCAGCATCAGAAGCTGGCTGGCTTGCCACTGACCCGGCCATTGCCGTCTGTTCTAGACCAGTCACTGGAGAAGGTGCGCAGTTACCTTTTATTTTATTTTATTCACCCACTGTTTGTTGCATGCACATCGTTCTTCAGACTGAAACTGTAATATTTGGTGGGTCCCCCACTCCCAGAAACAGTTCCTGCTTCTCTTCTGCAGAGCTCATTGGGTTTTTTTTAAGCTTCAGCTTCTGTTCTCTTTTTGTTGTTGCATTGTTATGCACCTTGCTCTCACTGTCAGTTTCTGGATTATTAACATTAGCTTGGGATAGTAAGGAACCTCTCTGTTTTACCAAATGCAGTATTTTTGCATCAATAGTGTAAGCAACAGGACTGCTGAGAACAGACCATCTGTTCTCGGTACATTTCTTAGCAGGTGTTGCCTTTCTGTGTTGGGACAACGGACCAAGATCAGTTGTGATGGTACATATTTTCTACACAAGTTAGGGTTCTGTGCTTCATGAATAGGTGACATTAATCAGGGGCACTGTGTACTGGTATTGTCAGATTTTGATTGGAGTTAGCTACATGCTTTAGTTTGTCACGAGAATGAAGAGAAATGGGGAATTGTCTGGATCTCTTAAAAGAAATTGGGGGTGGGTAAGGCTCATTAGTGACATAGAATGTGATGCACACTGACAACCTGTTTCTAGAAGAAAGTTATAGTCTATCCACACACACACGCACACACACGGGCATGTAACATGTATGCATGCCAGTGAGACTGTGATGTTTGTCCCCCTCATCAGGGGTGCAACTTGGTTGTTAAAATAAAGTCACTAAATTTCCCCCCATGTTATTATTTCTCTCCCCCAATCCAGTTAACACTGAAAGAAGTGTGGATATGCTTGTGTTTAATTTAGTGTATCATCTTGCACATTGTTCAGGTGGTAGTGAAATCCTCAGCTCTTTACTTTTTGCCGTAGACATATGTTACTGTATGACCATGGCGCACCTTTGCACTTTCTTACGTTTCTTGCCATTTTGTGGCCCTTTTCTTTTCCCAATCTTTTGATGAGCATTTGTTGTGTTTCTCACAGGTTTGTTTTTTAATAAGCATGTTTCCATCTTAAAACAGAGTGCTTTACCTTTGCTGGTCTCTTCAACAAAACTACTCCAATCCTGTTGTAATTGGAACGCATGCACCCATGTTTGCTTTCTCAGATGCACCTCACTGGATGAATTCCATCCACCAGCTGACAGAGAGTGATGGCCCCGTACACAACAGCCGCTTGCCATTTGCCCAGCGCTTTCAGGTGGGCCCCAGCAGTGGCTGGCCCCAACAGATGCAAAACCCCCCTCCTGGCTTCCGTAATGCCATGAGACCCAGCAACGGCCCCACAGAAGCTCACAAAATGGCTGAAGGTGGGTCACACAGGGGTGTAAACAGAGGGGTTGGAAAAGAAGAACCGAGTACTTTTGATGTATTCCGTTTTGATGGGACAGCCAAGTACACTGCTGTAGAGTCTGTATAGATGTGCTGTAGGGCTTTGGTTTTCTGGGAAGCTTAGCTGTGGCTCAAGTGAGTTTGCAAATGTCAGTGATGTTCTTCTTTTTGGGTGGATGTGGAATAAAAAAGTGAAAATAAGAGTGACTGGTTTAAGTAAGAGAATGAGAAAAGAAGGCAAGGCGAACTAAGCCTTTAAATCCGTATTTGGAATGTAGATCAGTCAGTTTCTGGATTTGGAGGGGAGGGGGGTGATGTGCAGTACCTCACAGCTATGTGATACTGCTGTATTTATAGATCATATCTTCTCTGGTTGTTATCCTGATACGTGTGTGTGTGTCCCGCTGGCCTGTGATTGAATTAAAACTGGGGGGGGAAATTGCTGTTTCAGCCCTGCAGTAGTGACAACCATTGATATAGCCACAGACAGAACCTGTGCCAGACCCTAAAGCTTGTCCAGTGACACACTCATCTTTTCCTGCCAATCTGCCTTTCCACTCAAGCCTGTATTTCTTCCAGACCGTCATCCAGTGGCTGCTCTCCTTGCGTCTGCCATAGCCAGTGACTGTCTCTGTAGCACTGGCTCTTTGTTTGACATCATTAGCCAGTTACTGTCATCTTTTCGTTTTGTGTGGCCTGTGGCTATCTTTAGGTCATCATCTTTGTCTGAACATTTTTTTTCATCAAGTGTATAGTGATACAGTATTACCACATCCCTTTTGAGTAGTAGTACTTGGTATGTAGACACATTACTGATGGTGAAATATGGTAGTAAAGTTTCTGCACATCAGATTTGGTGTATGTTCTTTGTATTCTTATATACCTGTATCATTTTATGGAATTAAAAAGGACCTTTTTTTCTATTTTTTTTTTCTAAACCTGCATGGTATAAAAAAAAGAAGTCAAAACATGGAGAATAAGACTTGCTATGCTAATTATGTGCCACCTTTCAGTTGATGATATAGAGGGGGGCTTATTTATTTGAGCTACCCCCATTTAGCATCACCTCCAAATTTTAATCTCTAGTTACTTGCATGGATCAACATTCAAGTCAGTCTGGAGTTGTTATTCTTTTATGTTTCGTAGTGATGATGATGTGTTCAGAATGCCATCTACTCAAACTTGTTTTAAGACCAAAGTGAAAGGATGTGTCCATTTGAGTTATCAAGAAGTATGTGCACCACATGAATCACCTGTGATCATTTGACAACTATGCACAGTGTTTAGTCCAGGCATGCATGTCGACTTTATCACCAGGCATGTTGTTATGTTTTAAACCCATTTGCTTTAAGTTTAAAGTCACAAGTTGTTTGATTGAAATGATAAAACAGAAAATCTTTTATTTTCATCATACATGCATGCCGGTCTCATTCTGTAGGTATGTCATCTTTGGGTCTGAATGTGAAGCATCTACAAATTGGTTGCAAAAGCAACCCCCAGCATTTGTTTTGCAGACAGAACAGTGGGTCAGTTTTGCACAGAGAAATATTTCTGTGTCGGCATGCATTTATTGTTTCCTGGTTGTCACTAGGTGAGATTTTGATCAGGTGCATTGTTTGGGTTCTCTTGTAACTTCCTTCCTTTTCCTCCCTCTAAACGTAGATTGCATCTTGTGACCCAGAAAGCCGAAGATAAGGAGGATGTTGCCCACTCTTTTTTTCTTTTTTAATGTGCTGTGTTATGATTCATCTTATTGTATTTATTTCTGTAGTTTTCAAATCCATTCTGAAGTTTCTCTTAGCTGGACCATAGTATCTGCTTGTATCCTGCATTTCCAGTTTATTTGTGTCACTGGTAGGCTAATTTTGGAGAGTTTTGTTGACTTAAAATAGGAATCTTCCTCAAGTGTGTTGTGTTCAACATTACCCAATCAGAAAAAGCCCCGTAACACCCACCCCCCACCCCCCACCCTCATTTGTGTTTGACACCATGTCACACCCTGCAAGGCCCTCCTGCTCTTTACAAACTGTGAGTGATCTGTTCAAGAGTATGCCTGCTGCCATTTCTAGGAGCTTGAAATGTTTCTAGAAGCTTGGTGGGGTTTTTCTTCACCCGCCCCTTGAACCAGCCTGGTAGTACAGTCGCATGGTGGTGAATGCGAGCCCAAAGTTGTCACGGGCTTGGCCTTTTAACATTTTCTGTGATGAAGAGGACGGGAAGTAAGACACTGATCTTGATTGATTGATGAGTTATTTGGTATCTGTCTGGATAAGCTCCTACCTGAGGGATCGGAGCTTCTTTGGGTTTTGTTTAGCCATGCTGGTGGCTGAACCGTGCTGTATTGACGGTGCAAAAGCAAGATGCGGCTCTTGTCCGTGTCTTGTTTTTTTTGTTTTTTTCAAGTGTATTGAATTTCCCAGATTGCTGAACCTTTCTTACTACTGGATGGAACTAGGAAAGCAACTGTTTGCGGGTGTTACAAGTATTGCGCAAACTTAACACACCCTTCCATGATTATTTATGACGACTTGGTTGACTGTGACTGTGCATTGCCAAGTTATGGACACAGGTTTCAAACATAATACAGTAAAAAGAAGAGAGAAAAAAAGAGGAAAAAACTGAATGTGTTTGTCTTTTGTTTGCACCAGTTGTATGTTCTTGCCAAGATGCATTTACATTGCATGCCAGCAAAACAAGTCATCCAACACTTTCTCAAAGTTTTACTGTGTATTGTGGAGTACGATGCATAAAATGAAAGTGTGTCTACAGTCAAACAAATTGATTATGGTGACGAGAAATCATTCAACCGAGAAGCTGTACTGAGAACCAGAAATGATATTTGGACTGCTGTGATTGGTATCGGGGTGCCAGCAGTCTGCTTTATACACTGCTCAGTCTTCTACCCAAGTTAAAGAGATGAGACAATGCTCTGGTGCCATTCGAGTGAGGCACATGTAGGTGCTTTATGCACAGGGAAGATGTTCATAAATGCTGGTGTCCTGAAATGTTGCTGTTGCAACTGTCAGTGTCCAACAGCATTCTTTGTTCAATACTGACTGTAGTTTAAAGGTAGCAGTGTATTCTGGAAGTCAAAAACATCATAAATAAGTCAAATTCACAGTTATCACACACATGCACACGAACATGTTTTGGAGCTGGTTTCTAAATATTGGAACCTGCATCAAATGCTTTTGCCAGTGAGAAGGCATGAAAGATCTTTATTATTCCATGTGTCTACACCTGCATCAGCCACTCCAAAGGTAGGTAACTCAGGATTTGGAAAAAATGAAGTAGGACAGTTAAAACTAGTGTGGCAGAATTCTTGGCAGCAGGTGAACATGGCCACACCTGAGAACTTTTAACACCTCTCTGGCTTCTCAGAAGGGACCTTAATTTCTGGACCCATCTGCAAGTTGCAAGACATGGGGGATTTCCACACTTGCTGTGGAATGTATGTGACGGCTGAGCACTTGGAGCACACCAAGGGGTGGGTCACAATTACAAGATGCAAAGAGTTCCACATTTGCTGTGGAATGTATGTGATGGCTGAGCACTTGGAGCACACCAAGGGGTGGGTCACAAACTTACAAGATGTGAGGAGTTGCACACTTGCTGTGGAATGTATATGATGGCTGAGCACTTAGAATAAACCAAGGGGTTGGTCACAAAAGTGTCAATTGCTCAGACCGAAGTGATTCCAATACACTTCCTAATTTTGCTGCACATAAAATCCCCATCAGTGGCTGAAATGCATCAGAAACTAAATTGACTGTTGTCATGCTAAAACAAGAAAAAAGAAGAAAAAACACACAAAGGGATAAAAGGAATGCTTATTTTTAATTTGTCAATATAAAACATGCAGATTTTCATTGCAAACCTCTCCTTTGAGCAACTAACAGCCAGATTATACACAATCAATGAGAGGAATTAAATCACTTCCAATTGAAAGACAACCGAATTTCATTTAACATTGTTGAACTGTTGACTTTCAATTAGGTTGAATATAATTTATATAACTTGATATTTATCATGTGGGTTTTGCCCTGATCTACCAGTCAGCTGGGCATTAAAAAACAATTGCTTATTTACTTTTATCATTTGTTTATTATCTATTTGTTGCTTAAAAGGGGGTTTACCTTGATGCACGCATTTTTCTTTTTTGTCTCATTGAATTAAGCAAACATTCCCTTTTTCATCATTGTTTTCACCAATGGCTGGTAAGGATAAGAATTACACAATGATCCATGGAAGCAGGTGTGTGACACTCGGAATGACTGCCAATTTCCGTCTTCAAGAAATAAATAACTGGCAACTTTATGTTGTGAGGGTCTGATTCAAAATTTAGTACATGGAACATGCAGACACATCTTTGCTGACTGGGCATGACCATGTTGGATGGTGCAGTTACGTCACCACAGTCCCTCAGGATCATCCGCAATGAGATGGACCTCCAAAGTCACACTCCCACCTTTGACATACCCGTTCTGGGGGTCCAGCAGCTCCTGAAATTCAACAAATGAGATAGGTAAAACATCGTAGCAATACTGCCAGGAGGTCTACAGCAGTGTGATAAGTGAAATTTGGTCAAGTACTGCTAAAAGACAACAGCAGATGATATGTGAAACTCTTACATGGCATTAATATTTGAAAAAGTACAGTTTCAAAGGCAACGACAGAACGTGACATGTGAAACATAGTATCAGTACTGTCAAGTCTATAGCCGACAACACAAAAGATAAACCATGGCATCAATGTTTGGAAAAAGTACTGCTTCAAAGACAACAGCTGATGATGTGACGTGTAAAACATAGTATCAGTACTGTCAAGTCTACTGCAGACAACACAAAAGATAAACCATGGCACCAATATTTGCAAAAGTACTGCTTCAAAGACAACAGCAGACAATGTGACATGTGAAACAAAGTATCAGTACTGTCAAGACGCACTGGCAGGTGAGAAGCAAAGAAAAAGAATGAGGTAGTTGGTTAGTTCTTGGATTGCAATGTCCCGTCAACCGCACAGGGTCGCATAAGGACAAAAGAATGAAGGGAATTTCATGCTGCTGCCAAAGACTGCATACTTCTAGGTACAGTCCTCATTGCTGCTGCACATTTCTGTAAAACTTTAATGAGCGTTGGTTCATCGTCGTCAAGTGTTGCAAAATCTTTCCAGTGTTTTGGTTTGCGAAGGTAAGCTAGCTGAACAGGGCAGGTTATAATCCAGTATTGAACACTACCATGTCTCATAATGTCAGATTATAATGAAAGGATAACATCAGGCAACCCCTCAACACCAACACTTTTCTTCCAGAGATTAAGTTACATGTTTTGAATTGGACATCAAGTATGTCAGTGACACTTTTACTGATTGTTCATCATGGTCTTTAGAGCAGAAAAAAGAAAGAAGATGCTTTGAGAAGAAGAAGAAATGGGATGGGCAATACTCACCTCCATACCAATGAAATGGGCATAACCCCAACTAGAGCTGCATCCTTCGTTCTGCAATCCTGAGAACTTTTGCTGCATTTCTGACACATGCACGCATACGCACGCACACACACACACACACACATACACACACTAAAGGTTACGGGTCATGCAACAGTAGTATAAATTAATATACGCAATAAAGTTTTCAACTGAAAATCAAAACCAAAATGAAGCAGATATTTAGAATAATTCTCTATTCACACTTAAAACAGGAAAATGTAGCTTTGCTTTTTCCAAACTTGTTCACCTTAAAAACGGATGAAAATCACTGAAATTAGTATGGTGTGTAAATCTCAATAATTATCACCATGCAGTTTCAAACATTTTACTTAAGCAACTTCCATGCAGACTGCAACTTTGAGTTTTTTTCCAGAAAGGAAATGTGTCAATTGCCTCCCTTAAATAGTTTAAACTGAAATTTTAAAAGAAAGTGTGACTTTTATTTTTACCAATGATTAGATGTTCCCTGGAAATTGCAGATTCTACAAACAAAAACAAACAAAGAATGAAAAAGATGTTCAAACAAACAAAAAGGAGCAAATAAATAAATCCTGATGCTGCTGTGGCCATTATAAAAATTGGCCACAGTCAGTGTGAGGTCATACTCAAATATGTCATACGGTTAGAATAATGCTTGATTCCTGGTGCAGTCTTCAAAATTCGCAGTTCAGCGCTGACATTACAGGACCACAAACTGTAAAACATAAAACATAATATGCTCAGTTTGACTACTCCTTTTAATTATATATAAGTGCCAATATAGCAAAATAAGCATACCTTCATCCATTTTTTCCAATGCTTCCGCCACATTCACACAGATACATTTACTGATGCTGACTCTAATTACTCACATCATTGGCGTGCATGTCCAGAGAAGCACTGTGAATGGCTGCAAGTGCAAGCTTGAGTGATTCTGAGTGACTTCTTCAACCGCAACAGTTGGTTATTGCTTGATAATGATCTCTAATGTCCAGTCAACTACCAAGATTATGTCAGGGTGAAACACTGAGGTAATTAAATCACAAGTAAAAAGTCCAATTCACACGATATACATCTCACTCAAGAAGGCAGAAATCAGAAAGAAAGTATGCAGTTTGACCATTCTAATACCCCTGTCACCCTGAAATAATGTCAAGGTCATATAAAGTTGTAAGCACTGATAGAACTAAAGAGGTTAAAAGTAACCAAGACTCAAAGAACATGCTTGTAGCTGAAGCTGTGTGCAAGAAAATCAAAAGCAAATACCAAATTAAGTTTCTTGTGGATACAGAAAATGCGCCAATTATTTGCCTTATTTGTTGCCAAATTCAGTAAAGTTTTAGATGCATGCATGACCTATCATCTTTCTTTCTTTTTTTAACACCATTACAAAGCCTGAACGGAATCCAGTCCAAGCTTAGCAAAGTATACAACATGCTACTGCTAAACAACTACTCTTAATAACATATAATTATGTTTTACTGTTTACTACTCTCATAAAATCAGGTGAGACACTGGCAAGCTGCATGCTTACTTCATGGTAGATGGCAAGTCACATGACAAATAGAACCCAAGGTATTTCTCACTGTCCTCCGCCTTTGTCTCAGGTTGCGCAAAGATTGTCCTGTCAGACAACATTGTGACACAATGATATATGTCCGGATCACAGGCTTCTGAAATACAAACATGTCAAGTGCTAAATGAAATAATAATCGTGGGAAATTTTAAAGCGCTTACCCTGCAGTTCACCAAGCGCTAAGCAATAGGAACATAATAGAAAGGGTACGTCTAGATAAAAATTATTATTAACATAAAACATTGACATGAAGATTATTATTAACATAAAACTAACAATAATGTACATATCAACACAGCCAGACTTTTCATAAATGACTATTTGTAACACACACACACACACACACACACACACACACACACACACACACACATACAAAAGCATGCATATGCACACACACACACACACACACACACCACACACACACACACACACACACATTTTACAGACTAATAAAGTAACAGGTGTAGAGATACACACACACACACACACTTTTACAGTCTAATAAAGTAATAGGTGTGGATGTAGCGTTGCATGAAGATGAGAAATGCCTTGAGTTTGTTTTTGAAGGAAAAGAGCAGCATTGTAACTAACATAAAGAGACAGAAAGTAGGGCATGCTTTTCATATGGGACATCGGGGTATTTCAATTGATCTCCCTTATCTTCACCATAGTTCAGATATGAAAGGCATATCATCATACTGATGATGTAGCAAATACCGCGAACAAATATTTCAGCTTGCCAACATTCACAGAGTAAGTGTGTACCTTGAATCCCTGGCCATGAAGTTCCTTAAACTTTTTAAAGTATTGAAACAGGAAGTATGACAGACTCACCATGGGAGGTTTCTTATTACGCAGCATTGGCTCTTGACTCCGTGCTTCAGATTTTTCACATTGCTGACCACGAACTGGAAAGTGCCTTCGGTGACAGTATCTGATTTTTAGGGAGTAAGGACCAAAGTAAACAAAAAGCATGTCAACGCTGCATTCAGGTGACTGTCAGACGAGTAACTGCCATTGCAAAGTTCTCTCATTCTCAGTCAGTTAACGCATCAGTAATAACACAATGATTCTGAATGACAGCAGACAGACGTCAGTTTGTATCAAGTTCATCAGACGGTCTGCCACTGATTGTCTAAGCCGGTTGGTCAGTCCTAGTCTAACAGCCACGCGCTTACATTAATCTTCAATAATATGACGAAGAAGGTCACTCTACGGAAGAAGAAGAAGGGGGGGGGGGGGGGGGGGGGCATGGGTCGGGATAGCTCAGTTGCCGGTAGAGCGTCCGACTAAAAAGCCAGGCGTAGGACATTTTCAACGCCACTTCAGCAAGTTCAGGTCACAAATATCAGAATCAACGGGTTTATTGCCAGAAAATGTCCCAGGAATTTCCCACTGCTTCCTTGGATATTACCGAGAGAGAGAGACAAATTCTAGAAAGCCGGCAATTCCTTTGGGAGTATTTTGTCACTGGTGCTTTTTAATGCGTTCTTCCCCGCGTTTTAGTTTAATGTCTTTGAAGTTACGAACACCAGAAGCTCTTGAAGACGTGTTACAGCGCTTTACGACTGAAATGGATGCCCTATTGGGTTAATCCCAAGCCATTTTAGCTCATTACAATTTCTCATTTGGGGGGTAAAACTGGCCGGCAGACGAAAAATAATAATGCTTCAGAAAAATAATAACTAAAGTAACACACACACAGACACACATATCAGACAAAACATCACTTTTTCTTCGGAAATGAGAAGGCTAAGACTTTGCTGAAGATGTGCGTGACAAAAAGCGATGATAACTGGTTATTACCATCCAGTCAACCATGTACAAAAGACGAACATTAAAGCTCTTCTGGTAGAGAGCTAGTTATACAGGTAAGCTAACATCTGAGGACATCAAGCCTATCATCGTCATTATACTTATAGGTTATGCTCGTTATTAAACACTCGATATTAGCCAGTTACAGTGCGGGTCACCAGGGTGAAACAAAACTCATCCAATCACAAGATGAAGTCTGCTTCATTGCCCATGACACTTAATTCTCATTTTGTGCCGGGTTTGAACAGCACTTGCAGACAACTCTCTCTCTCTCTCTCTCTCTCTCTCTCTCAACACACACTCTCTCGCACATTGCAACATGGCGAACTGGCACCCAGAAAATGATTCGGACTGGCACGCAGGAAACTGCCACTCGGCAAACTGACAGATACTCCCCACAAAGCACTCAAAGTACCTCACACAAGTTTTCCAGATATACTCGATCTCTTCATTATATGTACTTATAACTTTTCAGCAAGTAAAAAAAAAAAAGAGGAAAAGAAAAAGGGGCACAGCCAATTTCAATTGATAGAACTCACCACAAGCCAGGCATCGTTGCAGTTTGCTCTGCAAAACAAAACAAAAAAGAATAAATACAATGAAACTACAAGTCCATTCATTTACTTTTTACATTTTTGTTTCTGAATCTATATTCTCAAAACTATTCAAAGGCCGCCTTGGAAGTTTTGGCTTCAGTAATTGTTCCTGAATGTCTGTACTTTCAAAAACTGCATGGAAAGCAATGTCATTATGAACCATACATCAAAGATGTTCTTTCGACCTTATTCAAGACCCTACTGGTTAGTTAATCTGAATCAATTAAAAAGCAGGATAAATCTTGTTCAGACACTCGCCAGAGCACACTGCTCTCGCCTGCCCCACAGACAAAAACAAAGTTGAGCACACACCTGCGCTTTTAGTGAGTCTCTCACTTCACCAGTGACTCCCAATGCTTTTTTCAGACTATTCAACACGTTTTCATCAAAGAAGACAACCCCAGCCATGCTTTTGGGTGCATCATCAGCGCTAACGGCTTTCTGAGCTTCCAGATCATCCAGGCGTGACTTCAGTTTGCCCAGTGTTGCCAGCAAGGCCTTGTCTGGAGCAGAAGCAACCACGGTGTTAACACTGTCCACATGAGCTGCCAGGGTGGAGCGCAGTTTTTCGAGTTTGGACCTTCTGGACAGTTTCTCTTCGAGGAATGCTTCTTCCATTTCTTGGACATCATCCAGCAGCGTTTCCTGTCGATCTTCTATCACCCTTTGGAGTTCACCAAAGTTGCAGAAGATTTCAGTCCGCATGTACCCGAACTTTGTTCTGGCATCTGCCACTTCGTCGTCAATATGCTTAATCTGGGGGAGAACAGGAACAACAAAAGAAAACAGGAAGTTAAATCTCTCTCTGTCTCTGTCTGTCTGTCTGTCTGTCTGTCTGTCTGTCTGTCTGTCTGTCTGTGTCTCTGTCTCTGTCTCTCTCTCTCTCCTTTCTGGCTGTTAGATAGGTCCAAATGGACCTAACACTACTATCCTTAAGAATTAAAGTTTTTGAGCTCGAGTTCTCTCTGTCTGTCTGTCTCTAACTGACATGGACCCATGGCCTTTTTCAATAAACCATTCAGACTCAGACTCAGACTCTTTCTCTCTCTCTCTCCCCTCCTCCTTCTTCCTCCTCCTCCTTCCTTCTCTGTGATCTCCACACACCAAACACAAAGACACACACACAGTAAGTAAACGGACCTAACTGTGATACTGTTGCAGCTCCTGAAACAGAGCTAAGCATATTCAGCAAATCACACAAGCCTAAAGAAGTTACGTGTGATGCGAGATCAAACAATCCATGAAATGAATTGTCACAGCAAGTATCTCACTGATAACTTTAGCTTAATGTCTGGCATTGGCATGCGAATCACACTGGAGGGAGGACGGCGGGGGAGGGGGCGGGGGGGCTTTTGGTAGATTGGTAGATTCCAGGCTCCAGCCTGCTCCAGAAAAGCAAATTACTCTTGCTGCTGAACATAAACGACACACTGCCTGTTTGAATGTTCTGAATCAGCAAGCAACACTGGTGACCATCAGAGAAATGGCTGTGTGTGTGTGCGTGCGGCGTGCGTGCGTGTGCGTGCGTGCGTGCGTGCGTGCGTGCGTGCGTGCGTGCGCGTGTGTGTGTGTGTGTGTGTGTGTGTGCGTGCGAGACAGCTGCAATGCACACCCAGACAAACAGACCCATTAAGTAGTTATTAAGACTAGCTGAGAATGAAGATGAAGAATAACAGCGCATCTGGGACAGCCAGCACACTAAACTACTGGAACCCGCCAGTGGCAAATCAGTGGCGATGCAGTGCAGCGAGAACAAGTGCTGGATACCTGTTCACCAGTTCTTAGCCCGTTCATGAGCAAGGGCCTGGTCCACAGGTATCCAGCTATTGTTCCAAGGCTTATTGCTTAACCGCGACAGGGACGCCTACAATAAGCCCAGCACTGAAGCCAGTGGTGCCGGCAGCACTGGAATACCGCCCTTTTCGTGGCTGACTAGGTTGTGCATTGCATCAGCACGGCAGGCGGCCGGTAGAGTCTGGGGATGAAGGGGCGCGTGCTATGTTATGGCAACGTGCCGCAAAGAGACCCAAGGAGTGGGTCCAGCACACGATGGTTTGGAGCAGCATCTGTCTCTAACAATGAGTTAGCTATGTGCTCCTCCAAAGTGTAAGGGTGTGCTGCGGTTGACACTACCACAGTACCAGCAAATGGTTATCACACTAGGTACTGATTCCAGACAATCACGGCTTCCCTCATGATATCGCCGACAGTTCTAAGTAAGACAATAATTGTTGGAAAGGTCTTTGCGTTCATTTCGCATTGAATTCGGAACATTTTGTTTCAAAATCTTTCACCAGAAAAAGAATTCAACAAACTTTGCATTTCTTTAGCAAGTCAGTACATGAACATAAGACCACCATGCGTACGGAATATGATTCATTGTTACTGACTAAAATACAACGCTACTGTACCCGAGTTTTGAGAAAAACCTCTCTTTGTCTCAACCGCTTGTTCTGGTCTTCCAGCTCCTGTCTCTGTGTTTTTGCTGAAATACCAACTTCTTCAACACCAGTGCATTTGCGATGGGTAGATGCGGCACAGAGAAAGCAAATAAGTTCTTCGTGCGAGGTACAGTACAGTTCAGCAGCTTCTTCCTGGTGGTTAGTGCACGGAAAACGCCGGTCAGCAGCCAACTGCTCTGCCGTCAGAGAGCGGAGCTCTTTAACCACGTGGTTCAGTGAAGATGGCAGTTTGCTGTGGACTTTAAAACAGGAGCCGCACAGTTTGATGTCGCACTGAAGACAAAAGAATGCCGCTGCCGAATCACTGTCACAGACATTGCAAATGTAACTGGAACTGAGCGTCCTTTGGCTTTCTATTTTTATCTTTGTTGCGTGGTCAGTCGGCAAAGCATCCACTTGTGTGTAAAAGTCGCCCTGACCTTGCTCCGTAGAGTAGAGTATTGGCTGACGACACAGCGGACATCCTGCATGTTTGCCTTGCGTCTTCAGCCACGACAGGACACACTTCTGACACACGAGATGAGTGCATGGGAGAATCTTGGGGTCTGTGTAGTCTTCGTGACACACTGGACACTCTTGTGGACTCAGAGCAGCTGCTTCAGCCATGTCTCATTATCTGCGCACAGAACACAACAATCACTTCTGAGGTCTGGAATTATTTGATTTCGAAGTCAACACTAGACATTTTATGCTCTCGCTTTAACTTTGTCACGCTTTTTCCTTTTCTTTTTTCTTCTTCTTCATCTTCTTCTTTTTAAGTACTTTAACGTCCCTTGTGGGAAATTTGGACCGCTTTACTTTGGTAAGGCACAGCAGCCACAAGAGCAGTGCTACCCATTCCTGTCAGCGTGTGTAGTACTTTCGTGTGTCCAAACAATGGTATGGCTGCCAGTGTTTGAGATTTTTAATGTGCACATAGATGTTAGTGCATGCGATTGCATACGGGGGCTGTACGGACACCGTAAGAGAGTCTGCACTGGAAGCTGACTCTGGGAGAAAAATCCTTTGCCGCACCGGGGACTCAAACCCGAGTCTTTGTTGCATCTTGGCTTTTCAGTCGGACTCTAGCAGTTTTTTTGTTTTTTTGTTTTAAGTTGGGGCTAAGATATCCCCCCCCCCCCCTCCCCACCCCACCCCTTTCCTCTCTGTGAGTGTGTACAAATCTCTTTGTACTTGGATAATTCTGAAATTTCGGTGATTTGGGAAATAAAGGTGCTGTGACCAGTTTCACTTCTGTTTTTGTTTTGTTTGTTTGTTTGTTTTCACTAAAACCAGACACATTAGTTGCCAACAACTGCTGTCATTCTGACTTTCTCAAATTTTTCCCTCTTCCGATTAATGGCCACCCTCAAGTTGTCAACCAATTGGTTACTCTACCACTACAAGTGGACCTATAAGTAGACGGAGCTCTAGCGAGGAGGGGGCGGTGGGGGGAGGAAGGTTTGCCCCGCCCCCTGCCCCCAAGGTTTGCATTTGAGTATTTTTATGGCACCCTTGCCGAAAAGGTCTCCGCAGGGAGTGTGCGCTGTCACTGTGCCGTCTGGCAAACCGTTCCAGTGGCTGACAAGGACGATTTCGTCTGTACCTAGTGTAGCACTGGATTTGAGTAAGTTGTCTGGAGCTGCAGTCTTCTTTGTCTGTGAGAGGACGGAATCAGTTTAGAGCGGCTGTCCGTGACGACGTGGCCATTCAGGATCTCCTGGAGCATGGCGGGTCTTGCAACGTTTCTGCGGTGTTTGAGGGAAGGCTATGAATTTAAGAGTAACTGTCGCCGATCATTTCTCTAGAACTAGGAGCGTTTTGATACACCTCTGTTCGCGACAAATCGAGCTGCTTGTCTTTGGGCATGCCTCTATCCTGCCATTGGCCTACCTGCTGCGGGAATTCCATGATGCACGTGCATACTACAGTAGGTTATTGGTCAAGCAAAGGCTTGCTAAACTTCTTTAACCGCACAGTTTAACCGCAAACCGCACATTTCACGGGGAGTAAAACTCGCGTGGGGATCATTCTTGCGGCGTGCGAACTCTCAAGCATCAGTTTACGACATTCTTCCTTCAGCCAGAGATAATACAGCAAGTGCAGTGTCTGCTCCAACCATGGACCTACATAGGTCCATGGCTCCAACCTCTGGTTACGCCTAGGACTTGGAGGAAGGGTGCCGGAAAGTGAAGCTTGGGATGCGTCTTGCGTGTCTGGCGCGGGAAAGTAAAATCTGTGTACACCTGCAGTTTTATTCCGCGGTATAACTGGCGCATGGTGCGTTACACCGGTGTTTTGAAACTCAGTCGTGAGAGACATCGGTGTCACTCATTTCTTATACACTCTGAAAAACTGTTCTCTTTTGTTTCTGTCTTCTTCTTTTTTCCGAATTTTCTTTTCATCTCCCCTCCCCACGCCAGTAGCACTGCCTCCTCCCCAAAATAGTTCAGAGGGCGCATCTTAGCGGAATGTCAGTATTGACTGAATAAGCTCAGACAGTCTTATCCAAGACATTCATGTGCTGAACGTCTTGATCGGGCCACAAATGTAATTTGTCAACCCGTATAATTGTAAAAGAAGCACCATCAAGGTGCAGAGTTTTCAGAGTTCAGCAGCTGCGTGAAAGTCGAGGTGGCCGTCCTGGGCTCCCCGTCTTTAATAGTCCGTGAGGTCTCTGTGGACGTGAAGCAACATTGAACTTGAACGTGCATAGTTGTTCCCCATCTTGAATCATAACCCACTGAACTGAATCTGTTTAGCTGCACAGTTTAAGAGAGCTTACCTTGTGTAAGTGGTGGTGAGCTGCGGTTTCATCGACGAACCGCGTGGTGTAGAGGGATCACACGAGATGATGCCAGAGCATGACAGGGTTGAACGTGCATAGTGGGTGGTGCAGCTGGATCACACGGGAACGGTCCCGATGTCCAGTCAATGTCGGCAGCGCGGGGCGGGCGTGGGTGTGATCCCTCTACAGCGAGTATCTCAAAGCAGGCCCCTAGCTGTGTCATCTGATCACTCCGAAATGCGCGAGGGTCCCACGAGACCTGACAGACTGCGCCCTTGTCAGTGCCAACACTGCGGCGTGCCCCCAGGCGCCCTGTTCGTGGACAGGTGCTGTTACAGTGCTTGGCAATGGTACTATTGTGATGGAACTGGAGTTTACATCTTTTTCTAAAAACACACACCAAAAAACACCACTGAACTTGGTTTGTGTAATGAACCCAGGAGTTCTCCCGACGCCATTTTTGCTGCAATTCTTGACAGCATAAATGCTGCAAAAATGACCCTAAGCTCTGTTGAGCACGTGCGTGACTGTTGAACACTTCTCTAGATCCACACATGTATGTGTGAGTATGATCCAAAATCGACAATCTGCGGTAATCTGGCAGCGGCACTTTGGTCTCCCGCCTCGATTGCCGCGGCGATAACTCGCGTGCACGCTTGAATTAATCTAAACAGTACGACTGATGATGCTGACGATTCTGCACCATTTCCATGTGGTTTGGCTATTTACACGGACATAAGTAACATGGAAAAGAAAATGGCGACGCCGTGCACGCAATTTTCACGCTTCGGTCGCTCAGACGATGAGGTTAACTTATTTTCGGATCAAGCCGAAGTACATTCAACAGTCACACACACACACACACACACACACCACACACACACACACACACACACACACACACACACACACACACACACACAGATGTGCTGAATAGAGCTGAAAAGGGTATGTGCTGTTTAGAACTGCAATGAAACGGCGTCGAAAGAGTCCTGAGTTTAGGACACTAAACTTGATAATTACCAAACACATTAAGTGATAGAAAATGTACATATACGTATTAAGGTGAATATATACACAGTAGGAGTGAAGTTCGAAATTTCGTAAATGAAGGACAGGCTTTTATTCTGTCAAGTTTATACTGATTACGACACACACTTGTCCGAAACAGATTCTCCTGTCATCTGCTTCGTGGTGGTCGGTATTAGCAACGTGTGCAATGTCCAAAAGTCCGGTGACCGAGTTGCGAGTCGAGGACGGCAGGCGGTAACGAGATGCAGAGAAGGGAGATCGGTTAGACTCAGTGAAACGAAAGGGGTCAGATGAAGCTGGCACCGAGTTTAAATGTGCAAGTTTAGCTGAAACATTATAAAGATCTTACATACTAGAAGAAGTGCACCTACGGAGGACCGATCTGTAACCGATGCAGTTCTTGCAGCACTTTGTACGAGATTTAGGCTGCTATATTCCTTACAATCTTCGTATTAAACGGCTATGTTCCTTCAATCTTGGTAAAGTTCTGTTACGAAAATCAGCAACTTCTTGGTTGATGGTAACAGGGGATTGGAATTCCATCCATTACAGAAAAAAATATTCACCTTTGAGTTCCGTGCTTGCAAGTCCAAGCTAAGAGAATAACTTGATGTCTGCATTCTCTGACGGAACGCCATTGTCTGAGTTCTTGTATAATGCTCTGCGGGCATGTTCTTGACCTGACACCTGAATCTTGTTTCGCAGAGGATGAAGTTTCGCCTGATGTTGAATGGATCATGAGATCTTTCCTGGCTGGCAGCGGCAAAGGCAGATCGGTGATGTGTAGTCGCTGACGTGTGGTGAACCATGGCTGTGTTCTCCAAGGTGGAACCACCAGGACACGGTATAAATAATAAGTCTGCCCACTTCAGCGGGGATGTATCAACACCGGTGTCATTAGCTAGTAGCTAGGTAAAAACCAGAGGAGAATCTCGGTGTTCTTGGAGTAAAGTACGAAACTCAAAAAACTGTCCCGGAAAATGGAGACGACGGAATATTTTGAAGTTATTATCAAGGTGTGATCACTAACTGATTTAAAAAAAAAATCTACCCTACCCATTGAGCGCAATCGCATTCTTAAGTGTGTCCATCTTAAAATGAATTCCCTGTACAAGTTGACTAGCTGATTCCAGGCTGATGATGATCGATTTTATTGCTACTGTCTCTCTTTGTATACATTTTGGTCAGAAGACATTTGCATATATGACTCTTTCGTGTAGCGTCGATTTCCGCAACAATGATACCAAGTTCATAGCCCTGCCTGGTCTAATCCTGTCTGGTCTCAAAGCACCAACTTACTAGTTGTTTGCCCAGGTTTCTGTTTGATTTCAGACGGGTCGTTAACAAAATGAACACATATCCCTCTCACCTGTTGTAGAATCCCCTAGCCTGTTGTTAATGAACTCCATACTTGTACATAGTCCGATACTTTCCCTTACGGTTTCTGTGGACGTTAAGCACCATGTTTACTTACTTCAAAAAAGGTTTTCTGGTGTAAGCCTAGTTACCGCACATGGAATTCGAGGATGACTTACCTTTTTAAGTTATTCAATCTTCTTCAGTTCTTGTGATCGGGTATGGGTTAGTGTTTCTGTCGCATTGTGGTTTGATGAGCACTTCATCGATCCCTCCAACAACACGTGCCAAATCTGGTATTTGTGTTGTGGGAAGGACCGATGGTGGTATCGGTAGAGGCCCCTCACAGGTGCGTTTTTTGTTTTGTTTTTCTTCTTCTTCTTCTTTTATTTCTTTTTTGTTTGTTTGTTTGCCTCTGTATACTTTTAAGTGCGCTTGCTCGCTTTTGACACTCCCTCGATGCGATGTTCCTTTTTATATTTCACTATCAAAATGGAACTCGTTTGGTTCGATGTCTTTGTAGTGCTTGGCGACATGATGCAATGATCAACCGGATACTTCGGGTTTATTGCCGTACGGAGTGATTCCCCACGCACCTGCGACAGATCCTTGTCAGTAAAGAGCCACCAGCATCCGTGCCATGTCCAAGAGGACGCTGTATTGTTTCTGATTCATATCCAGCAAACGACGATCGTCAGCCGCCCGCCAGGTAGGTTTGAGGTTTGGCCCAGCGGTAAGGCGTTAGGCTAGTAAGCACAGGGACCTCTGTTCGATCCCGCTTCGGCTCTCCTCTCTTTTGAAAGGTTGTGGTCTGTGGACACTACCTTGTGACTTTGCCCCTCACAGTTAATGAAACATTAGAACGGCTTTCGTCGCTGCCCATCTTAATGCAGGAGTCATTCTGGTGGTGACAGTATAGCGTTATGTATGGTCCGCTCTTTCCCCCACCTCCTGGGTTCTCGGTCCCAGCCAGTAGCTCTTCAGTCGGCGACAACTCGGCGTTAAACAAGTTTAACCAAAGGCTGCCGCGTAGCAGAAGTAATGTCATCCACTGTAGACATTCAAGCCCAATGCCTTCCTGAATGCGGTATTACTTTGTTTCACATTTCGCTGCCACGTGGTCCAGATCGCTCAAATCGGTGTTCAGTCTGCCGGGTGTAGATCTACGTAGAGCTGGTACATTTTTGGATCGGGAGCACCGGTTCAAAATTTTATGATCAGATGATCATAATTTAATGATCAGATGCCGAGTGAAGACCACCGTCAAAACTCTCGAGTAATCGATCATGGACAGGTTACTGCCCACTCTGCTTCTTTCTTCACTGCAGCGTCGAATTCGACTAGATCTACAACTTCGATCATCCCAAGTTCTGACAAAATGTCACTAAAACAGTCTTACGTTTGAGACCCCTCCCCCCCTCCCCCATTCTTATTCCCCTGCAGTCTCCTGAAGTCAACTTGTACAAGAATGTTATGTTCCGTGCCAGCTGGTGTTTAATTTTTGCGACATCAGTTTCAGTTATTACATCGACATTTTCTTCGCTTCTTTCAGTTTGCTCTATTTTCGGGATTCTTTCCAACAAAGCATCCCCAGAGTGCACACAACTCGGCGGAAGAAAACCACCGAATGTCCCCGAAATTACTGCTGTCATATAAAATGATGGAACAACTAATGAATGTCCCATCATTTTATTATTTATATGACAGAAAAAAGGCCCGCATAGCAGGCAAATGCACAGAATCTTAGTCGGTAACGGATGCACTTCTTCCACAGGTAGTTAGTGTCTAACCAAAGACTATAAAAAAGTATAATTTATAGTCTTTGGCCAGAATTAAAGTTTCAATTATGGCGTCATGGTTTAATGACGCGTGGTCAAAGGTACGTCATACATATTTTTGTGTAAGAAGTACTGAGATCGAATTTCGCTCGTCTCCTCGTTTGTTATCTGCCTGTTCCTTGCTTGAAAAGGACTTTTATCATTAACATTTGCGAATGTTTTGTATTGTTTGATTAAAATAAGCGTTCATTTGAACCGTTTGTGTGTTCCGATACTGTAAAAAGCATGCTTTGCAAACAAATGCACCTAATACCACTCTAAATGTTATGTGCCAGCGAAACCGGTTCCAATTATCATGGCGCTTGATCAAAGTATCATAATACGAATTTGTGTGTGTGTTATGCAGTCACCCGACTCGACATATCCGATTAAAAATATGTTTTTTTAGGTTGTCCTGCTAGAAGAGAGACTGTTGTGGTCTTCCAGGCAATACATCCAGAGTAATCCAAAGAATCGAGAAAAACCAACTGCACTGGAACGGAATAAAACACTAGAAATCTTTAAAACATCCAGGATACCCGCCACGCTAGACACAATAAACAACAATACTATGTCCTCAGTGTGAAGTTATACTTCTATATGAAGATGTTGTCGACTACACAGACGAAGGAGACAGAGCAATGCACGTCCAACCCTTCGACATCGATTCGCACACTAACAAGCTCTCGCGTCGTCTCGTGAGAGCCCTCCTCACGCAGTTCAGAGATAAAATTAGCCTATACCTGACCTATGACCTTTCAACTCTAGACGTAGATTTAAAAAAACGAACCGTGGGTCGGTAGTGAATATATTCAGCAATGACTAAAAAAATTGTTTAAAATCAAACAACACAACAACAGAAAAACTAATCAAAGACTGAATACATGGCCAAGTTACAAGCTAAAGGGATTTTGTGACCGACATAATTTATTGCTGTTATTTACACCAAAAGAATTTTCTCACACTGTTCTGTTCACTCAAAATACTTATTTACACTCCCACAGAGTTCAGGAGCTGTGTGAAAGTCGAGGTGGCCGTCCTGGGCTTTCCGTCCTAATGAGCCTTGCGGTTTCTGTGGACGTAAAGCAACACTGAACCATGCTCACGCATTGGTCACAGTTTGTCTCTAATATGTCAACCGACATCCGAGGACATGAAGCTCTACATCAGCTTTACACTCCCTCGTCTCCGTAGACGTTAAGAAAAATTATTCATTTATTTACACTCGTGAGCCGGTTTGGCCTAGCGGTAAGGCGTTAGGCTGGTAAGCAGAGGGACCTCGGTTCGAATCCGCTTCGGCTCTCCTTTCTCTTCAGAAGTTGTGGTCTGTGGACACTGTCTTGTGACTTTGTCCCTCACAATTAATGAAACATTAAAATGGCTCTCATCTCTGCCCATCTTAATGCAGGAGTCATTCTGATGGTGACAGTGGAGCGATCGGTATATAATCTCCCTCTCCCCCCACCTCCATACCACCTTCCCCCCTCTCCCCGTCCCAGATAAGCCTTATGGTTTTGTGTAGAGGTTAAGCACCATGTTTACTTACTATTCACACTAAAGGAATTTATTAATATTATTATTATTACTGACACTAACGAAATTCTGGTGATCAAATGGACTGAGACTGAACACATTAGTTCGCAAGACAAGACAACTAGTTGTCTTTTTTAAGCAACAGTTATTGTACATAAAACGGAGAAAGAAAAAAGAAAGAAAAAAAGAAGAAGAAAAAAGGAACAAAGAAGGGGTCGAAATAATTCACCTGCGAACCAAAACCCACCGGACATAATTACGAACCCATCGCCGCACAAAAGCCCACTCGTATTGGCTTGTTCGAGCAGCACGAAATAGTGAGTTTGTGTGTTGGGTGGGTGGGGGGGGGGGGGGGGGGGGAGGCGGGGTTACAGAGATGGAGACAAAGACAATGAACACACACACACACACACACACACACACACACACACACACACACACACACACACACACACACACACACACACACACACAGAGTCGAGGGCGCGCGCGCGCGGACAGGCGATAAGACAATTTGACACACATGGGGGACAGGGCGGAGGGGGGCGGGGGGGGGGGGGGGGGGGGTCACAGACAAAACATTGAGACGATCTCGGAGAGGAGGAGAGGCAGAGGGAGGCGACAGAGGCAGATAGACTGCACACAGGGAGGCATAGAGAAAATCTGATGATCTGTTGTGTGTGTGTGTGTGTGTGTGTGTGTGTGTGTGTGTGTGTGTGTGTGTAAGAGAGAGAGAGAGAGAGAGAGAGAGAGAGAGAGAGAGAGAGAGAGAGAGAGAGAGAGAGAGAGAGACAGAGACAGAGAGACAGAGAGACAGAGACACACAGAGAGAATGAAGGCAGGTGCATTTATAATTGCGGTGTTCAAAAGTCTAGGTCAGAGTGAAGGCAGGTGCATTATAATTGCGGTGTTCAAAAGTCTAGGTCAGAGTGAAGGCATTTTTGCATATCGTCGGTGACCGATTAAAACCTCGTAACTCAATTTTTCCCGTTTTTCGGATTTTTACACTTGAGTACCTAATCTATTTATACACCTTCTGTGAAAACCTCGGAACACTAGGGAAAATATTTGTGGGTGATATTGGGGTTAGAAATAACTAGTAAAACCTCATAAGTCATTTGTGGCGGGAGGCTGAACCAAAATGACACCTAAGTCGAGTTACGAGGTATTTTCGCTTACGTTTTGGCAAAATAAAACCTCTTATGACGACTTGCGAGCTTTTCCGTGCTACAAAATATCCGGAATCTACGTCATTTTTCGTGCCTTACGAGGTTTTACCTCTTCATCAAGACATTTTCTCGAGCGAAGGACGTGTGTGGAATCTGTTCGGGTAAGAGCTGATATGTTATCATGCAGCTGTATGATGACTAGATTAGTATGCTGAAATTATGAACGTGTAGTATGCAGCTTAATTACTCAAAAGAAGCGATTCATTCAGAATTTATTTAAAATCACCACCGAGTGTGACTGGGTTCTACCAGTATGCCCTCTTTTTCACCTGTCTGTCTGCAAGTATATAATTATATGTACAACAGATAGCTAATGTGTGTGTGTGTGTGTTTGTGTGTGTGTATTTGTGTGTGTGAGCACGCGTGTGTGCGTTTGAGAGTGTGTGTATGTGTGTGTGCCTCTGTGCGTGCGTGCGTGCGTGCGTGCGTGCGTGTGTTTATGATGCACTGCCTGATGGAGACTGGAGACTGAACACAGGAACCTCATCAGTTCTTATTCCAAGGCAGGCACTCCTAGACATCAACGGAACATCCTCACCAGTCTAAGGATTAGAACTTGCATGGTGTTATCACATGACTAAATGTAATCGGACAGTGCCTCTCTGAGTTTATTGTAGCAGGTCAAGTCAGTCTGATACCTCGGTCAAAGGTATCATTCTGAACTCCCACTATTCAAGAGGCCTCGACATTATAGACGGTTCCAGAAGAAAGTCTGCATAAAGATAATCAGCATCTTTGCTTTGAAACGAACATAATTAATTTTGTTTGGACACTACTGTCATAAACCAGACAGGGCATACTGTTTCAAATCTGTTTAATTTTGTTTGCATTTTTATTTTTTAATTGCTAGAAAGCGACCAGTAGTTGTAGAGTGTCACTTTTATTTTTGAACTAAGTGTTCTATGGAATGTTTTTGCTTTCCTTTGACTATTAATCTCCATTAATAACAATATTTCTAAAAGTTAAATCCTTGTAAATCATCAATTTGGACCAACTGTTTAGTATAAAAACGTGTCTGCCTTTTGTAGCAAAAAATCATGCCTAGTTAATATTGTTTTGATGTGAAATCATACAACAGACGTTCATGCTTGCAACCACGCTTTTGTTAAAGAATCTGGTTGTTTTGACTACATCTGATCGTTCAAGTGGTATGTTTTGATTATGTGATATCAGGTGTTAAGGATAGAAAGCAAGTATCTTCATGTTCTAGCAAAATCGTTCGTAACTTACTCAGTCTTTTCCTCCAAGAAAAATCATAACAACAAACGTAAGTACTTACGATTGTGCATGTGTTAAAAAACTTGATGTGTTTCGATTAAAACATAATTTAAAAAAAAAAAAGAAGTGTTTTTCTCAAAACCGGAAAAACTGAGTTACGAGGTTTTAAATGGTCACCGACTATATGATGAAACAAACATGGATAAATTGGGAAAATAAAATAAAACATCCAATAAAAGGCAGGCTCCCTGATAATTATGAAATGCCACACACCTAACAAAGTTCGAGAAAGATGAAATAACAAGAAGGAAATAAACAAAGGCCCAACGATGGCGTCGGAGATTTGAACTTGAATTTTGTCCAAGAGGGCTACCCTGTGGCTACTAGCCATTTTGCAGCGACTCCCCAGAGTGACGTAGTGCGCATATGTGCACATGATTTACAGCGTCATGGGGACGCTTTTGGTACAACAGAAAATGCCTGTTTTCGTGCATTTATAACCTTCAGATCACAATTTCACCTACATCATTGTTCTCAGCAAACTTTAACAGAAATCGTGTCAAAAATCACCCCAAACCTTGGACTTGTCCTTTAAATGAAAGTGAAGAGATAACTACATTGCCTCATTTGAGTGGAGGCACAGTAGTAACTCTTTATGCACAGGGCAGATATTTTAAAAGACCATTTTTGTTTAGTCTTGTGAAAATTTTCTCTTGCAAATGTTAGTGTCCATCAACACTATTTCAGCAAATACCAACGGTAACTTAACCATTTAATATAAGTGGTCAAAAGACAAAGTTTCAAGGAATTACAATGGTTATAATGTGTTTATTTTGATTTCTTTTTAGAGTTGCTGTAAATCATTGCTATTGAATGAACATCTCTTTTACAACGGAAGAGGCATATCAAACAAAAACAAATGTGACACAAAGGAAAACAGACTTGATCAGAAGATCACAAGGCAACTAATAAATTCATGACAATGGGTCATCTAATCCAATCAATGTTTTTGACATGATGTTGTTGTAAAATACTAAATTTGCTTGCATCCCATTTTGACCTTAAAAGCATTTTAATATACATCAAAATTACAAAAGCCTACTTAAAAATGAGCAGTGTATTATACCCTTTCAGATCCATTTGTAAAAATGACCCTTCTACTACCACCATACATTAAGTGGTCTCACATAATTAGTATGGACTCCATACAGTTTATCAGACTGCACAAGAAAACTGTAGCATTAAAACAGAAGTTGGATTTAAAAAAAAATTTTTTAATTAAAACAAAACAAAACAAAAACTGAACTGCAAAAATCAATAAGTGTGCGCACAAGATTATACAGTGTACAAAAATCACCACCAAAACAACAACAACAACAAATTAAACAAAGACTTGCAAGTATTTTCAGGATTCCTGGTCCCAAACTTTTCTGCTTACATGATTACCAAAATGGATAGCTTGCAAAAAACATACCACAAAGATGACATTAATAATGATTAAAAAAATATAAATTTATCAACAAAAATTAAAATAAAATAAAAATGAACTGCAAAAATCCATAAGTGTGCACACAAGATTATACAGTGTACAAAAATCACCACCAAAAAAACTAAAACAAAACAACAAAAAACAAAACAAAGACTTGCAAGTATTTTACATCTTTAGTAGGTGAAGTATTTCTGCATTATCTGGACCCAGGAGACACTAAAACTGATGTAAAACGGTGAAAGAGAAATGGCCCAACAGCCAAACAAATAAATATGTACCCTAATGTGAAGAATTCTTTCATTTTAATCTGATCATTTGGTTGGACCCATGTTTCACTAGCCAAGCAGCTCATAAGTCAGAGTACCAGTGAGCATTTCAGGCCAATGCTAACAAAGAAAGAAAAAGAAAAAACAGAAAAAAAAAGCAAGCGTTTCTGGAAGCAGAAGAATTGTCATTGGACTACGGACCAAAAATGCATGCTTAATAAAATAAATTCTAAAAAAGGATGCGGAAACAGTGACCTCAAAGTTTATATATGTACATAATCTGAAACAGAACGAGGCCCAGAGTGCTTGTCCAGAATCAACACACAAGGGATATAATTTGCACCTGAAAGACGTCACACAAACACAACAACAAAGACCTACGGTAACTCTCACCTGGCATGTGAGTAAATACAAAGTACATAAACTCCATCCTGAGTTGTCAGACCAACCACTTTTCTGTAACAGAAAAATAAGCACAGCGAAAAACTCCACCTGTTTATTGTTGTTCTGTTTGTGTGGCACCTTTCAGGTGCTAATAAACTCCCTTGTGTGTTGATTCTTTATATATATATATACCTGTATGATGTATCTATATATTATAATAAGATACAATGTTTGGTAGGCAAAAAAAACTAAAACTCCATAGTTCAGGAGCTGTGTGAGAGTCAAGGTGGCCGTCCTGGGCTGTCTGTCCTAATGAGCCTTATGGTTTCCATGGAGGTAAAGCAATATTGAACCATGCTTTGGCACTGGTCTCAGCTTGTCCCTAATATGTCAACCAACATCTGAGGACATTAAGCAACACAACCGAGACTAAAACTAGTAAAAGTGTGGCTGAACTAAAATTGTGTGACACCCAAAATGGCCAACCTACTAAACACATATCACCATGAAAAAAACTAGTTTTGTTGTGGTAAAAAAAAAAAAAAAAATTAAAGCTGCAGGATGGGAATCTGAATAAACAGAAATAAATAGACAACATCAAATATATAAAAAATCACAGGTAAATATTATTCGTTGTTGTTTAGCTGCAGTAAAAAGATGGCATAGGAACAATCACAGGTAAATATTATTCGTTGTTGTTTAGCTGCAGTAAAAAGATGGCATAGGAACAAATATTTCTGCATTCACAGGGGGAGGGGGGGGGGGGGAAGGGGGTACAGCTGCACAGTAAGCTTGGTACATGTTCCAAACTGTCATGGCCGAACAGCCCCAGAATGTGCCCAAGGAGATAAAAATGTCAGTATTTTAACAAAGACATTACAGACATTATATAGAATGTAACAACAAATACAAATAATAAACTCTTATGCTCAGTAAAGTTACATTTTACATTCAGAATCAGAAAGCAGATTTTTAAACTTTAAGGCGTGTGAATCACTGACGTAAAAGCCACTGTGTTAACAGAAAGATTCATTCCAGAGGTGAGAAACATTTTTGTCTGGAATTGCAAACAGGCTGCTGGTTGGCACTATAGTTGGCAAGCAGGGTGGGGAATGAGGGATGCAGGTTGGCAGTATGAATGAAGAGTCATAAATAAGAGGTTGCTATACATAACTTGTATTTATACCAACCAGGAAACAGTGTTTGTGTTGGAAAAGACACAAGCAAACAAAACATTAGGACATGAAAGCAAGAGTAAAGAGTAAACAAAAGCAATTAACTAATAAATAGAAGAATAACCATGTGGTTTACTGGTAGGCTACTATAATACATGATAGTAACAGAATCATCAATAATCAAGCACATAAAATGTGTGCATGACTTGCACTCAAAACCAGAATCTCAGAGTGTTACAGTAAGTATCAAAGACACAAACACTATCAATTAACTGATGAAGGCTCACAGTGTCACAGTAAGTATAAAAGACACAGCAGTATCAATTAAATGATGAAGGCAAACTGACTACATAACGAGTATATAATAGTATATAATAAAGTAACACAATGAGGAGAGTGAGATGATTGTTACAGTGGTTCCACTTAAGCACACAGAGAGACAGACAATGACATGGGTGGTACTTGGGACCAGACCGCATGCAGGAGGAAGTGTCAGTCATAAACTGACCGGCTCCATCCTCTGTACTCAACACGTGTGCAAACAGGCTACAGCACGTCACTGTTACGGACTAGCAGAGCACATCCATGAACAAGGTCTAGGGTATTACTGAAGCAGGAGGCACATCAAGAATCCAGCTGCTGATCTGGCTGCAGCAGTCTGCTCAGTCAGTGAACAGAAAAAAAGACACTGCACATTACCTAGTTGCCACTACTGACACGCCTCACTCCCATTCGGGTACACACACAAAGACCCGGAAAGGGCTTACAAGCTAGGCAGAGTGAAAGTGTCTGCACACCCAAGACTTGGCCACACAAAAGCCAGATCAAAACAGAAATAATGCTTCTCTCAGTTTATAATCACCCCTATGCACTAAACCATTCAACTATTAAAATGAACTTTTGACAAATATATGAAGGCAACACTGAAGTAAATATCTTGTCAGCCGTGATATATACCACCAATTTCATATAGAAAAATAGATCGGTTTGAAACAGACATGTTATGCCGCACAGAGATCTGCACGGCCACACACAGGAACCATACTTTAGAGGGATAACTTTGCATTGGCAAAGCATCCCTCGAACTGAACATCCATCAATGGCAACATAATGTACTAGTTACATATCAGCTAACCAGGATTAGATGCATACATGGAAGCACTGGTTACTTTGCAACATAAAGGCTTGAAATTTGAATGCATGTACAATGTACACCGATTCCATGACTGCAACCAGGCAGCAATCATGCCAAAATTCCCCATGTGTCTGAACCAAAACCAAGGCATATTGTGAAGATGGTAACATACATCATTTACATCAATAAACAACAGAATAACAAGCCATAGAAAAATAACTAAGAAACAACAGAATAACAAGCCATAGAAAAATACTTACAGGCTCTCCCCTGAAATCAGACACATGGCTGCGCAGGCAGCAGCTCAACACAACCCACTTCTGTCGGGACACTGGGGAGAGAGGACGCATGCAGGCCAAGCATGCAGGTTTTAACTAAAATAATTTCGTATGTTAGGGCCATAAAACTTTTGCGCAATCAAAAAAGAGAAAGAAAGAAAGGTTAAAAGGTCAAGGGCACTCGGTGACACTATTATTAGAGCAACTAATCAATATGCACGAGTAAAAAAAACAAAAACAATGCTAGCTATTGATCATGTCCACACACTCTTTCCAAGATCAAGCAACAGGTCAGTCGGAACGTTTTGCCCTCCTTGCCCACTGGTTTATTGCTATTTGTTTTCTTTGACCAGCAGCCTGTTCACCGTTCATATTTTTCAATTTGTGTCAGATGAGTCAGTTTGATCCTTTTCCACTCGCTACGACATATATATGTATATGTAGATAGAGGCAGAACAGCCCCCAAACTCTGCATTCATGAAAAAAGAATGTCAGTATCTCAAAAAAAGTTATTTCCATTATGTGGAATGTAACAACAAATACAAACAATAAACTCAAATGTTCAAAAAGGTTACACTTTAAAAGTCAGAAAGCAGATTATCAAACTGTCATTATACTCCACTTGAGCAGCAATTTAAATACTTTGTTATTAATGAATGTGTGCTGTATAAAATGAATGCAGGTGCGTGACATACTGACATAAATATCACAAAAGTTCAGCCACTGATATGATAAGGTCAGACTGTATAATCTCTGTGACCCAGACAACAAAAACTACCACTCTGAAGTCACTGCATATCAGCTTACAAAATTTAACGTCTAACAGTTGAGTACTTGATGTAGCGGATTACCCTGAAAATTTGCATGTTGTGTTTTGTCCTAATAAATAGCTTCTTCTTTTTTTAACCTTTTATGTGTTTGGACCTTGTAATATAATGGCTGCTAACAGAACACACAAAGAGGTTGATCAACAAAAGCGTTGCTCAAATAACGTACAGATGGACTGAATTAAATCTTGCCATCCCCTGCTGTCCCTAATTTTGCTGCATGTAGTATACCCAACACTGTCTGGTAAACATAAAAAATCTGATGATATCCATGAGGACATGTGTGACTTGGAATGGTAGCTGATTTCAGTCTATGAGAACTAACTGACAGCCAGTTTTATGGCCGGGAGTGTCTGATTCAAAATTTAGCATGTTTTTAAACACAGCTTTGCTTAAACTGCCAGTGCAGAAAGGAAAATACTGCAGCCCACCAGGACTGGGCATGAGCCAGTTGGATGGTGCAGGGATGTCACCACAGTCCTTCAGGATCATCCGCAACAAGATGGATCTCCAGAGTCACTTTCCCATCTTTGATGTACCCATTGTTGGGGTTAGTCAACTTCTGAAATTCACAAACATTTAATTAATGGTAAAATACAGTACAATATTGCCAGATCTACAGCAATGTGACAGGTAAAATATGGAAACAATACCGTCAGGTCTACAGCAATGTGACAGGTAAAATATGGAAACAATACCATCAGGTCTGCAGCAATTCGTCAGGTAAAATATGGAAACAATACCGTCAGGTCTGCAGCCATGCGACAGGTAAAATACTGGCAGGTCTGCAGCAATGTGACAGGTAAAATACTGTCAGGTCTGCAGCAATGTGACAGGTAAAATATGGAAACAATATCATCAGGTCTGTAGCAATGTGACAGGTAAAACACGGTAACAATAAGGTCTGCAGAAATGTGATAAAATAACTGAAACATAAAAGTCCTTGTGAGAACTGAGGGACTTATGTCAGAATTGAGAAACTGTTCTGTGCCCATGCGGCAGCTGAGTGCAAAAGACTTTAAATTTAAAAAAAGATGGAGAAGAATGGACAGATAGATGGCTGGTTTTTGACGTTGTATCAGTGAACTAGACAAAATTGTGATTTAGTATGTGACTTGTGTTTTGAACTGGTGTAAAAGAATTTGGAATGTGTGATCCATCCTTAGCTGCGGTGACACTATGCTGCTGACAGGACGTTAAAGTCCAAGAGCACACACACACACACACACACACACACACACACACACACACACACACACACACACACACACACACACACACACACACACACACACACATTCAAACCCATAGACAGAGTTGGACAGACATGGCTGTGAAAAGGGCAGACAGCTTACAAATAGTTATTAAACAGGTGGGTCTTTGAGGCGGTTTTGAAAGAGGAAGAAGACTCAGAGTGGCAGCATGTTTGAAGCAAACTGTTCCAAACAGATGGGCCAGTGTCAGAAAATGATCTTTCAGCAGATATTTTTGTGTTTACATGAGGGGTGACAAAGTAAACACACATACACCCTACCTATGTGGCTTTGAATGAAGTGACACTGTAACCTGGTGCATGGTTGAATGGTGTACACAGAACTTGCGCTGAAACGGCAGCATTTCACGTGGCACCAGCCATGCAACATCCACAGAGTGCTACCAGTACACCACTTCCGTGGATATTAATAATACGCGCTATAAAAGGATACAGTCACTCATTCAGAATCACATGCCAATGTGCGCAGTGAGTCTGCTCGAGAGCTGAGAATAGCACTATATAAAAGCTGTGAATAATAATAATAAAAGTATGGGTGTCAGATATGGATCATAATTGTTTGGTTTGAGTGTAATGTTGAAGATCAGACAAATACTGAGGGCATGTGGCAGAAATGGAACTGAAGCAGAAAGTTGCAATTTTGTATTGAATGTGATATGCTACTAGCAGCCAATGTAGACTTTGAAGAATATGATGGATGTGGTCAGGTGTTCATTTAGTTTGAGGCAGTAGAGAAAGATTCTTTAAAACAAATTTCTTTGAAGATACTGTTCAGATATATTTTGCTGGAATCCATCTTTGACTTTTTTAATAATTTAAAAAAATGAAACAATTTGTAATAGCCACCTTCTGGAAATAAACAGCAGCATGTGCATTTTCTTTACCAGGACAGTTACATCCTCCTGATTCCCTGATGGGGAGGACAAACATCACTCTCTCTTTTGCTATATGCTTACAAGAATGGAGGTGGCAGGCCTGTGTGTGTGTGTGTGTGTGCGCGCACGTGTGCGCGTGTCTGCATGCGTGTGTGCATGTGTGTGGGAGTGCACGCCCTTGTGAGCATGCTTGTGTGCCAAAGTGTGCATATACATTTATATGTGCATGTGTCAGTATGTGTACTAGTGTGCATGTGTTGACATTTCAGATTCTATATCACTCTTCTAGAAACATCACCAGTATGGTGGGCTACATCACATTCCATTTAAATTTATTAAACATCTTATTTATGATGATGGACTGAGACAAGAGAGAGAGAGAGAGAGAGAGAGAGAGAGAGAGAGAGAGAGAGAGAGAGGAGAGAGAGAGAGAGAGAGAAGAGGAGGAGGGGGGGGAGACTGTCTGAATCTCAGAATGTTACCTCCTTGTAAATATCTTTAAAAAAATTACATGGAATGTCACATAGCCTACTGCACTGGCAAAGTTTCTAGAGGAAGGATATACAGAATCCAAAATATCAAAGTGCACAAAGTGACATGCACACTCATGCACACACATGAATGCTGTGGCACACCAGCATAACATCTCTTGTGCGCACACATGCACACACCACACAATACTAACACACAGACCTGGATGATGGATAATTTTGAAAATGTCTTCATCTTTTCACCTACTGCCTCATTCTTGTAAATCCACAGCAAAGGAGAGGGATCAGGAGGGGGCAACTCTGTTGCAGTAAAGAAAATGCCCTAATATTGCATCCTCTTTTATGTCTGAAGATCGTATTGATTAAGTATTGATCGAGTTTAATTTTTCACTGAACAACATTGAACTGTCAGACTTCTATTGGTTAATATAATTTCTGAATTAGTGTTTTGCCCTGACATAACTGACCAGGTTGACCAGGCATTTAAAACCAGTTATTATATCATCTAATTAAAAATTCATGCTTAAAGTTCTCAGTGCTTTTGGTTTTGTGTGTTCTCTGTACTCTGACACTTCCAGGAGGCCAAATGAAACAGCTCAAGGAAGTTGTGAGTCTCAAGATGGTTCATCAGTTGAGAAAGAACAACATGCTCGAGAACCTTCGACAAAAACTGCAAATTTGACACTGGGTGATCGTTTTTCATAAGTTCAGGGTCTAGATTAGACTTCTTCAACAATGGTTTCACCAGGGCGTGCTTGAAACACTGTGGGACAACACCAGAAATCAAAGAGGTGCTGATGATAACTGTTATAACAGGAATCAGTTTGTCCAAGCAGTCAAAAGTGGGGTGAGGATCATGATCACAGGATTTCTTTGGCATCTTACCACGTTGCCATTTTTTTCCTCTTAATTGGCAGTTATGTTCTTCCCAACATCAGTTATTTGCTTGTTTCCTTGTACTTGCTTTTCAGAGATACGAAGATATATACAGGAGAGTGAGAAAATTAGAGACAGAAAGACTCACGTCCAATAGCATGAACTCCGGATACCCCCAACTATGGACAGATTCTTCACCAGGCATCCCTGAGAATGTTTTCTGGAATTCTGAATCAGAAAATAACAGATGTTGAGGGCCATGCAAAGGAAGTTCAGACTGACACATAAAAAAAATTATACTCAACCTGGAGCTGCTTGCTAAGAACTTTGCAAACGCTCAACTGACAGTGGGAACAGAATAAGTAACCATTCACGTCTCTCTCTTTTGATCATGATCACACACCTTGGTTTTTATTGAGTAAAACTCCAAACTGAAGTGACTGCCAGCGCCAATGCTCAGAAAGAAAATCGGCACATTAAAAAAAAAGCGTTAAAACATGAGTGCTTTTTCTTCTCAGAGCAAAACAATGGGCACATTTTTGCTGCTTATCAAAGGCGTATTTTCCCAAAATATTACTCTATATGATTTGAATAAGAGAAATTCATAAATTATGTAGTAATAAAAAGCATATCTTTTTAACATTTAGCATGTTTGAGATTACCAAGTGGCAACTCATTTCTTCAGAATACATGTTTTTTGTTTGTTTTGTTTTACCTGTTTTTGTTTTGTGTGTGGATAAAAAAAAGTCTGAAACAATGTTAATAACTGCCAATGCTCTGCAAAAATATCAAAACACACAAAAGGTTCAAAAGAATGCTTTTTTAATGGGACAGTACGAAACAACTTGCAAATGTTCAATGAGTCATCTTTTTCATGCAACAAATGAACAAGCCGACAGCTATTTAACAAGCAAAGAAAGAAAGAAAAGAAATGTAATGACTCATTTATCAGTTGTTGCTGAGATACAGCATGAACATGCGATGCAGTTAACATTCATTAGACATAACATTAATATTCAAAAGATTACCAGTAAAATATTTCATTTCACATCTTTTGTCATTTACTCATTAAATAACTGTCTGTTGCTTTGGAAAGGCAACTTGCCAAAATTTGCCAGTTGTTTTGCACTGTCCCATTCAAAGAAACATTCTTTTAAAGCTTTTGTGCATTTAGATGTTAGCGTGGATTGGTTGTTTTTGCTTTATTCATTTCAATATACTGCACATTAATCTGTTCTTTTAACACTTAATGTCACCCCCAAAGCCTCAAATGAGTACAAAATAAATTTCACATGATTTGACCATCCAACTCTTTACAGGTTCTTCAGCTTGCACAGTAGCAAAATAGAAGATAAACATGGTCAATGCAAATAAAACATTGCCCCATACTTTCTTGATCAAATGGGTTAAGCTACTCATGTGCACAATTTCACATGAAGTCAATCATATTCATAAATGTTTCTAAGCTGTATTTAGAGACACTTTTTAAAAAAAATCATTAAAATATTTGCACTATACACCAAGATTAAAATCTGGTTAAATATACTGAAGATTCCACCAAAGGAAACTTGTTCATACTCTTTGCATAATGTGCACTTCCAAGGTGTAGTCTTCAAAACTCGCAGTTCAGCTTCAACAGCACAGGACCATGTACTGTAACATGAAAATAAAATATGTGCAGTTACAGTAAATTCCATAATTATGTACAATACATTATAATAATTACAAAAAAGAGCAAAATCTCAGCAGAATATAGGTAATGTTATTGAGAGCATCACTGTAAGTTATCCAAAATTTGTGCTTGACAAGATTTGTCAAATTATACAACTTTTATCTTTCCAGCCCCCAAATGATCTTGATGTTTTTACTAAGTCACTGAGTGAAACCAGTATAAAAGTGAAAATCTCAGTGGATGTTATGTTATAATCATGCTCAGTTTGACAAAAGATCTCAGTTAAAGGCTAACCCAAATTATACGGGAAGCTATGGTTCCTGTGGGAACTTTTATGAAGGAGAGTAGGAGCTGTGTCACAGATCCCAATTAAAAGGCTAACCTGGATTATAAACAGCAATGCATTAAATGAAAACAATTGTGCTCAGACCCTTAAATGTGAGCACTGCAAATTTTGTCGTGATAAAATTTCAAATTTATAGGTAAATATGGGATGCTGTTTCTATCACTTGGCACAGGGTGAGATTTCACAGCAGGTTTTCAAACCAGAACACTACAGAAACAAAACAGAATGTCTGTCAGTGCAACATGGAAACATGTTATTCAATATGATAGCAATCTTAATCTTTTTTTTTTAGTTGAAGTAGCATGAGTATGCATGCTTGTGTGTGGATGTGGGTAAGAAAGTGTATGAGTGTTTGTGATATATATATATATATCTATATATATCTAAAAGCAGTTACATCTTAAAGTAATTTTAGTCTTTGCTGGTTTCTTTTAAAGTTTGTTATAATTTTATAGGAATTATTCATAATTACATGTTAATAGCTGTAGCAGAGGTGTTGGAGGAAGGGTGTGTGTATACATGTGTGCCGGCAATACACATAAGCACTGTCATGGATTTTATCCAACAACAGTTGTAACTGTTCCATTTTTGAGTTTTAGTGTGTTATTATTAGATATTCTCCAAGGTCTATACTTCTAGAGTCATAACTGTTCCATTTTAATCAGAGCTGGCCTTTGTGGATGCTCCATAATGCACATACTATGAAATTAACTTTTCCTAGGGGACACTTATTTTAGAATACATGGTTCGTAAGTTGGATGTGCAGGTATACTCGCACCTGTCTGTGTGAACTGTGAAATGTTATGCCATGTTGTGTGTGTGTGTGTGTGTGTGTGTGTGTATGCCTACACTGCATGAATGAGATTGTATATTGTTGAATTTAACTTTATTTATTTATAATTTTTATACATGGCTAATTGTAATGTTTTGTCTATTTGTTAAAGCGTTGTATGAATGGAACGTCATTAAGACTAATTCCTGTGTACATTTAAATGTCATTAGCGAATAAATATCCTTGTACTCCAGTAAATGCTGCATTCTGTGCTTGTTTGGCTGAACAACCATTGAAGCACACACACACTCTCTCTCTAATGTACAACCCATTTTAGTCTGTGTTAAGGACAGTCATTTGATTTTGGCCACATCATTCTGACACATCCTTCCTTTTTCTTTCATTGACAATACTTGCCTTGACTCACTCACTTACTTGGACCACACATTCCTGTGAATGGTAAAGCATTTGATTTCAGCAACATCAGCTGGACACACTCTCCTGTATTTATGTGTAACACTGATATTTTTTAAATGTAACATGTCTCCAACCTTTTCTCCAGGCTTACAATATTTTTAGAAATGATTGAAGTTTGTAGTGCTTCCAGGCATAGCATGACAAACCATGGTTTACAAAAGAAACCAGGCTTTGCTAGAAGTGAAATATGCAACATTGCAAAGCTGTCCAAAAAAGAAGAAGAAGAAAAAAAGCAAAATGGAGTCAAGTACATAGTGCTAGTGCAGGAAGCAAAAAGGATTATGGGTGAGTATAAATGCATTTGGCTGACTAAAAAAATAAAAAGTATTTGTACCTGTACAAAACCCCACCAAGCAGGCTAACTCTATACCCCTTAGAGAATATAACACTTAGAATTATGTGCAAGATATAGTCAGTAATTATGTGCACATATGTGCACATAATTACTAGTTATGTCTTTTGGCACTAGTAAGCTGCTGCTGCTGCTGTGTGTGTGTGTGTGTGTGTGTGTGTGTGCGTCCTGCCTGCTTGCTTGTGTGCACATAGGCATTGCATGAAGCACTCAAAAGGGGATATGGGCTATGTCTATGAGGAGTGTTTTTTAGAAAGGAGTTTAAGCATATCCAAAAGAATAAATTCACAATAAAACAACACAGACTGAAGCTAATCTGTTTCTCATAATCTGCTCCTTTTTTTTAGGCTGAAGTGTAAAAACAACAACTATTTAGATTTGGAAGACCTTAAACTGAGTAAATCCGACAGAGAGAAAAAAAGGAAAAAAAAGAAGATTCAAGATTACTTTATTATCTCATCAGAGAAATTAATTCATTTGTTGATCTGTTACTGTTTTTTGAGAATGCTTGTGGTCAACTCTTTATCAGATTTTCCCCCCACAACACAAAATTACTTGTAACTGAGCGTATTGTATGTGCTCCGGGCCATGACCCTTTTAATCTTTTCTTTCCTGTCCTTTCTCTTTTTTGATTGGGTGGGAGTTTTATGACCCCAATTATCTAAAATGTTAAAACTTGTGCGCTGGGCCCACCGCGTCCTCTTTCCCCCAGTGTCCCTGCAGTAGCAGGTCCTCAGTTAGTAATAGTTTGAGCTGCTGCCTATGCATCTGATTCAGGGGAGAGCTACACTGTTTCCTGGGTTTTTGCAAATAAAAGTTATGTTATAGCAACCTCTGACTTGTGACTCTTCATTCATGCTTCCAACCTGCTTCCCTCACTTCCCTACTCACTCCCCTACATACTTACTTTAAATCAGAAAACCAAAAGAGTCAACAAAGTTTTCACACTGTAAAAATCTGGGTTAATAAGTCATATACTAATCTGACTAAATTATCATTTCTTTTCACTGCATGGTTACAGTTAATTTCAAAAATTGGGACTTTTTATGAAAGTATTTTATTATTTTAATTTCTCTAGTACAAGTACACCATGGCATAATGAGTTATGTCTAACATGCAAACTCTTGATACTATCACTGATACACACAGACAAGCACATACATATATATATATAGCTAATGTTAGCCTATCGGAAATGGTCATTTTTGAAGCATTTCAAAAGGGACTGTTCCTGAGAAGGGCTGACATTATAAAAGAAAAACTTCTTACTTTTGGTTATGATCATATAGCTAATGTTAGCCTCTCACAAAGGTCCCTTTTGAAGCACTTCAAAAGGGTCTGTTCCTGAGATGGGCTGACATTTTCAGCAAGTCTACCTACCACTCATTACCATCCACAAAGACAAAGGAAAGAAAAAAATCACCCAAAATGGGTGATTCAGTCCTATGGGCGATTCAGTTCTCTCAATCACCAGTGCAATTATTCTGCATACCAAACATTTTTTAATGTGTATAATAAAACACACACACTCACACAAGAAAGAAAGAAACAAACAAAAAACAAACAAAGAGAAAAAGATCAGGCAAAATTTCCTGTTTACCTCTCCCAATAAACTCTATTTTTTAAAACATGAGACAAGTCAGCTCTGGTGTAACTACAAAACAAGAACTGAATAGGAGTCAGGGCCTTCAAAACTGAAAGGACATTGTGGCAAGTATTATGTAAGTGCAGAACGCACTTTAAAATGGAAAGAATCTCTGCCCTCCCCACCAACATTAATTCTAGTTACAGAAAGCCAAGGTTACATGCTGACAGTGCAGTTATATAAACTGAACAAAAGAACAAAACAAAATATATTCCAGTCAGGTTGGAATGTCAGATTAGGGTGATGTATTTTGACTATGGATGTGGTAAGTAGCTGGAAAATTACAGAACACTATGATGCAGGATTTGTGGTACTAGACTGGGTTTGGTATGTAAATTTACTTGGAATATAAATGGATATTTAGTCAATATATTCTTAATTGCAAGGGATGTACAAGACAGACATGTGTAAAGGGTAAAACATTTGTTAAATTGCAGTGCTAACAGAGGTGGTTGGGTCATCAGCTTCTATACATATGTGAAAGTCGCCTGACAGACTAATATGAATTTGTATTATTGGTCACTCTGAGTGCCATTTTACAGTCTCTTGAGCAGAGTGCCATGATGTTGATAATTGTAGATGTTGGCATCATTGCTTATTCATAAAGTATTTGCTTTAAGCGTCATTATAGTATGCAAGCTGACCAAACAATTTGGATCATCACTTAGTTCGCACTCATACTTGGCTGACTGATTCAGTGGCAGCATTTACTGATTCAGTGGCAGTATTTATAACAGCATTACATTTTGAGTACTTACCAATGTTCATGACAGTTGCACTTAGTCATGTTACTGTAACTTTAGGGTAAACCTATGCCTCAGGAGTAATTATGCCTCTATTATTGCATGAATGCCTTGTATATGATGATGACTCACCCCCATTATAACATATTAGTGTTTAGTTACTGTTGTAATTGTTGACCCAAACACTGTCTGTCTGTAATTTACTTGTTTGTTTCGTATGACTATGTATAATGTTTGACTGTTAGTCTTTTATCCCCTCACTCCCCCCCCCTCCCCATCCCCCCATGTTTGTAGTACAGAAGGGACTGGCTGTTAAATATGTCCAAATGGACCCAGTGCTACTAACCTTGAGTATTAAGGTTTTCAAGTTTAAATTCCCTCATGGTGTGAAGGTATTTCATTCACAGTAGTATGTAATCGTCTCATATGCTCTGACGAGATGTTCCCTACAATCTGCCCGTATGCCCTTGTATGTCTGGGTGTGCAAATAAAAGTATCACTAATGTGTTTCTTTGAAGTAATTCTTGCATAAAAACTTTTTTTTTCAATGTGTACAACTAGCGGGGGGTTACCATAACATTTGTTTTGTGATTTAAGTATGTATGCCACAATGCTGAGAGTTGAATGCATTTCATTGAGAGAGTATCATGTGTGCAACCTACCTCTCATTCCCTTGGCATGCCTGAATATGAATAATTGTAAAACTTTATCAATGGATGTTGTTTTGTGAATTGTTATATAATGGTGTGTCCATTCTATGCCAAATGTTGTCACTGGCTCTTGTGTTGAATTCAGCTTTTGTATGTTTTCTCCATTCATGCTTTCCATGTTAGCACATTTCGTTATTGCATGCATTCCATTGAGAGGTGGTCATTTCATATGCTCTGATGCAATGTTGCAATAATAACAATGACTTAGTATTATAAATTTGTATTTTAGTTTACACATTGTACATGTTATATAGATATTCATGATTATATGTAAATAATGGATGTTCAACTGGACTGATAATCATGTTTACTGTTGGTTCCGGTGTGCTGTCTTCCTGACCAAAATAAGTTCTAAAGCATCTGTGAGTCTGAATTTTGACTACCTGTCACGTAATTATGTTGTACTCTCAAAAGGAGTGGCCAAAGCTGCATACTTACTCCATACTGGATGGTAAGCCACAGATCACATAGAACCCAAGGTATTTATCATTGTCCTCCTCTTTGGGGATTGCCCTGATTTTCCTGTAAAATCCATTTTGTAACACAACAATGAATACCATGATCAAGCGCTTCTGAAGTATAAACATGACAAGCGCTAAATGGAAAAGAAAGAGCCTTTTTTTCCCATCTTCACATGGGACATCTGTGATGCACCTTAATGAAACAATACTGTTGCAAGTATCAAGTACAGTATTAAAACATGGTTCTGATTTAAAAGGCATATGTCATGACATGATGCAGGTGAAATAGCAACAGCTTCTATTGAATGCAGTGAGGATCTACCCAGGACAGACAGACAGCCGCTAAGCAAGATCATTTTCTTCATGGACTGTAGATTACTTTTGGGAGGACTCCAGAAGACCTGAAATAAACAACAGCTGCAAGTCATCAAGTCAGCACTCCAAGGTCCTTGCTCTGTCACACTTCAGTGGCTACCATCCCATTGTGAAATTTCTGGAAATGAGAAAGCTGATTCAATCTCTATCCAAGGCTGGCAACAAATTGGAGCAGTTTAGCCACTTGGCCACCTACAAGTTATTTAACTGGATTTCAACTGCACATGGTGATTGCAGGACAACCAAACTCTGTCATGCACATTCTTCTCAGACAATGTAAACCTTTTCTCATGTCAAATCTGCAAAAGAATCTATACACAAATATAAAACAAAAGAAACATACACAAACATCAGACACAAATTTTAAAAGAGCCCCTTCAACATTGCCCTTGTTATAAAAGCATATTTAGGCTAGAGCATGCTGGTACTGTTGACCATTCTGCCATTTCTGGTAAAATAAAATGTTGGAGATATTTCTGGAAAAAAAGTCTGGAGAATGGACCATTAGCAAAAAAAATTACAAGACAAAAAAAAGCAAGAGGACTAGGCAGAAAAACAAGAGGGCAAAGGAATCAAATGGCCACCCTGAGATTCCAGACAGGAGGAGGGCATCAGACACCCTTGCCCTTGGCCTCCCTTTCAGAGGGACCAACAAAGAGGCCAAAACTAGCATTCACAACTGATACAGCTCCAAGTAGGAGAGCAAGCTGGATGTTGACCCTATCCACCCACTGCTGAAGTATCAGCAGACCACCATCTTCTGCCTGAACATTGGCCACTACAGTATACTATGCTGCATCGCCTTAAAGATTTCCCACATGGAAAAGTGTCCTTAGGGGTTAGAACCCCAGACCCCTGACCACATTCTTTAGCACTGCCCAGCCCACAATGCTCTAATGCCAGACATGACCACAGAAGGCAGGCCTGAGGTAGAAGCTACGGGGCTGGCACTAAGACCTGGAGAATACAGTGGACTCTGGGCAAGCAGGATTCAGATTTAGACAGCATGACCAAACACTAAAACGCAGAAGAACAAGATACAGGTGAAGCAGCAAATACCAGAAAAAGAAATCTCACCTCAACAGGCGCTCAGTCATAAGCAGATACACACTTCAAAACCTCTCATTTATATATATATAAACCCTTTCTCAAGTCAGTCCACCAAACAAATCCCTACACAAACATAAAACAAAACAAACATACATAAACATCAAACACAAATTTCTGAAGAGTTGGTCTCTTTAATACTGCCTCTGTTAAAAAAAACACATAAAGCTAGGACATGCTGGTATCATCGACCATTCCGTCTAATTTGTTGATACCAGATTGAAAAAAGAAAAGAAAAAAAGAATGGACAGAAATGGTTAAAAAATAAAAACATATTATAAATGCATAATGGTAAATACCAGTGCCGTATGGCAGCAAGCTGCACATAACACCTACCATCTCCTAGCTGCTCAGCAAGAGCCATACAAAAAAGCCTAACTCTTAATGAAAAATGTTTGAGAATTTTCAGGAAAAAGGTCAGGAGAATGGACCATTAGTAGAAAAATGACAAGACAGAAAGAGTAAGAGGACTAGGCAGAAAAATGAGACAGGGGATAGGAAAGAGGAATCCAGTGACAGCCCTGAGATTCCAGACGGGGGAGGGGGGCATCAGACATCCCTGGCCTCTATTCAGGGGCTGTATCCAACATAAGTTCTGTTGCTATTTACAGTCTTTAGATAGAAACAGCTACAGACTCACCATGGAATGCCTCTGACTATGCAGGGTTGGCTTTCAATTTGGTTCTTCAGATTGTTCACATCATACACCACCAGCTGGAAAGTACTTTCTGTGACAGTACCTGATTTTCAGGGAGTGAAAAAGACAAAAGAAAACACAAAGTATGTCAAAACTGCATTCATGTGACTGCCAGATGTGGATTCCACAAAGCTGGCAGTGCCAGATTCTTTCATTCTAATTTCTAACTTGCTTTTGTTTCATAAAAGTGTAGGCGGTTGATGGAAGTAGCAGGTTGGAAGTAAGGAACAACAAACAAGCTGCAGCCAGAGGTTCCTGATTTTATTTCTTGTTTTCTTTTTGATGGTACATGCAAGAGGTCATTGTTATTCCCTCTCACACCCTCTCACTCAGTCTTATAATGACATCTAAATCACAACATGTAACACATACGTAAAAGATCAAACGACATCATCACATGAAAGAACACTGACAGAGTGACACACAGAGTACAACAACACAAACACAATGTGCAGATGCACTCGGTTACAAAAGCAATGAAGCAAAACAAAAACAGAACCCAACAATAAGAAACCTAGCTCTCTTTCTAATGGGGAATTTTTTTTATTTTTTTTTTCAATCGAGTGTTATGACTCAATTAATGCCTTACTTGCAGTTTAAAGGCTTGCTGAAAAAATATGTGACAAAATGCCAACATTAACACCATTTTGCCACTGATTTAGTTAGCTACTTGATATTATCAAACATAAGATCTGTGCCATCAAAACTGCACACCTCTCCTACAGCAACTCCACTGGCTCCCAATTTCTGAATGAATAAAATACAAAACTGCTTGCATGTGTTACAATGCAATCACAGGTTCTGCTCCCTCTTATCTTTCTGAGCTGCTACACCTTTACAGTCCTTCCTGCTCTCTCCGCTCTTCGTCAGACACACGCATGCTCAAAATCCAATGCTTCAACTGCAAAACCCATGGCTTTCGCACTTTCTCACACTTTGGCCCCCACATCTGGAACAATCTCCCCCAAGACATCAGGCACTCTGCTACTCTCTCTTCCTTCAAAAGCCAACTCAAGACATTTCTCTTCTCAGAATATTTCATTTAAGCCACATTGTCCTTCACTCATATCAGTCTGTACAGTGCATGTGTGTGTGTGTGTGTGTGTGTGTGTGTGTGTGTGTGTGTGTGTGTGTGTGTGTGTGTGTACATATTTCTAGCATAGTTTTCAAAAACCCTTGTCGATATCTTTTTTCTTTTCTTTTTGATAACGTTTTCCATCTTGATGTACATTATGTGTGTATGCTTGTTCAACGCTTTGAGCCGCAGGGTAGGCGCTTTACAAATTTCCATTATTATTATTATTATTAAGAGTTAAAAAGGACAAGTAAGTAGGTAAGTAACTTGGTGTGTTATGCCCAGTCAACCAGGAAAAACAAAAAATAGCAAACACTCAAAATACATTTACTGATTACAGAAATAATAACAGAAGGGAAGCAACAGTATTACATGTGTTGACCTTAGCAGGGATTACTAATCCTTGAATAATTCACATGCGCACTGAAGCAAAAATTTGCAAAAGGGAACATGAGTGAAGAAACTATTCTGAAATGTTATGACCCCTTGAATAACACAAATGTTCCCCAGCCTTGATTTTACCTGCTTGACATTGACACACAATCAATCAATTATCAAACTGAAATTCCATCTTTCATCCAGACCGTTGGGAACATGGGTCAGTATTAGCTGTTGCTAGCTATTTTTAACTGTTCTCTTGTGGGCTGTTGAATTTTCACTGATCTTGCTGAAAAACATGTCCTCCCCCCAAAAAATCTATGATCTTGCTGAAAAACATGTCCTCCCCCCAAAAATCTAAGAAAATGTCATGACACTCGTCAAACATAGAATTATTTATCCTGCTTAAACATAGCCAAAGTTTGTAAATACAGTATGTGCATAAACTAGTCTAAATGTAATTGTATTTCTTAAACAAACCATACACAGTTTGAACTGGACTGGATTTTCTTAATCAAAGAATACAGTTTTGAACTTTTGCAACAGTCTGATGCTGTTGTGATCTTCAAATGTTGTGAAGATCCCTGAAGGTAGTTTAAATGGACAAAGCCCAATGAGTAAAGTTTAGGCAAAGTTGAATAATTATCACATTTATAGGGTCCAAGAAAATATCAATGCTAAAGTTTCTGACACACTGGATACTCAAATAGCAAGCCAGTCAAACATACACTGTCAATGATCGTTACAAAGACTCACATTTGTTTCATTTGAGACAAACATGATGTTAAATAAACTGGAAAGGCACACATGAGAAAAGCAGAATTCCTGCCAATGGGCAAACCTGGCAAGAGTAAAAACATCCCTCTTTTTCCACCATGCATAGTCAGAAGCTTTGAAAACTGGATTCTCAGTAGAATGGACCATTACCTGTACTCCTAACATTACACATTTACAGCAAGTTAAAAGAAGGTAAGTAAATGGGTGTTTTACGCCCAGTCAACCAGTGCGGTTATATCAGGGTGATATTAAAAGGACAGACAAAAATGGAAAAATGTAACTGATGAACTCACAAGGTAGGCATGGTTGTTGCGTGCCCTGCAAAAGAAGAAAAACTGTAAAACTGAAAGTCCATTGCTTTTCTACTTTTTTATTTCTGAATCTATGCACTCATAATTTAGAAGATCATTTTTTTATTTAATTCATTCTTGAATGTCTGTACTTTCAATAATTATTTATGAAAAGTAATGCTGTGAAGGATCATAAATCAAAAATGTTTCTTTTGACTTTGACCAAGACCCTACTCGTTGGTGAATTTCAAGTGACCAAAAACCTTGTTGCCAGCACACACTGCTCTTTTAAGTCACTGAGAGACCTACCACACAGAGAAAGACAAAGTTATGCACATACCTGTTCCATTGGAGAATCTATCACTTCACCAATGATTCCAAAAGTTTTCTTCAGACCCTTTACCACCTCCTTGTCAAAGGAGACATCCCCAACCACAGCTTTGGTTCATCAGAAGGGTCCAGGGCATTCTGGAACTCAAGCTCTTTCAAACGTGGCTTCAGTCTGTGTAGCGTTGCCAGTAAAGCCTTGTCTGGTGCAGATACAGCAATGGTGTCAACACTGTTTGTGTGAAGTGCCAAAGTGGATTGCAATTTTTCAAGTTTGGCCCTTCTAGAACTTTTCTCTTCTAGGAATTGCTTTTTCTTTTTATAAACTTTATCCAGCAGTTTTTTCTTTTGATCTTCCAACAGCCTCTGGAGTTCAGCAAACATATTGATGATCTCATTCTCCATGTCCCCAAACTTTGTTTTGGCAGCTGCCACTTCACTGTCAAGTTGCTCTATCTGGAGGGAAAAACAAGAGCAGCACAGTTAGTGTTACCATTACTAGTTCACAGCCAAAGACAACATAAGTCAACAATATATGTACAAACAATATTATACATACATGAACTGTGGCAGACAATAAGTACCACCAATCTCTGTCTTTAATACCAGTTTCCATGCTACTGTACCTGAGCCTTCAGGGCAGCTTCCTTTTGCCTCAGTCGCTGATTCTGCTCCTCCAACTCCTTTCTCTGCATTGTTGCTGAAACAGCAATTTCTTCAACATCAGCGCATTTCCTGTGGGTAGATGTAGCACAAATAAAGCAAATCAGTTCTTCATGACAAGCAGTACAGCTCAGCTGCTTTTTCCTGGTGGTTATTACACGGAAAACGACGGTCCGCAGCCAACTGCTCTGTGGTTAGGGAACTTAGCTCTTTAACCACATGATCAGAAGAAGATGGCAGTTTGCTGTGGACTTTAGAACAGGAGCTGCATAGCTTCGTGTCACACTTGAAAACAAAAAAATGTTGCCGCTGAATCATTGTCACAGATGTTGCACATGTCACTGGCACTGAGAATCTTTTGGCTTTCTATTTTTATCTTTGTTGCATGGTCAGTCGGCAAAGCATCCACCAATGTGGGAAAGTCACCCTGACCATGCTCTGTAGAAGACAGTATTGGCTGACGGCATAATGGACATCCTGCCTGGTTGCTTTGCGTCTTCAGCCATGACAGGAGACATTTTTGACACACAAGATGTGCGCATGGGAGAATCTTAGGATCTGTGTAGTCTTCATGACACACTGGACACTCTTGGAGACTCTCAGTCACAGCAACTGCCTCAGCCATGTCTTCTTGTCTGCACACAGAAGAAGAAGTTCAACCATTTTAAGAACCATTTTAGAAGTCTAACACCGTTTCTGATTTGGAGGACTGACATAATCTAATTTTCATTTGGACACATTTTTGTTGGTTGCTTAGTAAAGTGGGTTAACACTTTTATGATTTTCCAATATTTTGCTGTGAATTGTCTATTGTTTGCCTGATTTCAAATGCAATACTCTGGAATACACTTCTGTGGTAGTCAGTTAGGACTCGCCTTTTTCCAAACATGATACTGACTGGTGTGTATACATGTATGTGTGTGATAAGCTGGTTACATCTGCTTGACTCAATGCATCTGTGGCACTTGTGTATTTTGTAATCATAAAAGTTAATAAATTGTAAAGCACTATGAGCTGCTGTGAGAAAGGCTGCTTTATAAACTGCATAACCTATTATTATTATCAAAAAGGACTACCTCAGATTCTCATTCTTCCAGTTCCACCACACAACTGTCGACTGGAACAGCCTTTCCACAGAGATCCCAATGGCCAAGACCCTTAAAACAGTTAAACATCCCAAACTCTCCAAGAAGTCAGTTAAAACATTTTTTTTAAAATGCCGATGCAATTCACTCACTCCCCCACAAACAACAATGTATTAGAGTCTTAAGAGTTAAAGTTAGACTATCTGTTTGTCTATCTACCTCTCTATCATTAGGTAAATATAAAAGATGGTTAACAGGGAACTGAAACAAGAACACATCACATGGGTCCTGTTGATAGGAATAAAACAAAAAATACAGTCACAACAATTTGTCTACCAATGCATGGTCTGCTTTGCTCAACATTAATCTCTAAAAGTAAAAGTCAGGCCAAACGCAGACGGTGCCACTATTTTGAGTTAGTTCATGATACCCACTTACTGCAAACAGTGCATGCTCATCAGACTGCCAGTGTTTGTATGGTGCCAAGCAGTCTGAACATGTATGTACACAAAATGGGTTTGAACCTTAATGCCCTAAAACCTTGAGCCTGAGGTCATGGAAGATGAGTTGTAGGTTTCTGAGATGGAGAGTGAGACTATTAAAGTGAGAAAGAAAGGAAATCTTGAAACTATTGCAAACAACTTGTAGCTCTACTTGACACAGTGTGTGAATGTAACCCGTTTGTTCAATATACCATTGTGCCAGATGAGAAACATGCTGAAAACACAAATCAACTTGACAGTTTCAATTTTGAAGAGCAGTCATTGCATGCCAAAGTGCTGTTGATTTGATCAAAACTGAACTGCCAGTTGAGAAATGACCTAAACAAGTTACATACCTAAACCAGGCCATTTCCACAATACTGTTGACCTTCCTTGATGCTCCATTCTTCAGGTTACGTTATCAAGCCACTCTGACCTATCATGGAATGGTTTGGTTCGGGAAAAACTGAAGAAACCTTTCTTGGTCTTGCTTCACCCAGTGAAAACAAAAAAACAGATTTGCCATTGCCATTGCCAGTGTATGCCCTTTGTATTTTGTCGCATCATGACAAAGTTTTGTTCTGATCTTGGTTAGTAAAGACTAAGCAAACCAACATGGCTGTGCCCTGAATCAGTAGCTCAAATTCAAAGCAATAAAGCATATCCGTGGCGTAAATATTGACAGAACTATCATACAAAGCCTACAAAATAAATTTTCACTTTTTCCGGCCAGCTTGCATCCTCAGTTCAGCTCACCTTCAACCGACTATTACTTGATACCAATTTTTGTTTCAAGTAATAGTTGCCACAATCGTCTTCATTTGAAGTTGATGACTACTGACGGACTTCGGTTGCAACCAGCCCAAGTGAGTCATTTGCCATGTATAATAATCAAGTGTTTGGATTTGCTGTTGCATGATTTTGAGTCTGAGTGTTTGAACAGCCGGTACTATGATTGATAGAGAGTAGTTGCATAAAGTGTACACGAACTCTCTCCCCCCCCCCCCCCCCCCCCCCCCCCCCAACCACAACACCGTGCCACCACCATCCCGCTCAACGGCGTCTTTTTTTTTCCGGGCGGGTAAGGCGCCGCCGCTTAGGATCATTTGGCCGGCCGCGACTACCGCTCATCCGGGCGCCACTGAGAAATATCCGTATTAAGTTATTATAATTATTATTCGTTTAATGTTTCTATGCCAGGCCAGGCACTGACTCAGTGACTGAAGATGATCTTCAGTTGCGCACTCATTCATAATCACACGTTCACCTTTCGCCGGACTGACTGCGCCGCGTGGGCCGACGACAGGCTGTCACTGAGTCAGTGGAGGCCGCACCGGCGGTGCCACGGCCGGGCCGCTCGCACTGACGTGACTGACATGTGACGACACACTCAGTAGTGCATGAATGACTGACACCGTTAGATCGTAACCGCAGCCGATAGAACAGACTAACCGCATTACACGATAAATTCACAACTGCTTCAGAACTTAACAGTTTAACTTGAACAGCCACCAGTAAAGTACATCAACTTTGCGGCGGGGCAGCCAACCGAAAGTAGCACTATAAGCCTAGTCGAGCCTGAGTTCTCAGTCGGACTTCTGTTCCACATGGGTCCTCCAAATCGTCCATAAAGTTAATTCTCAGTCTAATTATCTATCTTTCACGAAACAACAACCATACCCGTTCTCATTCACACTAGCTGGAGTGAGTCGAAGCCCAACACACACACGGCCGGGTGTCACGCAATGGACGGAGTCTGCCTTTTTTTCCAGGAAAACGGCGGCTACCGGAAGAGAGGCCGGGAAGCCGGCCAGAAAGAGGCTATCCTGTGACCCAACCCTATGACGGCCTTTGCGCTCTGCCTGTACTGACTTTGTGTGTAGAAGCCACCAGCATTAACATAAAGTATGATCACCATATTCTAGCAAAGATTTTGGAACTACATTTGGAACAACTTTAACCAGAGATAGGAAGATTGTTATTACGGCCCAGGGTTCCTGGCCATGTAGGCATTTGACTGAGGCGCAAATTCGGCTGCACCGATCAGTGACTACGGCTCCGACTGAGTCAGCGAGACTGCTCAACGCCGGTACCGTCGTGGGGGGGGGGGGGGGGGGGGGGGTTGCTCTCGATGGCTCACTACACACACACACACACACACACACACACTACACACACTGCAGCAGAAACTGGGCACTGATATTAGCTGGGATGAAAATACTGTGAGAAGAGGAAGGTTTTCAGTTTGGCTTTAAAAGATGAAAGGGTTGAGCAGTGTCTAAGGTCTTGTGGGAGTGAATTCCAAATGTGGGGTCCAAAGCAAGAGAAGGTGCGAAAGCCATGAATCTTGCGTTTGTATTGTTGTATTTTCAGAATGCGGGTGTCAGAAGAAGATCGTAGTGGACGAGACGGAGTGTAGACATGTAGCAGTTCAGAGAGGTAAGCAGGACCAGAACCATTTATATCACTGAAACACATACAAGCGACATTATAGTTAATACGTTCTGATATAGGAAGCCAGTGCAGTTTTTGTTCCAGGAGAGGTGTTGAGTGGGGTACCGGGGTGTCAAGAGAACGAGTCTTTCAGCAAAGTTTTGAATTTTCTGAAGAGGTTGGATGACAGAATTAGGTGTACCCATGAGGAGGCAGTTGCAGTAGTCAAGCCGTGAGGGGATATAGGAAGTAACAAGAGTCTTGGTTGCGTCTTCAGTGAGAAACCTGCGGATTGAACTAATGCGTTTAAGCTCAAAATAAGCAGTTTGGCTGATTCGTGTGTGTGGACAGTTTTGAGTCAATTAGTATGAATCTAAAGTTCCTGGCAGAATCAGAGAAAGGGATGTTGTGAGAACCAAGAGTAATAGAATCAGCGGGGAGGGAAACCGTAGGTTTCAAGGAAGACGAAAAGGGAAAGAGAAGAGCTTCTCATTTGTTTTGTAGTCATTCAGTTTGAGTTGATTTTCGGTCATCCATGTTTTTATGTCGTCTGTGCATGCATCGAGTTCTTTGGTGAGGTTGGTCACTTCACTGAGAGGAGCGGATTTCTGGAGCTGTGTGTCATCTGTGAAAAGCTGATGGTTTACAGAGTGGTTAGCTATCATATATCGGAGAGAGGTGTAGTGTACAGGAAGAAGGGAATGGGCCCCAGTACTGAGCCCTGAGGCACACCGTACATGGGCTGTGACTGGTGACAAAGACGAGTTAGTGACTGAAGTGGACTGATATCTGTCTGAGCGGTATGATTGAAACCATTGGAGTGCAGTAGGCTGAATGCCAAAAACAGAGTTCAGACGGGAGACGGAGAATTTGGTGGTCAATAATGTCAAAAGCGGCAGAAAGATCTAACAAAAGAAGAACAGAAATGTTGTCATTGTCCAGAGCTTAGAGAATATCGTTTACAATATGTAACGAAAACAGTCTCGGCGCTGTGTCCTGCTCGATAGGCCGACTCAAACTCCAAGCACTGGTTTACATCCTTCCTTGGAGGAAAGTGCCGGAAAGCGATGCTCGGAGTGTGAGGCCGACTCAGTGAAAGGGGTTGCTGAGCCTGGTTGTTTTCAGTCTTGGAGATGGGAGAGAAGTTTGTAGAGAACGACTTTTTCAAGGACTTGGGACAGAAATGGAAGGTTAGAAATGAGACGGTAGTTTTTCAAAAGATTTTTGTCAAGTGATGGCTTTTTCAACAGAGGTTTGACCGTGCGGCGACGGCAGTCTTCCGACGGAGATCACGTAGTACAATGCCAGTGGCTGTAGCCGGGAGATGTGTTGATCAGTCAGTGATGGTCGGCAAGAGGATGTTAAGGTTTTCATAAAGAAGCGTGTGGGAATGGGATCAAGTTGACAAGGCTTGGTAGATGCACTGCCAGTGATTATTTTTAAGACAAATTCATCAGGCTCAAAAGTTACTGCAAGCTATTTCATCGAAAGAGGTAGAGTCAGTCAGGGCAAGCCGCCGCAGTTGGGTTTGGAGGAGGAAGGTGCCAGAAAGCGATGCTCGGTGTGTGTGCATGGTTGTATCATAGTGGTGTACCGTACACGCCGGACATGGTTCAGGCCGGAGCTGTGTGAGAGTCGAGGTGCCGGACGTCCTGGACTGTCCGTCCTAGACGAGCCTTCTGGTTTCCGTGGACGTAAAGAATTATTGCACCGTACTTCGGCATTGCCGGGTCACAGCTTGTCCCTAATGTGTCAACTGACATCTGAGGACATAAAGCATCACTTCATCATCATCACACGCCGGCCGGACTGACGCGGGCAGCAGTTTCACTTGGCACCAGCCATGTAACAACTATTATAAACCGCAGCGCTGCGGCCGCGCGGCCGCGGGTAGGCTGCATACGACTCTGACTCAGTCATTGCTGACTTTTGCGGTGAGTTCAGTCAAAACGCGCTGTAAAACGCTAGTCACTCATTTAGAATCACTCGTTTCTAAGCCTTATGGTTTCGGTAGACGTCGAACACCATGTTTACTGACTTAATTTAGAATCACCGTCTTGGGACAAAGTGCAATGAGTCGATCTGCTCCGAGAGCGGAGACTGTCTCAGCGGAAAAACTCGGCGGATCTTCTTCCGTGTTGCTTTAGGTCCACAGAGACCATAAGGCTTATGATGGGGAGCCCCGGCAGGACGGCCACCTCGACTTTCACATAGCTCTTGAGCTCTGATCGAAAAGCGATCATCAATCGACCAATCAATGTAAGTCCATGTCCTCGTTCCCACTGAGGCCAGGTCAACAGGCTAATGCATCTCGCTCCCCGGAAGTCGAAACTGCTTTCGCAATCAAGGGAAACTACTGGAAAAGATTACGCCATTTTGCTAAATCTGTCGACACTTCCACTTCCAGAAAGTTGTGTCTTATGTTTTGATTTAATTTGAGGCCAGGGCAGAGCTTTACCTCAGATATTGCAAGTTTCAACATACAAGGAACCTACAAAACCCACAAAAGGTATTTAAGGTTCGCCATTGGTTCAGAGCTTTTTTCGACAGTTTTTTTTCTTCTCCCACCAGACCAGTCAATCACTCAATGTCTCTAGTTTTAGTGCGACTGTGTGTCACTGTCGGTGTTTGGCGTGATCAGTGCAGTCGGATCGGTATCTAGGCATATTGTTTTCTGTTATATTTGTGTTTGTTCGCAGGTGTTTTTGGCTAATTTGTTGTGTTTGTCTTTTTGTTCAGTTTATTTGACAATTTCAGAATTTAATAATTGTTGGTTTGTTACTTTGTAACTGGCATACTCTTAGTCTTACCGTACCACTCAAACACAACATCCAAATGAATGGAAAGACAGACTGAAGTTAACTCAGAAAAAAGATGTTATTAAAAGAATAAAAACAGTTGCAAATGATGACAACATACACAGTAACACTAACACACAGTCCATTGTGGAGAACCCTCAGTTTCGCAAGCTACACAACAGTCAACAGTTTGGTCTCTGTGGTAGAGCTATTCATCGTAGAGCTCTTCCAGATGCCACACCTCATCTCTGAAAGCTTCTCTCCGATTTCATGTAAGCCTGCGGTGCTGAGATGTATTACTAATACTATTACTAGTATTAGCTTGTCAGGGTTTGCACTAACTTGGTAACTGCCAGTTTCCAGTGTTTTATCAGTTAATAAACTTAATGTCAGCATATATATAATATATACCAGAAATAAAGTGGGCAGTTGGTCAGACCTACCAATTGTGATTTTGTTTGACCAGTTTTCAACAAAAAAAAGAGAAAGTTTTAAAACACAACACACTGAGACTGAGAGTGAGAGAGTGCTTGTGTGTGTGTTGTATGCGTGTGTGTTGGTGTGTGTATGTTTTAGATAGGGAAGAAAGCTGGGTGTTTGCTAGTACAGCTCTAGAGGTAATATGGATGGCTGTGCATCTGGCCAGTTACAGTGATTTATTATCTAACTGGTTTCCGTCAACCACTTTTGCCACCTCATTGAGTCATAGAGATGCCACATTGGTTTGTAAAATGTCTAGTAGTAGTACGATCACTGCCACACTGGCTTGTGGTCTTCCTCTTCCAGCCATTGCTGCTGAACAATTTCTGCTGCAGGCCTAGCCACCTTTTTGATTAATTAAATGTCTTTTAATTTGCTTCCTTTGTAGTCTGTGTAGTGTGTAGGCCTAGCCAGCTTTTTGATTAGTTAAATGTCCTTTAATTTGCTTCGCATGCAGTCTCAAAGTCTGTATAGTGTATAAAGCCCACTCCTCAATGATCAGTGTATAATTTACTGCTTCTTCCAATGGGTGGCCACAGTCAGCCAGTTGATTATTCTGCCACTATACAGGAGGTCTGGTATAGTGGTAAGGCCCAGACCCCCCTCCCCCCCCCCCCCCCCCCCACCTCACCCACCAGAAAAAAAGATTTAAAAAAAGTGTTAAGATTAAGAAGTCAATATTATACACTACAGGTACATGGTTGGTATCAGTACTATTAGTATTACTGTTACAGTGTTAGTAATAGTATACATCAATACTGCTAGTAGTACTAGTATATTATTACAATTAGTATTACTAAGCCTGTTGCCATCTTGGAGAGTTACTGTTAGTGTTACCATTCTAACGCTACTATTAGTATTACTGCAATACTAGTGTTAGTTCCATCATAATAAATCAAGCCATGTAAGTTACTTGTATCTCACTATCTGTGATTGTGAAATCTATTTAAAGGTCTGACTAATGGTATTGTAAATAGTTAGTATTGGAGTAACCCGGTATATAATTGAATACCCAGATTTCAGTAAAACAAGATTTCATGGATTAGTGATCAACTTTTTTTGCAATATTTTAAATTGGGACCAGCACAGTCTGTTTATATAGCAAATCACCTGTTTTTTTTTTTTTTTTAACCTGAGAAATAGATTGGTAGAAGCTAGAAATAGACCCAGATTCTACTGTGTGCACTTGTGTGTGTGTGTGTGACTGGCAGTGTGAGTGTAGTGACTATGGGCTGTGTTCTTTTGTTTTTTGGTGGTTCAAGGAAGTTGCCAGATCATGGAACAGCAGCTGGGATTGACCCACTTGTCACCTTGTGGCTTGTTCGTAATGATGAGGCATTGTTGTTGCCTTCTTTTGGTTTCAGTCAGGGGTGTCTTGACCTGTAAACTTGTTGAAAGTTTTTGTCATCAAGTTGGCGGTAGTGGTATTGAAATACACTAAGGTTGGGGTTTGTGTGCCACAGTGTTTGGGTTTATGAGCTAGTGTCAGTGTGACCAGCTCCATTACATTCCTTGTTCACTGCAGCTTTTAAATATGCAAACATGCTTCAGTGCAAAAGGATATATATATATATATATATATATATACATTTGTAAGTTTTCTTGTGATAAAAAATTGAAATTGAAATCCCCATGAATTACTTTGGATGCGACAGCTGGTAGAAATATCAGGTGAGTGGACACTGTCTAAAATCCCTTATATATTATATAATATGTGGGGCTGGAACTACCCCTTGGTTAAGCAAGATGGGGAGGTCTGCTGAATGTATGTCAGTGTGATATTCTTTTTCTGTCTCTGCTTACATTCGTACTGGTTGACTGGGCATAAACACCAAGTTACTTACTGCTTACATTTTTGTGGTTACGGTGATGATATTATTTATGTTGTTAAATGTTGTGCTTATTTCCTGAGCCAATCTTCCATGCAGTTGTCTTCAACTTGAGGTGACACATTATGCATACCTGTCTATCTTGTGTGAGTTCCAAACAAATGCATTGAACAAACTTAGTATTATTTGGACTGATGATATGCTTGCACTCTAAAGTTCTGTAACTTAAAGTGTAAGTGTTTACAGAACTGAAATAATTCACATTCACTCATTCAGCATGGACCCATGGTGCTGTCCAGAAAGATGCCTTTTCAATCATGTGATCACCATTACCAGTCAGAAAGTAAACCTCTTGTGAACAGCTAGATAAAAATCTTTATGAGAATTATAGTTATTCAAATTATTAACAGTTAAGGTAGCTCTTTTTCAGTTTTTGTGATAAGTGTTAAAAAGAATGAAGTTGGAAATGTTAGATGCTGGATGAATGTTAAATTCTTAATTTTATTCATTGCAGGGTTGCACTGAAGGGAGAGGAGTGCGCTGTCGTGACAGCATGTATTAATGTCTGGCGGGTTTGCATACAGTCTCACACTTCAAGCTGCAATGGAGGAACGTGTGTTTTCCAACATACGGCGCAATCATATGCTGGATGTGTTCCGAATGCGAAACCCTCGGATCATGAAACGAGATGAAGATGACAAGAAACTAGGCGCTGTCATCTTGCCGCAACGCTATGAACGTATTCAGACCTTCAGTCAGAATGTTATCAGGTACCACTGTGCATCTGTCATTTAATGATCTAACTGTTCGAAGTGTAACAAAAGGACAGATTGACTTTGAGTTTCAGTGTGTGAATACATTATAATAGCATTTTTTGATTTGTTTTGTTCTATGCTTCAGTCGTTTTCGACAAGTGCAACTAGTTCAGACCAGCCGAGTATGCCGGCAATGGAGTTGTTTGAGTTTCTTTGATTTTCAGAGGTTTGGCCATCAGCCTTCTGAGAGAGAAAAGAATTATGAGGAAGCAAACAAACAAAAAAGTATGAATTCTTTCATTTTGCGATTTCATTCAAAATCAATTTGCTGCTATGCTAGTGTCTCTAACAAGGTGTTTATGGAAATGGTTTAGCTGATTATTCAGCTCTTACCCCTTTGCCATTTTCACCACAGAATGTCATCAGAAGCTCACTTTTAAGTTTTATTATGGATAAATGCTAAGTGGTTCAGTATGATGCCTGTTGATGTAGTGTTTACACTAATTACATACTACTGAGTGTGTACAAACTTGCAGTTGCACTGTTTCGTGAGTTATTGACTTAATAGTATAACTTGCATTAGATCCAGCAATGTTTGTCTAGCATCTTAGATGCTGGAAAATGATCTGTCCACTTCTGTGCTATTTTAACAAATAAAAAAGTATTTAATTTGAATGATCTGGCTTTGTTTTGGACAGTTACATGCCTGACAGACATTACCGAGTGGGAGTCTACATAGCCCCCTCACCACTGACCCAAGAACAGAGCTACTTTGAGGTGGAGATCCTGGACCATGGTGCTAACAAATGCATTGGTGAGTGAGGAGGTTTGTGTCAGGAGCCTGTTTGTGTGTGTGTGTGTGTGTGTGTGTGTGTGTGTGCTGTGTTTCATATGGGGGGGAAATCCATTGCATGATGTTAGGGTAAACAAAACAAAACTGCAAGTATAAAAGTTTGTACATGCATTGGGAAATGCTTTTCTTTTTAAATTTTTATTTAAACACTTTTCACAGGGAGCCTGCATGGTACATCAGTTCATTTCAGCACAGTGGCAATGGATGCAGTGACATTCGCAGATCTTGGGCAGTCTGTTGCCAGGTTAACATTGTCTTTCTCAGTGAAGCAACTAACCTACAAAGTACAAGCCTGCTGCTGTGATGTTTCTGTTAGAATATGAACAATTTCCTGTAGTTAGTGAACCACCCTGTCAAAAAGTGATTAGAAGATGTTGGTATGACTGTAACAACATGATCAATACAGATATTTTTCTTCTTTAAAGTGTGTGCTGTTTCAGTCATATGTTAAGATGTTTCATTCAAATCTTACAATTGTTTCAGTTTAATTCTTGCCCTGAATTGTGGTTGACTGGATGTTAAAAATCAGTAATCTCTCACTGTCTCAGTCGGTTCAGTTTAATTCAGATCTTAAACAATAGATCACAGCAAGTAAGCATGTGTGTGTGTGATTGTGATTTTTGTAAACGTATTTTAATTTCGGATGATCCGGACAGAGGACAGATTTAATGAGTGTTTGAAAGTGGATGTGACAGTAAGATTATACAGTGAAGTTTCTTTTTCACTGACAAAAAATATACAGAATGTGAAACACTGACACAACAGTGTTTTTTGTTTGTTTTTTACAGAATCAGTTGCAAGTTTGCTTTGTTTTTTTGTTTGCAGCCGTTGGCCTTGCCCCTTACCATTACCCCCTCAATGCCCAACCAGGATGGAAAGCCAACAGTGTTGGCTATCATGCAGATGATGGCAGGTGAGCTTTGGTTTATTTCACTGAAGTTGGCATTTGGGGTGGGCGGGCGGGGACAGCACATGTATGTGCACATATATTGTAAAACTAATTATGCGTAATGTGGTGTTTGTTGTGAGTTGTTTGTAAAGTGCAGTGAGTTTAACTCTGGTTAGAGAATGGCGCTTTGTAAGAATTGTTTATTATTATTAAATATGTAATAGAGAAAAATAGCTGTACATGAAAATATCACTTAACCGTGGGTGGACCAAGTTTTAGCAGAGAATAAAAAGGTTTTTGTAAACAGACCAGATAAACACAAGTCTGAACTGATTGGTTTTAATTAAACAAAGGAGAAGAGTTGAAAGTTGGTGCCGTGGGTCCCTCAGAATAAATCCTGATTCTAGAATGGTCAAGGAAGAAATTCAAATGTAACTAAGCAGCTGGCCTTTTTCTGTTTCCCTGTAATCAGTAGAAGGCTTGGACTAGTTCCTGACAACCAAGCTGAGATGGATACCTGGGCATTGTCACATGACTGTTTTTATTAATGCTTTGTCAGGTTATACAAAGGCGCTGGCCATGGCTCTCCATTTGGCCCCAAGTGTCGGACAGGGGATCGTATGGGCTGTGGAATTCGCTTCTCTCAGAGTTTTGATCAGCAGCACGTCATTGTGTTCTTCACACGCAATGGCTCAGAGGTAAGCATCACTGTTTTCAACTGACCAGAAGTGTCAGCAACCTGTTTTGAATGTAATGTACCCAAGCAGGTGTAATGAGTTATTAGTGGAAAGAGCCTAATTATGTTAGACGTGATGTAGTTGGAGAATAGGCAAGCCTTTTGTTTAAACAAATAAATGAACATGCACAATGTGATGCTAAAACAAAACAAAACAGAATAGCATGTGCAGCCATCTGTGTCAGTACTTTAGCGTCCTCAGGACTAGTTGACAAATGGAAGAACCAGGTCAGTTACTATTTCTACCAGACACTTAACAACTATATCTTGATAGTGTTATCTTCAGCTGACCATGACCTGGTTTTGGAGGCCCCACTCCCAGCCAAGGCATGCGCAAAGATGACTTTCATAACACAAGTGTATTGTGTTGCGTAACACAAGTGCATCATGTTGTTTGCAGAACACGAATGGCTAGTATGACATGTCTTTTGGGTTGGGTTTTCCATGTGTTTGTGCGTCTGACCAGATTGGCAAGTGCAAGGTGAAGCTGCCCCCTGGAGGAGGTCTTCACCCTGCTGTGGGGATGCACTCGGAGGGGGAGGAGGTCCAGCTCCACCTGGATGCTGACTGGGTGAACGAGGAGTCCATGCTGATGGCTGTCGACCATTGTGAAGACGACTGGAAGCGCTTGCATGACATCCGATTATGTGGACAGGTGGGCGTGAACATACATTACAATTATGTATACATATGTGTTGTGGAACCACTCTGTGACAATGGCCTGCATAAGTTGTTTTTTGTTTGTTCAAAGGTGCTCAGAGGGCTGGGTCACAGCTGTTCAAAAAGTCCACTTTGGGGGCTTCGTTTCGTCTGTGGGCTAAGGGGTGTTGGAGTGTAAAAGTAAAGTGGATGCACAAAATTTGTTAAACAGCTGCAGACAATTTCGTGTCTTCCACAAAAGATTTTGCTGTGCAGTTTGCAAGTACACTGGAACAGAGCCGCTGTTGTGAGCAGGCAACTAGCACAGGATGCAGAAGGGGTGCTGCCTTTCCCTGATAGCTCATCATTTCAGTATGTGTGTGATTTTGGTTGGGGCTGGAGCATGCACAACAGGACAATATACTGCATTGTAAGGCTGGCTCAGAATAGCTGCTATTACAAGTTATGATTGTTTCTGCAAGCACTGGAATAAGCAGGTCAGGGTGAGACAGTACCTGGTGTAGGACCGGCTAAAGATGGCCCCTCATAATACTTCCACAGGCACCTGAGTTTACATGGCAGGGCTGGATGATACACTATGTAGGACTGGTTCAAGATGGCCCATCATTACAGCTTGTTTTCTTGTTTTTGCAGGCAGTTGAATATGTACATATGGCAGAGCAGGAAAACTTGCAGTATAGGCATAGCACAAAACATCCTGTCAATCAACATGTCTTGTTTTTGCAGGCAGTTGAGTATACATGGCAGAGCAGGAAAATTCACAGTCCAATAGAACTAGCACAACACAACCTGTTGTTCAACATGTCTTGTTTTTGCAGGCACTGGAGTACACAGGGCGGGGCAAGACGATACATGACGTGGGACTGGCTCAAGCAGCTCAGCCCCTCACCACAGCCAATCACTATTTTGAAATGGAAATCATCGACCCAGGAGAAAGCTGCTACATAGCTATTGGTGTGGCAAAAAGGGTCAGTAGATGCCTGTTGTGAATATTAATGCGTGTAAGTAGCTGCCTGTTATGAATCGTAATTTGCATATTGTTTTGTGGGCAAGTATTTACTTTTAGGCCATATCCCTGAAATTGTGTGTGCATGCATGTTTGGATGTGTGCCTGCATATGTGTTGGCTTGTGCCTGCATAAAAATGGATTGCACTGCTGTTTGAAAAATAATCATTGCTTGCAACACATAGAAAATAGTGTAAAAGTGAAATGAAATTCACTGAGCAGCTAAAGTGATAACAGTTTGGAATGAAAACCAAGCACACATACACACACACACACACACACACACACACACACACACACACACACACACACACACACACACACACACACACACATATGTGCACCCATCCACATGTATGCATGCATCCCCCCCACCCACCCCGACACACTCACGCACACACTCAGTCTCTTCTGTGTCTCTGTATATCTCTGCCTCTTCATCCATTCTCCATGCTCCTGTTCTCATTCTGTTTGCTAATTTACTGATTTATAATTATTCCTTGTGAATTTCTTGCAGGACTACCCCAAGCACAGACACCCTGGGTGGAACAAAGACTCTATAGCCTACCATGCAGGTCAGTGGACTGAAGTTTTAAAATACCACCCCAAGGAACCATTCTTGAGAAGCATTTGGGGCCTGTGGGATTATGCAGGCTAAGGAGGCCCAGCATACAGATCGGTGTGCGTGTTGGGGGGTCTTCAACTTGTCTTTGTATTTCTCCCAGAGGAATTGTTGCCTTGGACATGAGTGGAGTCAAGGGAAATAGCCAAGTGGACAAACTGGTGCAGCTGTTGCAAGTAAAAAGTGATGATGAATTTTTTGATGCACTTGAACCTTGAATTTATTCATGATTATTACAAGTTTGTTTTAATGTTTTTTCAGATGATGGTAAAGTGTTCATGGGTTCAGGGATTGGCGATCCATTTGGTCCTCGCTGCTACAAAGGTAAGGCTATGCAGGTCTTTGCATTAACCTGTCTTGAATACAAAAGTGGCACAAGACATTAAAATGAGGTAACATTCTAAGGCATCCACACATGTACCTATATGTGTCAGAATGATAACGCAATTTTGTGTATGCTTGAGTCCATGTAAAATGTATGCTTGAGTGCACCAGTGTGCAAAGCCTTCATGACTGTGTTTTGTTTCATTTTGTGTACTGAATTGTTGTACTTGGGACTTCTCCATGGGAAATTCAGGTCACTTTCTATTGGGAAAAGCCAACTGCTAAAGTCAAACTACCCAGCTCATGGTGTAAAATTTGTCTAGTTTTTGCCAGGGCAGTAATTTTATGCTACTGCAGGATCTTTAATTTATCTTTGTGTATATATCGGGACAGTATTTTGGGTAGATTGGAAAGGGGGTGGCGGAGGAGTTTGTCTTTGGTTCCATCCAAAAGTGTGTGCCAGAACTTAGATTTGAACCTGCAACACTCAATCCAGAGCCCAGTGTCTTAACCATTTGGCCTTGCCAACCTGCATTGGTGTGTCTTACTGAATACTTGTTTATTTATATATGCATGGAAGCGTGTATGTGTGTGTGTATGCACATGCCTGTGTGCCCTTACACATGTTTGTATGTGCTGAGGTTCATTAGTGCATTACATGTGTGCATGAGAATAGATGTGATTGGTGCAAAAGCACAGTTTTCCTGGCTCACTGTCAAGATGTTGTCCTCTGCTCTCCAGGAGACACAATGGGCTGCGGCATTTACTTCCCTGTGGACTACGAGCTCCAGCAGGTGGTGCTGCAGGCAGAGGAGGAGGAGGACGAAGATGATCCTGTCAACAATGACTCGGCTGGCTCCAATGATGAAGATGAGGAGGATGAAGATGATGACCTGGAAGACGAGCACGAGGAGGAGGATTACATAGATCCACGGCTCAGACAGGGACGGCGGCCGAGTACAAAGGGCGTGGTAGTGGAGGTGAGATTTTGTGTGTGAAAAGAAACAGGCTGTTTGACATGGAAAGCCTTGATCTGACACGGGTATACTTCAGGCAATACCCCACTTTAACATGGATACGGGCATGCCTTTAACATATTTACAGACAGGCAAACCTCACTCAAAAATCAATGCAGCCAAATGTCATGGTGACAGGATGGGATAGGACAGGACAGGTGTTGGCAAATCTCTCTGTTACACTGAGTTATGCAAACCACTCTCTAACAAAGACATGGGCAAACTTCATTTGAACACAAATACAGGGAAAACCTCACTCTAAATCAAACACATAGACATGCCATAACTGGACCTCATTCTAACGCGGACCCAGGCAAACTTTCTTTTTTCTTTCTCTCTCTCTCTGTCTGCCCCTCTCTTTCTCCCCATGTCTGTCTCTTTTTCTCTTTCTCACCCTGTCTTTTTCTCTCTTTCTTGCTCTTACACCACCTGGTGTGCACACCTTCCATCTCTTTGTTGTAATGTAAAACAGAACCCTTACCTTTACATTTTTTATTTTCATCTCTTGTACCCTTTGGACAAGAAGTCATGTTGAGACGGTTGTTTCATAAGCCATTGGGTTTGTCCCGCAGGTGTTCTTCACGCGCAACGGAAAGATTGTGGGCAAGCGCAACATGGCCATCCCCAAAGGGGGCTTCTTCCCCACAGTGGGAATGCTCAGCAGCTGTGAGCGAGTGCGAGTTGATCTTCACCCTGTCACCGGATGACCTTCACCTGCATTAGTTCATGTCTCTTTGTGTCAGTATTGGTTGATAGTGCTCAGTCAGATTCTCAGACTCTGGAGATGCTGCTTAGGATTGACTGTTCATCCGTGACAAGAAGTTTATCAAAGTAAATATGTTGAATTCATATGCACTGGCAGTTGGTCAAGTATGCATATTTGAATAAATATATAGTTGAAGGGACATGGTCGAGCTAATGCTTTTCAATGAACTGTTTAACTTGACATGGCTAATTGAATATATATATTAACAAGCTGCCATTGAGCAGCAATTTGTTTGACAGAGTGTGTGTTTTTTAACAAATACTGACAGAATGTTTTAGTTTGTTGATTTGATGCATAGGCATGACTGCCAGCAATGCTTCACTGAATGGGCTTTGGCCCCATGTTACTTTGGATGAAAATGTTTTGTTCATTTGAGACAGAAAAAAGAAGAAGATATTTGACCAAGTGTCAGTGACACCTATGATAAGCTGTTGATTCAACGGTGTCGCTTGACACAGTTTCATAGAAACCAACCCCAAGGCCTCTTCGCCCGGTGGACTGGATGACTGGTGGTGTATTGGATGACACGCTTTGACTCAGGGCTGGGTATGAGGAACATGTATTTATTCGACTTGGAGATCTTGTGATACTCTTTGATGAAAAAGAACGGTGTTTCACTGAAATACTGGACCTTGCAACTCACTTTGACCCAGTGAGCTTCCGGGGCAAAGGAGTGCGACTGTATAAGGAGAAACATGTGTGTCTGAGTATTTATGAAATGCTGTAATTAAGAGTGCACTATGAATTGAAATTATATTTCAGCAGAATAACACCCCTCCCCCCTCCCTCCTGTTTTTGTAGTAGTGTTTATACTGTGTTTCAGTGACAAAAATTGAAATTAAAGTTGTCAGTTGTCAGACGGTGGCAGTGATCACATATGACCAGTAACACTCGCAGTAAGCTGGCACGTGTGATTGAAATGAAAAATAAAATGGGGGTTACCAAAACAAAACAAAAACAAAATAAAGTTGCATGATTTATTGTTGCATTTGGTATTTTATGAGCATCTTTAGAGTTTGACACCCCCAAATATACTCACACATGAATCTATAAGGGGGAAAATGTGGTCCGTTAACAAGGTTTGAAAATAATCTGTAAAGACCGTTAAAAACCTGGAAAATGTACCCTGCCCCCAGCCCCAAGAATCCCTGAAATCCTGATACAGTAAAAAGCCCTGATGAAATGGTCCTTTTTTTAAAAGGCTGCCAGATATTCTCGTTCCTCAGGAGATACAGACATTGAGGTTTGCTCTGCTGAGAAGGCAAAGCCATCCCCTTTAAAGCCTGGAGGTCGCCCAATAATTTGTGCCTGCCTGATTCTTTTAGCTTCATTCTGTCTGTCTAATTTGTGCCTGCCTGATTTTTTTAAACTTCAATTCTACATGACTTCATTTGAGGATGTACCTCTGGTGGAGTCTGTGTACCTTGTGTTTACATGTATGCCTGGTGAGAGTTACCGTAGATGACTCAGGTCTTTGTTATTGTACTTGTGTTATTAACACCCTTGCATGTTGATTTTTCATTTCTGTCTAATTTGTGTGTTTAATCTGTGCCAGCCTGATTCTTTGAACTTCATTTCTGCTTGTTTAATTTGTGCCAGCCTGATTCTGTCAACTTCACTTCTGCCTGTTTAATTTGTGCCAGCCTGATTCTTTCACCTTCATTTCTGCCTGTTTAATTTGTGCCAGCCTGATTCTTTCACCTTCATTTCTGCCTGTTTAATTTGTGCCAGCCTGATTCTTTCAACTTCACTTCTGCCTGTTTAATTTGTGCCAGCCTGATTCTTTCAACTTCATTTCTGCCTGTTTAATTTGTGCCAGCCTGATTCTTTGACCTTCATTTCAGTTGTTTAATTTGTGCCTGCCTGATTTTTTTCTTTTCATTTCTGCCTGTTTAATTTGTGCCTGTCTGATTCTTTCAACTTCATTTCTGCCTGTTTAATTTGCCAGCCTGATTCTTTCAACTTCACTTCTGCCTGTTTAATTTGTGCCAGTCTGATTCTGTCAACTTCACTTCCACCTGTTTAATTTGTGGCATTATTGTAAAGCTTCATTTCTGCCTGTTTAATTTGTGCCTGCCTGATTTTTTTAAACTTCATATCTGCCTGGCTAATTTGTCTAATCAGTTTTTCTCCCTTGAGATTTGCTCTTTGCTGTTTTTGTTGTTTTAGGGTGATATGTATTAGTGGTCCACTGCATTAAAATGGCCATGGAGGAAATTCCTGTTATGCTCATTGCTCATTTTGTCTTTAAGTTCTAAAGCGCTTTGAGTCTTTGAAAGCGCTCTATAAATTCCCGATTTGTTTTGTTCTGTTTTATTATGTGAAATCACTTTATATCTTGCTGTATGTGTGATTCTGCTTGGCATCACATTTTTGTTTTTTGAAAAGGGAAGGGAAATGGCTTTAAATTAGTTGCAGCAGTTCAGGCTTTCTTTGGAGTCTTTGCCTCCAGGAATCTCAGCATGACCTGCTGGCACTTGCCTGCCCTTATGCCAAAGAGTAATGTTCATCATTTTCAGAATTGTTAGTGTTTTACCCTTTCAACAGTGCGGCACAGTTTTCATTGCCCTCGTGTTCTTCTTCTTCGGCATAGTGCCCACTTTCAACATTTTAAGGAGTTGTCACACTTTTCGTTCATGCTGGGTTATTTGGGCATTTCCATAATCCACCAAACTCTGACATGGACTACAGGGCCTTTAGCATGCGCATGATCTTTTTGCATGTGTGTACACACACGCAGGACCTCAGTTTATAGTCTTGCTCATCCAAAGGGCTTGCGTTATCCTCCTGCACCCCCCACCCTGCCCATCTCTTTTTATGGAATCATTTACCCCTAATGGAAGACTACCCTGATAAGAGTCCACTCTTTCTAAAAACCTTGCCCGTCATATTTTTTATGTAAACTGTCATCAGTGACTACCCCTCTTTAAAGACTACTGTTGCTTGGTCTTGCTTGAAGATTCGGAATGTCATGAAAAGAGGGGGCTCCTTTTGTGTGAAGGGGTTCAGGTGTAATAATAATGATAATAATAAGAAATTATTTATGGCATCCCATCTTGTATGAGCCCAGAGCACTTACAAAGACATAAGGATGCACTCATCACACACACACACACACACACACACACACACACACACACACACACACACACACCCACAGTGCTTACAAAGACATACGGATATGCTTATTTTATCACACACATGCGCACAAACACACTACAAATGCATGCATTACTGGTGATGGGTTGGTAGAATGAGTGGAAAGAGAATGACAGATCAGTATGCAGATGGGAAGAGGTGGGTTTTCAGTTTTGACTCAAAAGAAGAGAGTGACGACAAATGCCTGACAGAGCATACTTTAGACATCAGACTTGTCCATTAATAGATGGAATTCTGTCAACTGAGGAGCAGCAGGGTTCATTGTTGAGAAGAGAGAAATGTGCCAAACTGTAAGGCAGTAGAGTAGAGTACTTTCTAAGGCAGTTTTTTGGTCACAGCTTAGTGAATTTCCATCAAAGCAGCTATTTTGGAGTCAGATACATGTGTTTCTGCAGGCAAAAAGCCAGCAAGACTGGTGATGGACTAGCCTGTTTAAATAGGCACATCTGTAGATCCAGGTGATCTTAAAATGTTGGCAAATTCTGCACAGCTGAATGTTAGAGTCTGAAACTCCGGTGACTACCCTTTTGGATTTGGAGGTCAAAGTTCTGAAGGCGAGATGGCAAATGAGAAAGATTTGTTTGTAGTTAGTCTAAAAGATTTGTTTTACATTTTCAACTTAAAAGATTTTAATTTTCAACGTTTTTTGCTTTTTCAAAACAATCGCTATGATGCACGCAAGTGGATTTGTATTTACTCCAAGAGAAATGACACAGAGATCCGAGAACCTTGTGACATATTTATTCTTCTATGTTTCTGCTGCATGATGTAGAGTTCCCCTGAATCCAAATGCCTTTCATGGCATGTAGTGAGGTGTCGAGTATTTTTTCTGATCGATTGTTATGTGGAACTAACATCATGATGGTCACAGCAGTTACATACAAATTATGTAGTTGTTTGTTGTGGTTGTTGTTGTGACACTCATCACAAGAAAATCGAACCTATATTGTTGTGAATGTCATAGTGGCCATATCATTGATGGACTCAAAGTAGACACATAATGGACTCTCACAGCACACTCCAAGCATTGCTTTCCTTCACCCTCCTCCAAACTCTACCAGAATTGGTCACACCACTGAAGGGGCGCTCTTTATCTCTGTGCAGCTATCCCCTGACTCTGTCAGCACCCTCTGAAAGCAATACAGAGTCAAAGCATGCATGTAGACATGAAGTGTGTTCACACTGGGTAAAGAAAAGAGTGCTGCCTTGATTCAAATGATTTTGGTTTTATTTTGCTGGCATAAGTAACTTGTGTGGTTATAAAGAAAAAGCCTGATATAATTTGAGTTGTCCGTTACAAACTTGGGTAGCACAAAAAATTGACCCTGGGGAAAAAACTGTTGGCTAACTTGCAATATTTCATTGATGTTCGCATGGCAGTTTCTTTTCCAGGGTCAACTTTCTGTGCTGTCCCTTATTTTGATATCTGTTCCACCCCCGTGTTACCGTATGGTTGACAATACCAGCATGTCCTAGCCTTATGTGCTTATTTAACAGGGATAATATTGATGGGATTAACTCTTAAAATTGTGTGTTTGATGTTTGTGTATACATGTATTGTTTTATGTTTGTGTAGGGATTGGTGTTATGGACTGAATTGAGAAAGGGTTTACATATACATTTATGAGAGGTTTTGAAGTGTGTATTTGCTTGTGATGGAATTTGATTGTCCTGAGGTGACCCTGTGTGGTTGACAGGACGTTAAATTACAATTACTAACAGACTCCCAGCTGTACTTCATATGTCACATCATCCACCCAGAAAAAGATTCTCTTTGGCAAATTTGTTGTTGTTGTTTTTTAGGGTGGGGGTGGGGGGGTGGGTCTTTTTTGTATGCTTTCATCCAATGTACTATGCCCAGTCTGTTGAAAAACTGCAGCAGTATAGGCCCATGTAGAAATTACTGCCGATTAATCAGTTGATTAATTTGCAGATTCATATTGCGCCTTACCTTAAAAAATGGACACAGGTAAACATCAACCACAAATAACAGTGGTGGTACAACTGCTCCCTTTCCCCCCAGCTAAACAACAGTAACAACAAGGAAACAAAACAAAAAAACCATAAACCAAATACCATCAAAATCCATTGTTGATCATTTTCTGCCAAAAAAGGTGTAACATACATTGGCTTGGTACATAGTATGCTACCACTTGCTCTTTTCCTGTTGGTTCCTTTCACCCTGATATAACTGTACTGGTTGACTGGGCATAAAACACCAAGTTGCTTACTGTCAGTTGCTGTGCCTTGTTCAAAAAGCTGTTTTGTTTGTTTGTATTAATCAGTTGAGTAGATCTCTTTTTACCAGGGCTGCACATAAGTGCTGTGCTGGAAATGTACATACAGTTATTTATTCTGCATCTTCCACTGTTTGAGATGTGCATAAATTTGTATCCTGCTCTGAAAGCAGCCTGACTGGTTTGAATGATGTGGAGAATGCTGGGAAATGACTTTTTGTTTTGACAGATAGAACGAGGAGCTGGTCTAATAGGCTGAACTGTCATTTTGTTTTGACAAATAGAACAGGGGGCTGGAGCTGGTCTGATAGGCCGAACTGTTAGAACAGGGAGCTGGAGCTGGTTTGATAGGCCAAACTGTGTTTTTGTTTTGACAAATAGAACAGGGGGCTGGAGCTGGTCTGATAGGCCAAACTGTCTTTTTGTTTTGACAAATAGAACAAGGAGTTAGTCTGATAGGCTGAACTGTCCTTTTGGAGTGCAGTCTCAGTGGTTCTCAATTTAATTTTTTGTTTGTTTTGTCCATCACTGTGATGGCCAGAGATAGGATTTTTCACCACAGTGCATTTTCATCCATCACAGTACAAAAACGCTGAGCCTGGGACACTTAGAGCGGGTGAGAATAGCCAATCAGCCCAGTGCTTTAGGTTATGGCCAGTCTATTGCGGTCAGTTCATCAGTGTGGAGGCAACCTACTTGTCTGCAGGGTGTCGTGATCCATAGTTGGAGGCCAGAATTGCAAATGAAAAGTCTTGATGGACTGCAGTGAACAGTGTATGAAAAGATTAACTTTTCCCTCCTACAGATTCCTGTCTGTGTGTGACTATGACTTCAAAAGTTTCTGTTGAAGGCCTTTTCTTTTCTTTTTTTCTGTCAGAAACAGAACATTTTTGATTAATGGAATCACTGAATCTTCAGTTAGCTTGAAATTTCTTGTGTTGGTTGTGAGATTTGTTGAGTCTGGTGAAAGGATTTGATTTGAAAGTGATTGTTCAGAGTAGCATTGGCCTGTGTACTGTAAATATGAAAGCAAGAAGGAAAGCCTGAAATTATCAGCAGTATGGACACGTGCTTGATAAACAGTGCACGTGCCCATTAGTAAACATTGTTGCAAATCCCATGGTATGTGCGTAGAGTTTAAAACTCTTCACAACCTTTGTAATGGAGCTTCGTCAATGTATAAGCCTATGAATGCTGTGAGATAGTGGAAATAGCTTGGTTGCTGCTTTGCCCAGTGGAAACCCCAACCAAAAGAGCATCTTTTGTAAGAGACATCACTTGAACAAAGACCACCTTTGGCAGAGACCACTGCAAAAGATCACAGTTGTCAGAGATCACTACATAAATCACCTTTGGAAAAATTCTTTGTTAGTGACTGCAACTTCAAAAATTAAATGCTAACAACAGAAAACTTTATAAGAAACCAGGTGTAGGTGTGGGGCACTTGTAAGAGACCAGCAGTAATTACATATTGTAGGCCATTGAAAGTTGAGTATATATTGTATGCAATTTAACCCTGTGCTGTATAGTTGTTTAAAAACAAGGTCTTTTTAAATGTGGTCTGACAGGACGTAATCCATCATGTCATGTCACACATAAATATCTCTGAATGACTCAGGTTGAGTTGTAGAGATAAGTGTGTAGATGTTACAACAACAAGCAAAAAGAACAACTTTGCAGTTTTAGTCTGATAATTTATTTTTATTTTTTAAAGCAGTTCTTCAGAGTAGCATTGGCTTGTGTACTGTAAATAAAAAAGAAAGCGAGAAAGTCTTAAATTATGTCTGTATATGTACATACATCTATATATGTAAAAAGATTTTCGCTTCCATAGCACTTTGAGACACACTGTCTTGAAACAAAACTGCTGTGTGAGTACAGTAAAAATGCTATTTTTTAAAATGACACACTAGATAAGCCAAAAATGCCATAGGGACATGCAGCAATTATTATGTTGTTGTTTTATTATTTCTTTGTGTCACAGTACTTCAGTGTCTCAGGATGGTGTGTGTGTGTGTGTGTGTACATGTACGCATGTGTGTGTATGTGCATGCATGCATGTGTGTGTGCGTGTGTGTAGCCCAATAGATCTAAATACTGTCCATGTCAATCTGCTTAATTATGGACATGCCATAAATGATTCTCTTTCTTGCTAAGGCCTCATAACAGGTGCCATGGGGATGGGGTTTAGAGCAAGCAAAGATTTACCATCACTGTCTAAGACTGTCTTGCTGAAACCACTTGCTGGATGCAATGGGGGTGGATCTTTTAGCGCAGTTAGCAAGAATCTACAGTGTTTGGGTCACGGCAGAGTGAGTTGCTCCAGGTTGTGTGGGTCCTTTGGATGCAAGCTGCCACAAAAGTGTGCACGTTAAAGATCCCACAGCAGCTGAGAAATGCTGCCCAGGCAAAAAATGCTTAGAAATGCCACCAGAGTTGGGCTTTGCTATGGACCAGGTAGTGCAACTGTTGCAGATTGCTCTCCACGGGGAAATGGAGTTTAGTTCCCACGGGAAGAGCTCCACTGTGCGAAGGGGTTTGCATTTCACCAGCATGGGAGTGAATGCGGACCAGGCTGTGCTACTGCTGCAGTAGGGATGGGAAAATGAAACAATGTGGACCAGGTGGTGTAACTGTTGCAGCTGGGATGGAAAAATGAAATAGTGTGGACCAGGCTTTGCAACTGTTGCAGTTGGGATGGAAAAATAAAGTAGTGTGGATCAGGTAGTGCTACTGTTGCTGTTGGGAGAGAAAAATGAAACAGTGTGGACCAGTTAGTGCTACCCCTACTGCTGCAGTTGGGAATCGAAAAAATGAAATAGTGTGGACGAGTAGTGGTGCTAGTGTGGACAAGGTAGTGCTTCTGTTGCAGTTGGTGTGGGAAATATGAAATAGTGTGAACACAGTATTGCTACTGTTGTGCTTGGTGATTCCCAAGGGGAGAGACTTAAATTTCCCATTGAGAAATATCAGCAAGTAGAAAGGCTCTGCATGCAGTGGCTGGCTTTGCTTAGAGAGAGAGAAAAAAAGCAGCTCACTATTCTTTCCGTTTTGGTTGTGAGAGTGCATGATGACGTTGACGGAAGACACCTTTTTCAGACTGCATGGAAAGCGGACACTCTACATGTTCTTGTTATTGCTGTTGTGCTGTTGATGATTCAGTTGCCATTCATTCATTGCGTCTGTTGGTCGGTGTACGTGGAATAACATTTTTTAAAGAAAACGACATGGAAGAAACAGGTGATTTTCTTAATACACTGGAGCTTTGTGAGGATGAACAAATTACATATATATATATGTTATATTAAGTATTACTATTATTGTGGAGAAATATTGTTGCTTAATTTGAGCAGTGTGGAGCATTTTGAAAATATGTGAGGCATGGTAGACTGGGAATTTATTTCCACAAATGTTTAAATGAATCTCCCCTCCCTGTATATTTTTGACTGGGTATAAAACACTATGTTACCTACCCTGTTTATTTTTTCCATTTTCAATGTTGTGTCACCTGAGTATCCAGGTGTTCCTGCTTGTAGTCCTACTGTGAGGAATTTTGTAGGTTTAATTCATGTGACTGTGTGCATATTGGTGTGTGAGGATGTGTGTGTGTGCACAACAAACAAACAAAAACACCGTGTGTATGTGCACACACGTGTGTGGCTGTGTGTGTTGTACACACGTTTTGTTGTTCCACTGTAAATTTTTCCCGTGGAATGTTTCATTTTTTGTGTTTTTTCCCCCCCTTGTACACATTTCTTTCCTGGGCAATGCCCTGCCACCTTAAGATTTTCAGTTTGCACCTGTAGCGCACCACATGGAAGGGACCTTAGTTTTCTCACTTAATGGAAGGGTGTGCAAGATGTTTTCCCCCCTTCTTCCTGTTATGTTTATTTTGTTTTAAAGGAACTACCCTACTTAAAGCATGTTTTGCACAATGGGAAGAAGAGGCATCAGCGAAAACGCAAAGTTAAAAATGTTCTTAAATGCTGCCCTGTTGATTTTGGATCAAACTTGGAAAACACGTTCTTTTTGTCAGTGCACTCAGAGACCAGGCATCTTTAACCCTTTGCCAGCCCTTGAAACATATCAGGTACACCATAGATTTTGTAATGAATCTATGCGGCATCATAACATCCTGCTTGAGTCCTGACTGTTCACACTTTCCCATGAAGAGCAACATTTTCAAAATGTTTCTGGTTCACTTGAGCACTCTACAATACAGGTTTCTGTATGTGTGTGTGTGTGTGGGGGGGGGGGGGGGGGGGGGGGGCGTAGAGTGGAGATTCTTTGGCAGGGAAAGGGTTAATGCCTGCTCACCCTCCTTGAAGCAAAGCATGAGTTAGAGGCTGCACCAGTAGACGATGGGCAAGCTGTGATACTGGAGGGAGATTGGTGTTTTGTGTGTCTGATCCTGTTCAGTTCAGTTCAAGATGGTATCTGTGCACTCAGAAAAACCCACCTGTGCACCACCCCATCTTGCAGAAACCTTCCCAATGTTGCCTTTGAAACCATTCCAGTGTTTATCTCATTGGTGACGGCCCTTTCAGAATTCATGGGTGATCTTTTTCTGATCTTGCAAACAATCAGTGTTCACTCACAAAACACATTCTGAACAGGGCGTTTTAAAGCAAAACTCTTCAGGTGTCCATTTTGATCTCTTTGTCCTTTTGAGCGGAAAAAGTTTTGAGAAGGTTAGTTCCTTTAACAGTTTGACTGTTTTGTCCTCAGTCATTTCCTTTCTGTTGTAGAAATTGTAATCAGCTGTCACAGTCTCATTGGACCTCATTTCAGTGTTTAAAGATGGTCTTTTAAAGATTGAGTTTCTCTTTCAGTGGATAGACGGATGGATGTGAGAGCACTTTGATCCAAGAAAGATGAGAAGAAGAGGAAAAAAAAGCTTGTGTATTTAAGGCAGATCTTCAGAATGGGTGGGGCACAATACATTTTATTCTAAATTAAGTCAGATAGTGTACATAAACTAAAACACAGTAGTGTGACATGCTGTTCAGTGTCTGCTTTAACTGACTGGCCTGTTTTAAGTGAAAAATGTCAGGTGTTTTTATTCAGTTCTGTTTGTGTTCTTTTTAAAAGTTTTTCTTAAAGGTTTTGTTGTTGCAATATTGGTATGAAACGGGGACTTTGTCTTTGCGAGTGCAAGTCTATCTGTGTGAACTAGCACTGACAGTAAAACATTTTAACCCCCTCACAGGCATGGACCATTCTTAATGAGCTAGGTCATGAGGTGAAAGTGAAGGTGAGGTGTGCGAAAACTGGTAAAAGCATGTGGAGATTTTGTCATTTGGACCCTAGCCTTTGCTTTCCATTTTGATTATTTTGGCGATGTCACTTTGTGAATGTTCCTTTGTGCTGTACCACTGTACAGCATGAATAACCGTACACATTTTCTGGACATAATGTTCAAAAATGAGCACCAGGACAAGTAACTGTGTGTAATGTGTGGACGTAGACTTTAAAATGTCGACACCTCTGGTATTTTGCCAAAGCCAAATTAGGAGTAGATCTGACTTCTGTACTCAGTTTGTGGTGCATGTGCAAGGGAAGGAACTGTTGTAGTCAGATCCAAACACACCCCTTCACTGCCCCAGCCTGTAACATTTCCTGGCTAATCAAATCAAATCAAATAAATCTTTATTATCCATCAATATACAAAGCATAAAAATTAAAATTATCCTTTAACACATGGGCTCAAGAAGGTACATTTAAAAATAACAATAAATATAAAATAAATATGTAAAAATCTCACTCTCACATTCTCTCCCCACTTGCCTGCCCTGGCTTCTTCCACTGACATACACCCAAAGATGCAAGGACGCACCTCAAAAAGCAGTATATTTTCTGGTCCTATAACACATCTACTCTCACATGCCAGTGTGAAAAAGAAAACAAAAAGGATGCAGGGTTTCACATTTCACACTTCATTCGTCATTTTCAAGTGATATGGCAGTGAAGGGGCTAAAAAGAATGCTATTTATTATGACAAACAAAACGGGGTAAGCACATTTTTCAAGCTACAAAACAACTCTTAAACAACAGTTAACAGTGAAAAATGAGGTGTAAGATTCTCACCTGCTTTTGCTTGAGCTGTTTTGTTATTTGGTTTTGGTGTCCAGTGTTTGGAGGAATCTTCCAAACATAACCATGTAAATTGGAGAGAGAGAGAGTGTGTGTGTGTGTGTGTGTGTGTGTGTGTGTGTGTGTGTGTGTGTGTGTGTGAAAGGGTGATAATTATCGTTAGAGGGTGTGTTGCATATGTTTCAGTGTGACCCTTTTGAATGATTCATATCTTACATTCTACATATGACTTCATTATATCATCAGTTTTGTACAGCTATCTAGTAAATATTTAGTACTACAGGTGAACCTCAAGATAAATTGCTCTGGATTGGCCAAACAAGTCCAGACTATTGTACAAAGCGTTGATTGTACTATTTTCCATTATGTAGTCTGTTTGAAACCACCTTGGTAAATTTCTTTTTTAATGCGTTGACCAAGGTCTAAATCTAGTTTCAGTATAGTTACAGTGTAACTAAGGTCTGATTACATTGAAGTTCACCTGCAGTTTGTTATTCAAACTAAAATTTGTTCTGTCATCCAAATTGAATTTTGATATGTGTGTGTACAGTTAGTATGTACAAATGGCTCTGTGATACCACCATTTAACATTGTTTGCTACCTGCAACATGTCTCAAAGAGAAATGAATCAATAAAAAGAAAAAAGAAAAAAAGCCTTAATATTTTTGTTGTGTTTTCATTATGTTTTATTTGTTGTTTGGTGTATCTCAGTCTCTTTGTGTGATATGTGACTACACACTTGTTTTAAAAAACAGTCTTTGTGTCTCACATACAGGACCAGCCCCACACCCCATTCTTTTTTCATGTTAGTAACTCAGTAGAAAGACCTTTTGTCTTATGTACTAAACCATACAACATTCTCATGCACTCGTTCTCCTTTGTTATTTCCTTTTGACTAGTTAGTTTTTTTCTTCACAGTTTTTACTGCATTAAAATTAGCACCTGCCCTGCTTCATTAAAAAATACATATGGTTCATGTGTGAGTAAGTGTGTGTGTTTTTACTGAGGGTGGGACGAATAATGTATTTTTATTAGCACTTGTATATTATTCCTCCCCGTCCTCCCTCTCTCTTTCTCTTCGTGTCTACAAACTAACGCCCACTATAAAATCCCCCCCCCCCCCCCCTCCAAATTCTTGGTTTGGTCATAGTTCAAGAGCTGTGTGAAAGTCCAGGTGGCCGTCCTGGGCTGTCCGTCCTAACGAGCCTTCTGGTTTCCGTGGACGTAAAGCTATATTGAACCATGCTTCAGCATTGGTCTCAGCTTGACCCTAATATGTCAACCGACATCCGAGGACATTAAGCAACACTACCTACCTACCTCTTGGTTTGGAAAACTCGTGTGGCCAATCAAAAGCAGTTTGACGTCATCACGATGCCGGTGCAAGGTCGGGAAAATCCTTCGTCCGACGACGACCTTCACCCTAGAGTGACACAATGACATCGACACAGACATGGCGCTGAAAAGGAGAGGCAGCTTTTTCCGAACGTTAAAAAATGTTGAGCCCGATTTCGACGATGTTTACTTAGACAGAGGGGCTTCAGCAGCAGCAGCAAACAAATGGCTTTTCGAAATTGCATGGGAAGTGGCAAATAAAGGTAAGTAGTGTGAAAATTAGTCGAACATTACTTGTATGCGGTGTAACCTTCATCGAAAACTTTACAATGCTGCACTTTTTCCAAGGCTAGACAGCAGACGAAACCTCTGGAGATAGGTAGCGTCTGCATGATGATAATGTGCATTGCGAAAAGAAAGAAAGACAAAAGAAGAACTGTTTTCTTGGTCATTTGGCTAATAGTAATAATGTAATAGATTTTTTTTTCTCTCATGTGTTCGACTTCGTGTAATGAACATCAGCAGAATGTAAAATAAATGGGGTTGAACAGAAAATGGAAAGCAGATGAAGTATTAGTAATAATTGAAATAAATTGATTGCACGATTTTTTTCTTCCCCAGAACAAATCGGCTAAGTCTCATAAAATCACTCATCATCCAGGTCTAGATGCTTTAAAAAACATTTTTTCCTCTGTATCTTTTTTTCTTTTCAGTTAAAAACAAACAAACAAAACCAGGCATTTGTGGACAGGAGTCATGGGGGGGGGGGGGGGGGGGGGGGAGGGGGGGGGGGGGGGTGGGGTCACTTTTTGACATGAGAAAGAGAGACAAAGCTGTAAATCAAAGCCATAATAAATACTGGTTTTGGACCAAATTAAATCTCAGTCACTGACTTCTTTTGGGTTGTCAGATTGGTTATTCAGGGTGACTGGCCTATTTTCAGGTCAGTACACTTGCAGCTTAGTCTGAAGACTATACACTGTGATAACATGTGCCACACAGATGACTCAGTTTGCTGCAGGCTAAGTACCCCAGGGTTTGTTTAGGGGGTGAGGGTTGGAAAGCAACTCCGTTTATGCTGAGGTGGATTTTTTCAGACTATCCGTTTCATAGGTATAGTACATAAATATGTACCCACTCAAAGTGGGCCCAGGGTTTTCTCCCAACTGGTTATGGGTTAATGCCCCCCCCCCCCCCCCACCCCCCATTTAAAAATAAAATAAAATGGGAAGGGAAAAAACAAAAAAAGTTGATTTTTAAAGTAAATAGCATTGCTTTGCTTTTGGAGAAGGTGTGTGCAAGATCTTTCTCTCTATCAGACTGATAATAATTAATATCAATAGAACTGTAAGTTTAATTGAGATTACACTTAATTTCACTGGTTTTCAGGATGAACTTTAGGTTGACCTGATACTCTGATAGTAACAATTGAATAATGTTGACTTTGAATGAATAAAAGATTTAAAAAAAATTATATATATATATGGTGCATAAAAAATCCACACAAACCCTGCATGTTCACAGCATCAGGCTTTCTCTTGGAGAATATGGCCTTTTGTTTTTAGATTGTCACTGTGTAATGATATGATTAAACTGTAAGTTTAAATGAGATATATAGTTACACTTTCAGTTTCAGTTCCATGCTAGTTTTGATGACCTTAAAGTTGACCTGATAATGTTAAGGGCATAGGGGGTTAGAACACTTTTATACCAGTTTTGGTGATCTTGAGGATGACATAATTGGGCATTGATTCAAGATTTATCTATAAAAAAGTATAATTAACAATAGGTCATTTGACCAGGTCAGCCAAGAGCGTGTGTGTGTGTGTGTGTGTGTGTGTGTGTGTGTGTGTGTGTGTGTGTGTGTGAAACTGGCATAAGAGTAAAGGGAAGTAGTTTAGCTGATTTTAGGCTGTATCTTATCTGACTGTAGCGCTTGTAGCTTTAACAATCACAAATAAGATTGTTGGTTTTTTTGTATTGTTTTTTTTTTATCAGAGACCAGACTGTCATGAGATATTTTAGTCTGAAACTTTGCATGATGATAACTTTCTTCCTCTTAGACTTGTTTAATACTGAGTTGTCTCTGGGCAGAGGAGAAATGATAGGGACATGATAATAACTTTCTTTCTCTTAGAGCAGACTTGTTTAATACTGAGTTGTCGGGGCAGAGAAGTGGTGGGGACATGGTAATAACGTTCATCCTCTTACAGTCTCAGAGTAGACTTAGTTGTTTAATACTGAGTTGTCTGGGCAGAGAAGTGGTGGGGACATGGTAATAACGTTCATCCTCTTACAGTCTTAGAGTAGACTTAGTTGTTTAATACTGAGTTGTCTGGGCAGAGAAGTGGTGGGGACATGGTAATAATGTTCATCCTCTTACAGTCTCAGAGTAGACTTAGTTGTTTAATACTGAGTTGTCTGGGCAGAGAAGTGAGTAGACTTAGTTGTTTAATACTGAGTTGTCTGGGCAGAGAAGTAGTGGGGACATGGTAATAACGTTCATCCTCTTACAGTCTTAGAGTAGACTTAGTTGTTTAATACTGAGTTGTCTGGGCAGAGAAGTGGTGGGGACATGGTAATAATGTTCATCCTCTTACAGTCTTAGAGTAGACTTAGTTGTTTAATACTGAGTTGTCTCTGGGCAGAGAAGAAGTGGCGGGGACATGATAATAACTTTCTTCTTCTTAGAGTAGACTTGTTTAATACTGAGTTGTCTCTGGGCAGAGAAGAAGTGGCGGGGACGTGATAATAACTTTCTTCATCTTAGACTTGTTTAATACTGAGTTGTCTCTGGGCAGAGAAGAAGTGGAGGGGACATGATAATAACTTTCTTCTTCTTAGTCTTAGAGTGGTCTTGTTTAATACTGAGTTGTCTCTGGGTAGAGAAGAAGTGGTAGGGACCAAGAGGCCAGGAGAAGGGGGGTAGGAGAACCATACCTAATGCTTCAGTCACCACAGGCATTTGAAAGATTCTGCATTAAGATGGGCAGCACTGTGAGCCATTTTAATGTTTGATTAAATGTGGGGGGCACGGTCACAGAGTTTAGATGTGGGTGCACGGTCACGGAGTTTAGATGTGGGGGGCACGGTCACAGAGTTTAGATGTGGGGGGCACGGTCACAGAGTTTAGATGTGGGGGGCAAGGTCACAGAGTTTAGATGTGGGGGGCACAGTCACAGAGTTTAGATGTGGGGGGCACGGTCACAGAGTTTAGATGTGGGGGGCAAGGTCACAGAGTTTAGATGTTGGGGGCACGGTCACAGAGTTTAGATGTTGGGGGCACGGTCACAGAGTTTAGATGCGGGGGGCACGGTCACAGAGTTTAGACAGTGGCTAACCGGGGTCCTTGCTTACCAGCCTAGCACTTTAAATACCATTCATTGGGGCCAAACTAGCTCATAATAATATCTTTGATTAAGCTTTGCACATTTATGTTGGGTGTTGGTGACCTTGAACTATTTTCAAGGTGAGAAAGATGAACAAGTAATTATTTAAGTTGTATAATATTTGTTTGAAGTATAAATTCATTGTTTATTCACATTTTTTAGTTCTTGCACTTTGTGATTAATATTAGTTTGATTACAGTGGGGGAAAAACCCAGGTGACATCAGCTTGATCAACTGAAGATAGAAAATGGTTTGAAACTGTTGAATTTGCATACTCGTTGGTAACAGGTAAGTGTGTGTATGTGTGTCACTGTAAGCGGTGAATGACAACAGTGGTTTTTAACTCCTTCTTCTGTGTTCAGTTGGGGGCATCTACACGGTGATCAAGACCAAGGCTCCGGTGACGGTGGAGGAATGGGGGGAACAGTATTGCCTGATGGGGCCCTACAACGAGGCCTGCGTGCGGACAGAGGTGGAGATCCTGGAACCTCATCACTATGTGTACAGGGACACCATCAATGCTATGAGGCAGGCAGGGATCAAGGTGAGGGTCAGTGTGTGTGACGCTGCAACGAAGGGTACCTGTTTGGGAACTTTGCAAAACAAAATAAAGATAGGTGACCCTTTTTAAGTGTGTTTGAACAAAAGTGCGTCTCCCTTGTGCTTACAACTACAAGTAACAAAAACAACAACAAACATCACCCACACACAGGCCTACACACATGCATGCACAGAAGTATATAAAGTCACATATATATATTTGTATACCACAACATGCAGCCATGTGTTGTTTTTTTATATATAAATTATCCAGCAGCATCAAAAAATGTGTAGAATAGCTGTTACTGATCTGTTTGTTATACATAGCAAGGAACCTGCATGAATTTCTTCCAAACTTCATAACCAAAGATCCATAGCCATCATTTTGATTGTTTGCTTCTGCATCTGTAATTCAAGCAATACAGAAAGTCCAAAATACTGCTGCACGCCTCATTCTCAGAGCTCCACGCCATCAAAACTGCACACCTCTCCTACAGCAACTCCACTGGCTCCCAATTTCTGAACGGATAAAATACAAAACTGCTTGCATGTGTTACAACGCAATCACAGGTTCCGCTCCCTCTTATCTTTCTGAGCTGCTACACCTTTACAGTCCTTCCCGCTCTCTCCGCTCTTCGTCAGACACACGCATGCTCAAAATCCAACGCTTCAGCCGCAAAACCCATGGCTTTTGCACTTTCTCACACTTTGGCCCCCACACCTGGAACAATCTCCCCCAAGACATCAGGCACTCTGCTACTCTCTCTTCCTTCAAAAGTCAACTCAAGACATTTCTCTTCTCAGAATATTTCATTTAAATCACATTGTCCTTCACTCCCATCAGTCTGTACAGTGTGTGTGTGCAGGTGTGTGTGTGCATCTTTTGCATAATTATGCTTGAACATTTGTCGATGTATCCTTTTTAAATTTTTTTTTATATATAACATTTTCCATCTCGATGTACGTTATGTGTGTATGCTTGTTCAGCGCTTTGAGCTGCAGGGTAGGCGCTTTACAAATTTCCATTATTATTATTATTATTATTGCTGTCACATGAGCAGGGTAGAATATTGGAAAAGCCTCTGGATGAGTCAAGACCAGAATCCACTAGCCTGCTGGGCAGGTCATAATTGTGCCTTCTGTTATGATGATTTCTGTGAATTTATCAAACTTTTCAATCATCAGACCAGTTCCACCTGCAATGTAATGTTGTCACCATTTTGGCTTGGCTAAAACTGCAAACAATAAGGCAGTGTGTAAAATGTTGTTGTTTTTAAAAGGAAAAAAAATGTGATGACATTTAAGGAGAAAAAAATCCTAGGCTGCTAATAATGCATTTTGGGTTAGTGGATTACCATAATGTTGAGTCACGTCCACTAGTTTAAAAAAAAATTCAACTTCTGCAGATCTGAATTGCATGGCCGCTGGGGAGAGAAATAAAACCTAAATTTTGCAAAAATACACAACACCCTTTCACTTTCAGCTGCTTATGTTGCCTGAACTTCTGCCAGACATATTTCTGGCATGAATGGTGAAACTTGCTTCTAAGTGATCACTGACGCAAAATCCATGAGCATCGGCACCATCCCTCTAGTTCTGTGTTTGTTGGTACAGGCAATGGATTATGCTGGGATTTGTTTACAACAGAAGGAAAATAAGGTCTGTCTAAGTATGTATAATTTTTTTTTTTTTTTTTTTTGCAGGTGTTTTTTGGCCGGTGGCTGATTGATGGATATCCCAAGGTAGTCCTGTTTGACATTGGGTCAGCGGCATGGAAACTGGACGAGTTTAAACATGAACTTTGGGAGTCTGCCGGCATTGGTATTCCCTGGCATGACCGAGAGTCCAACGATGCCGTCATCTTTGGTGCCCTGGTCTGTTGGTTTATGGCTGAGGTGAGGGGAAGTTTTGCTTTGATTCTTTTTCATTCTTTTTGTCTTTTGATCTTCCATCCTTTCTTCTATACTTGCTAATGCTATCTTTTTTGTTTTAAATTTGGGTGTTTGAGTCGGATAGAAAAAAAAAGTCACACACGCATGCATACATACACATAAGTCAGAAGGTGGCTTTGACCCTGAGTTTGGAAAGGTTCCCTGTTTCTTTGCCTGCAACAAATCAGTAGGCAGCTTTGCCTTGTTCACCTGCTGCCAGGAATTCTACCTGCTAAATTCTGCCTTCCCAGTTTATTCTATTTTGTGTCCAGAGAGTCAAGTGCCATGAATAGCATATATGAGACTTTTGTTTGTGATTTGATGATTTCTGTTTGGCACTGGTAGCAATATGGTTAGCAGATGACTGATTTTAGGACAAAATTTGTAGTATGGGTGTGGGAAATGAGTCCAAGAAAAAAATATTTGCTCTCTTTGTCCTTTTGGGTAATTTAAAAAAAAACTGATGGCAGCATTTACATTGTGTTGTGCTTGTGGTAAACATTTCACTTTCTTGTAATTATTTACCTCTTTTTTTTTCTTTTTTTATATTTTATCTTTTGTAATATATTTTTCATGACTGAGTTTGACTTGCTTTTGCTGAAACCAGGTAATCACACATTTTAGGAGCAGACTGCTTTTTGCAGTTGAACCTTCTCATTAGTCACACCCGGCTTTGCACTTATGTTGCTGTTGCAGTTCATCAAGCACCTGCCTGGTGATCCCATCATCACCAACCACTTCCACGAGTGGCTGGCAGGGGCAGGGCTGATCCTGACCCGACTGCGGCAGCTGAACGTTAGCCTGATCTTCACCACCCATGCCACGCTGCTGGGCAGATACCTGTGTGCTGGAAGTGCCGACTTCTACAACAACCTGGGCACGGTACAGCATGTCTTCACAGACTCATTTTGAATGCTCTGTGATTCTCTCAGACTCCACAGTTTGTAGCTTGGCACGGTGGGGCCTGCCTTCACTTTGACTCGTTACACTTTTTGTTTCTCTCAGTCTCAGTGATCTTGCACAATTCAGAGATCCACAAACATTGTAGCATGTACCTCATACACTATGACTAAAGAATCCCACGTTGCACAGAGGTCCAGGAACCCTGCAGCGGGGTATCACCTACCTTCTCTTTGATTCACTTTTTGTGTGTAAAGATCACACATTACATAAAGGTCTACGAATCCTACAGTGTAGACAGAGTATCAGGTATCTGGGGGGTTCTGCACAGTAAGGATCCCATATTACATAGGAAGACTACAGTGTGGACCTCAGCAATGTATCACCTATCTGATTGTTTTTGCACAATAAGGATCCCATGTTACATAGAGATCTAGGAAGACTAACTACAGTGTGGACCTCAGCAATGTATCACCTATGTGATTGTTTTTGCACAGTAAGGATCCCATGCTACATAGAGGTCTCGGAAGACTATAGTGTGGACCTCAGCAAGGTATCACCTATGTGATTGTTTTTGCACAGTAAGGATCCCATGCTACGTAGAGGTCTAGGAAGACTATAGTGTGGACCTCAGCAAGGTATCACCTATCAGATTGTTTTTGCACAGTAAGGATCCCATGCTACATAGAAGTCTAGGAATCCTACAGTGTGGACCTGGGTCAGGTATTGCCGACCTTCACCGTGTTTAACTTTGCGCACAGTGATTATCGCACTGCACGTAGAGAGGTGGAGGATAAAAAGAAAAGTTGCCAGGTGATGATGACTCACTGTTGTACAAACGTGGTGTTTTGTTTGCATAGTTCTTATCAGCATACTGATCCTGTGGTGTACAGAGGGGACCAGGGTAAGAAGGGAAGTACTTAAATAGTGATTGGTCTTGGCAACAGAAGGCTGCAATCTGTATGTGCTTATTTGTGTGGTTCTCTTCACTGTAAAACCCTGCAGCACACACATGTCCAGCAAGATGTTGCCAGACTTCACTGATTCACTATGTACAAACACCTTGTATTAAAACAAAAAAAACAAAAAAAAACCCCAGACTTCCATAGAGAGGTCCAGGACACTGTAGTTTGTACCTTAGCAAAGTCTTGCATATTTCCCTTTTCATTCTCTCTTCACATTTTTAAAGGATCCATGGCGCAGGAACATTCAGAAATGCTAATGTGCGTACCTTGGCATAGTATCACCTGCCTTAATTCCACAGGTTAAAGATGTAGTACTAATAGAAGTTACAGCTCCTGGAAGATTGCCCAATGTCCCAGACTGCCTGAGCTAAAACTTCAGATCAAGCCCATGTTGAGGAAAGTATTGTGGAAGGGGAGTGGGAGGAGAGGAAACTGCATTGTCCTGGTCAGATTGTCTGGAACTTCTGTGAACATTTTGCAGTGTCACCCCTGGCTTTTCTTTGGGAAGACTGCCCAGATTTCCCATGGGAATGCCCTGAGTTTGGATGGTAATCTGGAAAATGCAGCTGAAATACCTAGGAACCCCTTTTTTTCAAGACAACCTTGGAAATCAAGCAAAAGCAGTCCCTACATAGCAATGGCCCTTTATCAGGGAAATGTAAATAATTATTTAAAGGTAAGAGGTTAAGAAAAAAAGTGGTCTCAAAAGAGGGGTGGGGTCTAAGTAAACATGGTGCTTTACACAGAAACGGTAAGGGATGGGAGAGGGTGGTCTCTGAGTAAACATGGTGCTTTACACAGAAACGATAAGGGATGGGAGAGGGTGGTCTCTGAGTAAACATGGTGCTTTACACAGAAACGATAAGGGATGGGAGAGGGTGGTCTCTCATCAGGGTGGCCCTTTTCATCAGGCAGTTTCAGATCTGGACCAGTTTCCCCTGCAAGATTCTTAAGAGTAGTCATTGCACAGAAAGCCTGCTGTCTGTGGTGTATTACCCCTGTGACTGCTGGTGATTTGTAGGATTCTGTGATTTGATGGTGGTGGTTTTTGTGGTGATCTCGACAGTTCAACCTGGACAAGGAGGCCGGTGACAGGCAGATCTACCACCGCTACTGCATGGAGAGGGCAGCGGTGCACTGTGCGCATGTCTTCACCACTGTGTCTGAAATCACTGGCACAGAGTCAGAGTATCTGCTGAAACGCAAACCTGGTGAGTCTTGAGTCACTTTGACCATGTGACTGAGTAGGAGAGGAAGAATCTTAATAATTTGCAGTTATAATTTTTTATTTTGATCAGTTTGAAACACAAACTTGGTGAATCGATGTAGCATTGTTTTTGCGGAGTGAATCAACTCATCATTAAATCACATGAACAAAGTCTGTTTATACAACCGCAATGACTCTGTGTGAACTGTGTGTGTTAATGGAGTGAGGATGGTTTACTATGGCTCACAGTATCCTATGGATGCAAGTTTAGCCTGTATCATGCTGGATACATCAACACATATTTTGCAGATGTGATCACACCCAACGGTCTGAATGTAGTCAAGTTCAGCGCTCTCCATGAATTCCAGAATCTTCACGCCATCAACAAGGAAAAGCTCAATGACTTTGTCAGGGGCCATTTTTATGGGTGAGACTGCAAATATTGTGTTCCTTGACTGTAATGTATGAGTTGCATTTTTTGGTTTCCTTTTTCAGTCTATATTTTATGCTCATCCTAAGGTAACCCCGTACAGTTGACACTAACGGCAGGATCCAGTGAAATCAAATTACCAAATATTTTATCCGAACAGTTAATGATACCGTGTGTGTCTTTTATTGTAGAACAGATGCAAACATGTATTTGTGCATGTTACAAAACGTCAGTGGAGTTTTATGCATTGCTGACATTTTACTGTCTTTCAGTCACTATGACTTCGACCTGGACAAGACTCTGTACTTCTTCACAGCAGGACGTTACGAGTTTTCCAATAAGGGGGCTGACATGTTCATTGAATCTTTAGCACGTCTCAACCATTACATGAAGGTATGTTGCGTGCAGTGACTGAAATCAGTGTCAAAAATAAGTAAAGTTTGAAATCAGCAAACCAGATCTCTGCGTTCATAGTGCAATAATGAACTGTGGATTTCTCTCCACGCCCCCCCCCCCACCCCCACCCCCCATTCTATTTACCACTGTAAAAAAATGAGCATTTGTATTTTTACCAGTCATGTTTAAACTTCACAATTGTTTTTGTTCTTCTGGTAATTTTTAGTGGAGCTGTGTCTTAGCCCCAACTACACAATAATCAAAATGGTTTTCAGTTCTCTATCCTCTAATCACACTAAAGCATGATAAACGTTTGTGCTGTCCATGCCCTTGTTACACAATGGTGTGATAACCCAGTCTCTTCTTTGACCCCAGGCTTGCAACATTATTTTATAATCCCTTCTGTGTTTCCAAGTCAGGTAACAATGTTATAAAATCTCTCTTTCTGTTCCCATGCAGTCATGTGAAAGTAAAATAAACTATTCACTTCTTTTGACCTGGGCCTTGAAACAGTCAAGATAAACCCTTCTGTGTTTCCCAGTTGGGTGACGGTAATATAAATCTTTCCGTTCCCATGCAGTCTTGCAACAGTGAAATTAAATCATTTCCTCTTTGTTCCTCGATCCTGCTATCATTGAAATGCATCTATCTCTTTTCTGTTTTTCAGTCTTGCAGCAGCGAAATGACTGTCGTGGCTTTCCTGATCTTCCCAGCACGGACCAACAACTTCAACGTGGAGTCTCTGAGAGGCCAGGCCATCGCCAAGCAACTGAAGGAAACAGTCCACCACGTACAGAACCAGATTGGAAAACGCATCTTTGAAATCTGCCTTAGGTAGGCGTGACATCGTGGCGATTAGATTATGTTCTCTAGTACGAGAAGCAGGTAAGTGTGGGGACAGAGCTATTTGCCATGAGTAAGTTGTACATTTTTGTGCGCTCCTGCATATTAAGAAAAATCAAACATGCTGGTAACACAGCAGATCTGCTACTAATTTAGGTCATATGCAGCTTCACTGAGACTTGCCATGCTGAGAGAGTGCTGGAAAAGCAAGTTGGCCGTTGCACTGTCTCTGTTGAGGTAATTCACAGAAGACCATTAGCTTTCCCATGCTGAGCAGTTGCTTGGTTTTCTTTTGTTAGTGTTGCAGTTTTTTCTCCTGGAAAGCAACAATAACAATATACTTTATTCATCTCAGTGAGAAATTAAAGCTGTCGTTTGATCTTATATGTTAATGCATAATGAAAAATTGAATTGCACATATCTCAATAATCCAAAGTCGTGAAACGCACATACTTACGCACTCTTAGATGTACACCCCCAGTCTCTCAAACTAAAGCAGTGAGCCAATGCTAATACCTAGAAAACCCCAAATACCTGGAACAATGTTATATCTGACGAACCAAAACTTAAAAACTCTCAAATTAGATAAAATGATTAGGTACACACCTCCCCCACCCTCCCTTGGAAAGTTGTCATCATCAGCAGACATCCTGATGCATGAACACACATGATTGAAGATTGATATAATTTTCATTAAAAACTGACAGAGCCATGGGTAAAAACAAAGCTTTATAACGGTTTGTATTTGTTCTCAGGAGTAAAAATCTTCCACTCCTGTTGCTGTGTCTGCTATCAAAGTAGTGTCTGTTGGATGTGTAGGATCATTTAATATTTGCATTAGTTTTTTTTTGTACAGTCTCTTTTCATGTAGAGTCTTAAAACTGTCCAGTGGCGTTCCTACAACATGACCTGCTTTTTTTACAATCTTTTCCAACCTCGGTCTATCAAAGTTTGAAATATTCCCACCCCAGCACACAGAACCAAACATAATAAGGCTACATATTACAGCATTATAAAAAGTTACTAGCATATCTGAATTGACTCCGGAAGATCTCAGTTTTCTCGTGCAGTACATTTTTGAGTTCACTTTTTTCAGCACAGAGTTGGTGTTCTCTTTTCAGTTCAGTTTACTATCAAAAACCATACCCAAGTACTTATGTATGTCTTCCCATTTAATGTAGACAGTTTCATGGCATCTTTGATTCTTCCTAAAATCAGCACACATCTCTTTCATTTTGAAAACATTCAGATACAAGTAATTTTTATCACACCAGTTCACAAAGTTTTCAATCTGCTTGTGGTATAGTGCATCCTCATCATTGCTAATTTTTCCAACCAGCTCAGTGTCATCTGCAAATTTTACTAGAGGACATCAACTCATCAGTGCTTCTACAGTCAGCTGTATACAATGAGAACAGAAAGGGTGCTGAAACTGTACCTTGAGGTGCACCAGTATTTGTGTAAATAGCAGGTGACAGTATTCCATTCAGCCATACATACTGAAGTCTATTTGTAAGGTAATCAAAGATCCATGAAAAAAAAATCAAAGAACATCAGTCTCATAGAACTTCCTGTTTTCTCTAAATGTGAGTATGTATTTTCTCAAATGTATAAGACAGCATCATCGGTTCTCCTGTAGGCAAATGGTAGTGGGTCAGTGTAATCTGTCACTAAATTTTCCAGTTTACAGAGTACCACTACTTTCATCACAGCAGAGGTAAGTGCTACAGGGCGAAGATCATGCATGGATGATATCACATGTTTAAGAAAATACTGTAAATTTTCTCCCCTTTAGGGTACTTCACCATGATGTAACCTGTATAGTTGACCAGATGTTAACCATTACAGCGCTTGGCTTTTAAAACTTAATAGTGTTACAGAGTTCCTATGTCATGGGTTTGTGTAATGTAACAGGTCAAATAAAATATTCATTTGAACGTGATTAGTCTTAGTTTTCACTCTCCCTGGCATGTATATTTTATGTATGTATAGATTTTTTAATTGTACTTAAATTGTGCTTTCGATATTATGACTAAGAACTCCATTCTGTTTTCTTAACAGAGGCAGTCTTCCCAATGGCGATGACATTTTGCAACAAGATGACATGGTCAAGCTGAAGAGGTGTATATTTACAGCACAGGTAAGATATTGTGGTGATTGAGAGTTGTGTGAGTTGTTTGCTCTGCTCTTCCACACATTTTCCCTGTCAGCTATGATGCTCCGCAATATTAATTCTTCTTCTTCTCCTCCTTGCTCTCCCCCTTTTTTTGTTGTTGGTGCTGGTAGCTCTTCTTCCTCCTCCTTGCTCTGCCCCTTTTGTGTTCACCCTGATATAACCATAATGGCTGACTGGGCGTAAAACACCACGTTACTTACTTACTTAACCCCTTTTGTGTTGTTGTTGGTGCTGATAGCTCTTCTTCCTCTCATCTTCCTCTTCTTCCTCCTTACAGCTCCTCTTCCTCCTTACAGCTCCTCTTCCTCATATTCCTCTCATCTTCCTCTTTAAAGCTTGTCTTCCTCTTCTTCCCCCTTAAAGCTCATTCCTCTCATCTTCCTCTTAAAGCTCATATTCCTCTCATCTTCCTCTTTAAGGCTTGTCTTCCTCTTCTTCCTCATTAAAGCTCCTCTTCCTCATATTCCTCTCATCTTCCTCTTTAAAGCTGGTCTTCCTCTTCTTCCTCATTAAAGCTCCTCTTCCTCGTATTCCTCTCATCTTCCTCTTTAAAGCTTGTCTTCCTCTTCTTCCTCCTTAAAGCTCCTCCTCCTCTTCTTCTTCTTCTTCCTTAAAGCTCCCCTTCCTTTTCCCCCTCTTTAAAGCGACCACCTTGCGTCGTTTTGAAGATTCTGACAATGGTGGGGAAGGGGAAAGGAGTGTACAAAAAGAAAAATATTAGATGAGTTCAGATAAATTGGAGGTATTGGATGAGCTGAGATAAATTGGAACTGCAAAAATTCAGGGATTGAGACAGTTACAACTTCCATTTGGAGGCTGTTCCAGTTGACAGCTGTGGCAGGGAAGAACAAATATTTCCTAGAAAATTAAATGGGGGGGGGGGGGGGTGGAGAAAGTGTGAAGATGGGACAGTCAGGAGTCTGTGCCTTGGGACAGTGCTATTATGTACGTAGTTATCTATTAAGTATGTAATATGTGATTGTGTGTGTATAATACGACAGTAAGTGTAAATGGTATATGTACATGTATGTGAACAAGCATGTTGAGCTTGCTCAGCGGGGAATAATGCTATAGAAAATGTATGTATTGTTATTATTCAGCAGGTACATTGATGTGGGGGGGGGGGGGGGGGGGGGGGGGGGTTGTTCTGGTGTTTGTGTCATGGAGAGAGTGATGATGAATAAGTGCATGGCACTCTCTGTGCCTCTTCCCTTGATGGCCGTGAAATGTACATGCTTCCCTCTCAGTTTTTACGTTGACCCGTTGCACACCATTTCAGCGCCACAATCTGCCTCCAATCTGTACCCACAATGTGACTGAAGACCAAAACGATCAGGTTTTGAATGCTCTGCGGAGGTGTCAGCTTTTCAACAACAGACATGACCGTGTCAAGGTGGGCTTTTTGGTGTTGAATTGATTTCTGCCTTTGCCTTTCTTTGTCTCAGTAATTAATAAATGCATTTCTGATGTGCCAGATGCCTCTGTGATGTACAGTATCACATTATTACACTTGCAGTGTACATGATTACCTCATGGTTACAGTGTACAGTATCAGTCTATCACATTTTTACACTTACAGTGTACATTTGTACACCATTACCTTGTGGTTACAATGTACAGTATCACAGTGTTACACTTAACAGTGTACATTTCTACACTATTACCTCATGGTTATAATGTACATTACCATATTGTTTCACCTGCAGTGTACATTAGTACCTGATGGTTACAATGTACCGTATCACATTCTTACATTTACAGTGTACAGTTGTATATCATTACCTCACTGTTACAATGTACAGCATCGCATTGTTACACTCCATTATTGCCTCATGGTTACAGTGCCCAATATCACATTGTAACAGGGTACAGTGCATCTTATTGTTCCACTGTGTAGACTATTTTATGCTGCAGGTGATTTTCCACCCTGAGTTTCTCAACTCGACCAACCCTCTGTTTGGCTTGGACTATGAAGACTTTGTCCGTGGCTGCCATCTGGGTGTTTTCCCATCATACTATGAACCCTGGGGCTACACTCCTGGTGAGACAGCTGTTTCCTGCTGAACCCTCTCTTACCAGCACATTTCAAGCAATTTCTGTAGGTTTATTAAATGCGATAGCAAAGAAGCATCAGGAAAAAAATTGGAGCAAAAAAGTACTTTAAAATTTAGTTTCTTTTTTACAGATATTGATAGAACAACCAGATGAAAATATTTCAGTTCACACCTTTTTTGCATTTCAGGTGAACTTATGTCAAGAAATCTGGAACTGCTCTATAGCCTGTTCAAAAGAGGAGATGGTTTGATTCAAAAAATCTAAAAGAACCCTGAGAGATATCTTTCCTCGTGTAAAAAAAGAAAGGAAGAAAAAAAAGAGTCAGGTTGATCTGTTGATTTGATCCAGTTCTGTCTGACATGCAAAACTGGGAGTAGATATTGGGCAGCCCTTCCTGTGATTGGTCGTCGGCTGCTTTGCAGAATCATCATCATAAAGTTCCGCAATATTCTTTTTACAGCTTTGGGTGCCTCAGGACTTTTCTTGGTCTGGATTTTTACGCAAATGACATCGCTGTCAGAAAGTTTTTGTCAGACAGATCTAAACCACACGTGACCAGAAATGTGAAGTAACTGTGGTGATTATAGTGAGACCCTCTTCAGGCAAACTCCTTTAGGGTGAAGTGTTGCTGCAACATGTAGCAGTAAGGGGTAGGCGTTTTATTTTGAGACATGTTCCCCTGATGTAGTGTGCATGTGTGTGTGTGTTTTGTAGCGGAGTGCACTGTGATGGGCATCCCCAGCATCACGACCAACTTGTCCGGCTTCGGCTGCTTCATGCAGGACCACATCCAGGACCCCAAGTCCTACGGCATCTACATCGTCGACAGGCACCACAAGGGCTCGGAGGACTCCATCAAGGAGCTCTCCCAGGTTAGGCTGTGTTTGAGGAGAGGATTGTGTGCTTGGTGTGGTTTGTGTGCATGTGTGTGTGCCTTAAAACCTACCTCTTCAAGCAGTATTTTGACCAGTGATAGATTTTCTGCTGTACAGATCTTGAATTTTCTCTTTTTCACTCTCTGCCACAGCTTTTTTATCCCAGCCTTTGACACTGGTCTTCAAACTTACCTTTTTCAAACCAGCATAGACTCTTATTTCTTTCAATGTCCTTGGCCTTGTGTGGTGGTTTGTGTGTGCGTAGCAGGGGGAGTGTGGGTAGGGAGGAGAGGGGGGCTCGGTCACTGACATGAGGGTACACAATGCATCAGCTGATCACGTATACCTTTGAGCACTCTTTGTGTGTGTGTGTGCTGTGCTTGTGTGAGTGTTGTTTGTGTGTGTGGTGCTTGTGATTGTGAGTTATGATTGTGTGTGTTTGTATCATGGCATGGGCAAAGGTGTGTGGCTGTGTTTATGTTCATTATATATCTGATCTTTTTATTTGATTTATTTTTTCTTATGTTTTAGAGGAGACTTACGGTATTTTCAAGTGGAAACATGAACAGCTTTGAGGGCAGTCCTACCTATTTCAGTTTACACCCCATATCAGTGACTTCTGTTGGTACATTTGATGCTTTAGAGCATGTGTATGAAAATGCACTATGCTGATGAGGCGTATGTGTCTCTCAAGATCAGCGAAGTGTTCACATCAGTGACCTGCTGTAGTCTCGGTGCAAGGAGGGACGTCCCACCAACCATTCAAGGGGACTGATCAAGCTCAGAGATGCCGATTAGGCCCTTCGTCTGTATTTTCTGTTTCAGTACATGTTTGACTTGATGTGCCTGTTAAAGATTTCTCAGCCTTTCTGTGTTTTCTGTTTCAGTACATGTTTGACTTCACATGCCTGTCAAGACGGCAGCGCATCATCCAGCGGAACAGAACAGAGCGCCTCAGTGAACTGTTGGACTGGAAAAACCTGGGCATTGTGAGTTGTAGTGCGTTGTTGCTGGACAGGAAAAACCTGGGCATTGTGAATTGTAATGCTTTTTTGTTAGACTGGAAAAACCTGGGCATTGTGAGTTGTAACACTTTGCTGTTCGCTTGGAAAAACCTGGCATTGTGAGTTGTCATGCTTTCTTGCTGGACTGGAAAAACCTGGGCATTGAATTGTAATGCTTTTTGTTGGACTGAAAAAATTTGGGCATTGTGGGTGGTAATGCTTCATTGTTTGACTGGAAAAACCTGGGCATTGTGAGCTGTAACGCTTTGCTGTTGGACTGAAAAAACCTGGGCATTGTGAGCTGTAATGCTTTGCTGTTGGACTGGAAAAACTTGGGCATTGAATTGTAATGCTTTGTTGTTGGACTGGAAAAAACGTGGGATTGAATTGTAATGCTTTGTGTTGGACTGGAAAAATGTGGGCATTGAATTCTAACACTTTGGTGTGGGACTGGAAAAACATGGGCATTGAATTGTAATGCTTTGTTGTTGGACTGGAAAAAACATTGGCATTGTGAGATATGTTCTTCTTCTTTTTTCATTTTCACAAATTGCAAAGAGCAGATTCATCATAGGCAATGCCCATGAACTGCAAAACTGTAATCAAGTTCTAATTTGAGACTGTGTGTTTTTAATGTTTCCAGTACTACAGGAGGGCTCGCAATCTGGCCATATCTCGCACTCATCCTGATGAAGCCAATGACGACAATGTTTCGGTAAGTGGTGGGCTGCTTTTCTAATGGCGTTCCATTTATCTGTGCTGGAACTCTTCAGAGAAGAATAGTTTCCTGTAAGAGAGACGCCTTATTGATTGTGTGTTCATATTTTTCCTAACCAACGAAATTTGTTGCTGTATGTGTGGTTCACATACTGCATGTGCGTTGACCAAGAGAATGGATGTGACAGAAAATTGCTTAAAAATGTATTGGAGTGTAAAAGGGGATACGGAGAACAAAACAGTATCTATGTTTTTTTGTTTCCATGAAACATGTGCAATCTCAGTAATAATGATAATAATAATAATGTACTCTTTTATTGCTATTTCTCCAAATCGTAGCACCTAGCCCATCATAAAGCAAAGAACAAAATACAGTCAAAACAAACTTCCATGTGTGCACACACATGCTCTCACACACACACACACACACACACACACCACACCACACACACACACACACACACACACACACACACACACACACACAGTCAATAGGACAGCTTGAAGAGGTGAGATTTCAAAGATGAGTGTTAGGCTGTTTGGCTCACCAGTTGGCTGGGCATGGACATTTCTCTAACATTGCAATTGTCATGGATGCTGCAATTATGATGAATGTCTCGATTAAGAGTGGTCAAGGCTGAGCCTAAGTTTCCCCAGTCTGTATGTGAGTCATTTAAACATTGCTTTTCTTGTTTCGCTCCTAAATGAAAGTAATATTGTTTAGTGCGCCTGTTGATTGACACACTTGTACTTGCTGTGCTTGATCACAGATGAAGAGCTTCAGGTACACCAAGCCAGGCTCAGCACCCACCTCCCCCTCTCAGTCTCGCTCGTCCACCCCCCTGCCCTCTGACAACGATGATGACGACACGCATCTGTACGACGACGAAGAAGAAGAAGCCGAGCGGGAGGCCTTGGGGCTGAAACCATGATGATGCCTTCCTGTGCCGTTCCACTCCTGTCTTTCACCCACAGCTGCCATTTTCCCTCTCTCAACCTGACAGATGTGATGGGGCTGAGGTGCCAGGCAGTGTTTGTCTAGTCTCTGTAGGGGGCTGCCTCAAGGGGTCTTGGACAGGGGGCTGTGGGTGTGAAGGGAAAGTTGACAGGTGTGGGCCAGGTCTGTGGGTGTGAAGGGAAAGTTGACAGGTGTGGGCCGGGTCTGTGGATGTGACGGGAAAGCTGACAGGTGTGGGCCAGGTCTGTGGGTGTGAAGGGAAAGTTGACAGGTGTGGGCCAGGTCTGTGGGTGTGAAGGGAAAGTTGACAGGTGTGGGCCAGGTCTGTGGGTGTGAAGGGAAAGTTGACAGGTGTGGGCCAGGTCTGTGGGTGTGAAGGGAAAGTTGACAGGTGTGGGCCAGGTCTGTGGGTGTGAAGGGAAAGTTGACAGGTGTGGGCCAGGTCTGTGGGTGTGAAGGGAAAGTTGACAGGTGTGGACCAGGTCAATGGGTGTGAAAGGAAAGCTGACAGGAGTGGGCCAGGTCTGTGGGTGTGAAGGAAAAGTTGACAGGTGTGGGCCAGGTCTGTGGGTGTGAAGGGAAAGCTGACAGGTGTGGGCTGTGGATGTGAAGGGAAAGTTAACAGGTGTGGGCCAGGTCTGTGGGTGTGAAGGGAAAGCTGACAGGTGTGGGCCAGGTCTGTGGGTGTGAAGGGAAAGCCGACAGGAGTGGACAGAAGCAGTGGAAGGAGAGCAAAGTGACCGAAGTCTTCGATTACTTGTGCAGCCAAAGATGTAGGCTACTTTCGCATGCCAATTGAACGGGTTTTGCTGCACAGCTTAGTTGAGGTGTTTGCAAGGTAGTTTAGCTTTTTGAGCAGCTCCTCCCATAGCCTAGGAGGAGCGGTTTTGTGTTTTAGTGACGTACTGTGGATAATTTGATTTGTTACGAAACAAGCATTATGCTCTACGTTCAACTTTGTCAAATCTGATGCAGATTTATGGAACAAGTGTTTTGCTGTATACCTCCAACTTACAAACTTTCAGACTTACTTGTTCAGGGAAGAGTCATGCCAAAGAAGGCATTCCATTGCATCACTTCAGTTGTTGCAGATGCGGGACAGTCAAGTGTGGATTATGGAGGCACAACCATGAACAGTTTTGTAGTCAGATGTCTCTTAGTTTAGTATTGACTTGCCTGTCTAGATGTGGGGGGTAGGTGAGTGGGGTGCGTATGTGAGAATGCGTTCCAACTACTGTTGATTGGCTTAAAATGTTTTGACATACTGCTTTTGTGTTTAGCGTGTCATGCTTAAATTAACCCCTGTGATGGTAAGAACTAAACAGATCGAACGTGTGGCTCAGTATTTGCATTGTAAGATTGATGTTCGATTCCCGGTATGAAATTCCAGATCCTTCCAGAAATCTATTAAATGTTTTATCCATAGTTTGTGAACGAACACAGTGCCATTTTGAGGCAGTTTGCTTGCGTGGATTGGGTGTGCAGTTTTGCATTTGTCAGTCTCTGTTGTTTTGTGGTTCTTCTTATGATGTGGCATCATCTGTGTATTGGAATTTGTACTACTCTCGCTGTTTGATTTGTGAATTCTTTGTTTTCTTTATGAAATTTCCTGATTTTTAAAATGGGAAATTCCCTTATGCTTACTCACTGCTCAGAGGCATGAACTGATGTATTCAGATTTTTAAATGAACACGGGTCGGAGAACTTATGCCTACAATGACCGGCCAGTTATGTTCATCGTGACTTGAAATAAAAGCAAAAATGAGTGGCACCAGGTGTCATATGAATTTTTGAATTTTTTTTAAAGAAGAAAATGTAAACTGATTGGGGGGGGAGAAAGAAAAAAAGAAAACAAGCGTAAAGAATGACACTATTGAATAGCGGACTGTAAGAATAAAAAATCTGAAACAGTAAGACTGGGAGACATATTTCTGGGATTAAACCTCCACCCCACACCTTCTCCATTACTTTTGGTTTGCCTTCTTAAGAATGAAGAATGACTATATTGCATAGCAGACAATAGTAATAATAAATTTGAAGCAAATAAGTTATGTGTGATTAAACCTCCACCCCACACCTTCCCCACTACTTTTGCTTTGCCTCCTTACCCTTTCCCTCCCCACCTCGCACCCCGACCCCCACCCTTCAGTGGAGCTCACCCCCACCCCACCCATCTACCTGGGATTTTCCTCCAGTCTCCACCCCTTTTCCCTCACCCTGTGATTTGCACCTTTCCCTCATTGTGTACCTGGGATTTGTTCTCCTCCCAACCCCCCTCCCCCCCCTTTATCTAACCCACCCGCTCCCTCCTCCATGTCCCTCTGCCTGGGATTTCTGTCCCTGCCAGTGCTGTTCGGAGACTCCTTGCTCTTTTAAGAATGAATCCAGTGTTTCATGACAATCATTTCAGGATGCAGGGTTTACAGTGTAGTTCATGATATCAGCCTGACTTTGGTTCAACAGCCGCACCCACCCCACACACCCTCTGTGATTTAAAATGTGTGTGTTTTTTTAGTGTTTTTTTACACATTGCAAAACAGCATGCAAGAACTGTAGATATGTTGGTCAGTGTTGGCCATCACATGTACACTGATGTTGTTGCTTATCTGTTTTATTTGATTTCTCAGATGTCACCAGACCTATATTTTTCATGACATTTGACGATAGGTGAAGTCTGTGCAGTGTTTATTAATCCCAGTTTGTTTTTTGGATATGTTGAGGTTCCACACTAGTGCCTTTGTTTGTAGAATTTGTTTTCCCACCCCTGGGAGTGCCATAAGCTCCTGTGATTTGATTGTGACAGTTTTGCATAATTAATTACCTTGTTTTTGTTATTCGTGGTTTTCTTTGAGGCAGTTGGTGTGCCTTTATCTCCCTTGACGTAGAACACCCTTTCTAATTTTTATTTGTGAAGCTTGTTTTTCATCCATGTTACAGCCAAGGCCATTGCTGTTTTATGGAGAAAAAGGGGGTGGGGGGTGGGGGGGTGAGAGAGAGGGATGAGAGAGAATAAAAGAGAAGACAACTCGGTTTACTGTCACCCTCATTTAGAATCACGTGTGTCGAGTGCAGTGAGTCTGCTCGAGAGCAGAGAATACCGCTGTATAAAAGCAATCAACAACAACAACCCTCACCATTGAGAGTTATTTGATGGGGCCTGGACTGCCTCCTGGCTGAGGTCATTCACGACCAGGATCATTTCAGGAAAGTCTTGTATAATTGGTGTCATTGGGGTTTTGGGTGCGGAACACTTAGCCCTACTTGTGATTGGTGTGGCAGGGGTATAGGGGATTTTGGTGCTAAACACTGAGCCCTACTTCTATGATTGGTGTTGCAGGGGTATAGTTTTTTTTTGGTGCTGAATACTTAGCCCTACTTGTGATTAATGTGGCAGGGGTATAGTTTTTTTTGGTGCTGAACACTGAGCCCTACTTCTATGATTGGTGTGGCAGGAGTATAAGGGTCTTTGAGTGTTGAACACTGAGCCCTAAGCCTATAATTGGTGTGGCAGTGGCATAGGGGGCTCTTCAGGCTTTTAACATAGAATGTCATTTCTAACATTGTGACTGGATGAAGCTGCTCGGGTGATTGGTGGCCTGGAACCCCTCCGTTGTGTTCAACTTCCTGTGATGTGCTCATTTTGACTCAGTCTGTAGTGTCCGAACAGTCTCACATATTGCAGGCCATGGTGCAGTCAGTGGAACTAAAAACAAAAAGAGCGATGTCTTGCTACACATATGAAGTTCACCAACCTGATTTCACTCTTCGTGTGGTGTCCTCGTCTTGACTCGGTCTGTAGTGGCCAAGCAGCCTCACATGTGGTGCTGTCAGTAGAACAAAAAACAAAAAAAGGAGGAATGTCTTGTTACACCCATGAAGTTTACCAACCTGATTTCACTCTTCTTGGCATGGAGACCCCTCTGAGACATGATCAGGAACGGTTTGAGCAAGAACATTCTCAAAGTGTCTAAGATCAAAACTTATAGGATTTTTTTCATGCCTTCCTGTTTAATGTTTGTTCCTGTCTTCGTGTTTTACTAGACCTTTGTTTTTTCTCCTTTCTGTTTTCCTGGTTCAAATAGCACCCCCTCTCCCTGAAGAATTGATGATATTATAAATGTGAAATAAATATGTTTGTCACCTGTGATTTCATGAATTTTGTTCCACCTTGATATGACCTTGGCAGTTGCCTAGGCGTAAGTGCAAAGTGTCTGCCCATCTTTCTACCAACGCTGCCCTGTACTTTGGTTGTGTTTGCCATCGCTGCTGACATAGCCTATTTTTTAAAACCCATCAACATTTTATCTTTAGTTTTGAATATTACTTTAGGCAGCTTATTTGTTTGCAGCTAGAGAGCACAATGGTGATGTTGTAGATCAACTGAGAAGCGAAACTGCACAGTATTTTTGTCATCCTTACATCTGTTGCCTGTTACTGAGCGTTAAGTCTTTCATTTTCCTGACACTCTGTAGTTACCCTGAAAAGTCGTTTTTGTTGTTGTTCTGCTTTTCAAAGTTCGTTACATGTTCTGGGTTTGATTCTTGGCTTTGTTGATGGGTGCTGGGTGTGATGTATCTTTCTCTTTCATTTTGTGGGGATAGACTCTGTGCTTCTACTGCATCTTTTACATACAAGTATCTGTGAACTTTTGACAGAAGTTTGGTATATATATTACTATTAACATACTAACCCAGAAAGTGTGTATTTTATCATCAGTATCTGTTCATTCAACCCCTTCCCCCCACCCCCAGCCCTCCCATCCTGCCCCTGTGTTGTTCTTTTAATCTTTGTGTATAGAGGTTTTAAGGATTTGGACTGTACGCGTAACCATAATTATCTTTACTTCAAGGGGAACTGAATGAAGGTCACAAGTTGCTCCAGAAACCTAGCACATAGGTCAGTGTTTCCATTGTTAGACTTCATACGGTTGTGTTGTCAATAATTATGCCACAGAAATATTTAATTGCTTCAGATTTGAGCTTTTCCGAGCACGGCTACATTGGTTCACTCTTTATCAGTGCAGAGGAATAGGCTGCCTCATAATGTAATAACTATGCCTCTCAAGTGCCATGCACTAGCTGCATTGGTTTGCTCTTTATCAGTGCAGAACAATAGGTTGCCTCATGATGCAATAATTATGCCTGTCGCACTGACAGGATTGTGTTCTCACGGACATGTAAACAGGCCACAGGGTAAACCGTTTGGAAGAAGGAGGCAGATCTGCACAGTACATTTCTTTGCATCTGTGTCAGACTCAAAGGCAGTTTTCTTCTCATCCTCAGAAGCATGCGGCAGCTTTTCCAACATCCATTTTGCACGCAGGTGTGCAATGGTCCAAGTTTGGTGGACTGCAAACAGTGGGTACTGGGGCCTACAAGTGCCACACTAACAGCGCCACGTTCATGCTCAGTAGCCATAGTTTGACAGACGGGATCAAAATGGCTGCAGCTTGTGACATTGTTTTCCCGACTCTCAAGCATTGATTTTTAACACACTAGACTAAATCCATTACGAAAACACCTGCTTTGAGTGTATTTTCTATTCGATCCCTATTGATTGAACCCTTGACGTTTCATCTGGTTCCCCTCTGGTTGTATCTTTTCGTAAGTGTATTTGTTATTCGGTCATCCTCAATTTTATGATGAATGATTTTGTGTTGCTCTGTTTTCATGTACGTTTCTTTTGCTCCACATATCACTTTCTTCCTGATTTGTGTATGTGTTTGAAACTCTGCTAGAGGGCTGGCTGGTCATATGTGGTTTAGTATTGTATTTGAAAAACAATGCACATATTGCATATTAAAATCCTAAAGTGTGAAAGCAAGTGGTTGATTTTTTTGTATGTAATATACATTTGTGTCACAACGTCTGTCTGTCAGTCTGCATGTCCTGTGTAATCTTTAATGATTGTTTACACATTTTGAAATCAGAATTGCTTCATTACTGGGTGATATAATGATCCAGTTCAACATACTTTTTTTTAAATCCAGAATAACTTGTGCTTCCATACATTACAACCTACCCCCCACCCCCCATGCCAAAGATGTTAAGGAATCATTTATCATGCATCTGTCTGTCCAGCAACAAATCTTTAATTTTTTTTAGGGGTGGGTGCATGGGTCCATCCCACAAAAGGTAGGTAGTGGAGTATTCAGCATTGAATGTGTCTGCATCTATCTTAAAAAGTGGAAAACGCACAGGTCTACACACAAACACACATTTAAGCTATCACCTAATAAGCTATTGCCACACATCTGGACTTAGCAAAATATTTTACATGACCACAGTGAACCATTGCAACAGTGTCACTATGCACACTTCAAGAATTCAAATCGACTTCTTGTGCCAAATGATCACAATCTTCCACACAGAATTTTGACTGGAGAAATCTCAGGGCGGGCACAAAGCCTGGCATGTCACCCATCCATTTTGTGACCATGCTCTATTGTGCTCAACTTGCTTTCAAGAGTGAATACTCATCCTCTGCGCCACTGACTCGCACCCTCATATTCATACATACACACGCACACACCCACACACCCACAGGAGCACGCAAGGAAAAGCCACTCTAAACACTTGCGTTTCTTTGTGTTTGACTACTACCATTTATAATATAATAATAATGATCTTAATAGATAATTTATGGCGCCCCATCTCATAAGAACCTGGAGTGCTTACAAAGGCCTACGAATAAACACATTTCATCACACATGAAAAAACACATGCACATCCACATCCACACTACAAGTACATGCATTACTGGTGATAGGTTGGCAGAATGAGAAGGAAAACAACAAATCAATATGCAGAAGAGAATAGGTGGGTTTTCAGTTTTGACCAGTGAAAAAGAATGCCCGAAAGAGCAAGGAAGAGAGTTCCAGATCACAGGTCCAATGTATTGAAAGGATCTCTCCCCAAAAGTCCTCCTACCCATCCTCAGAACACAGAAGATCCGAGGCTGAGCAAAGAGAGTGAGCCGAGTGAGAGTAGAGAAAGAAACTCAGAGAAGTATGGAGGAGCTGTACCGGAGACAATGTGGAAGCAGGTGAGAGCTATTTTGTATTGAATCCGTCTGCTAATTGGTAGCCAGTGGAGTTTGTAGAGGAAAGAAGTGATGTGGGCAGATTTAGGGGCTTTGCTGATGCAGATTTGTCAAAGATTACCGTTCCCGGCAACAACATAATATGTTAACATTATTATTAATATTACTAATATTATTAGTAATATTTTCTTGCCGTACATGTTTAATAGCTATTTGGACTCAGTCAGCTAGTCTTGAGTTTACGGTAAAAAGATACTTGCTCAAGGGACGTCACTCACGCGCATCGAGGAAGTAGGGATGGTACGGGGTCATGTGAGAATGAGGATGAAAACAAACCAGTTGGGCAGTAAATCGAAAGCGACCGTTCCTCGTTTGCTGCGTCTGTGATTCTTGGGGTAAGTGGAGAGATGCTGTCAATCATGCCGATCAAAGTAAGTAGAGTCAGACTATGATTCGACAGTCATGAGTGGAATGAAATTAAAGCAGCAACCTGTTTTAGCGTAGACGAGAAGCTCGCATAATTTTGTGTGGCTCGCCTGTCTGGTTGAAAGTAGATCCTTCTTTTCGAGAAATTGTGCCTTGGCTACTGATGCTTCAGATGTTGTTTAAAGACACCGGTTCGCACTTTTTGGTGCCGTTGGTTGTAGATCGGTTGATGCTGTTTCACTCCTTTTCTGTGTTTGTACAAGTTTGTAGTACCTGGCTGTAGATCATATTACATGCAACTTAATTTTCGACCACAGACTTTGTGTGTTTCTTTGTTTAGATCCTATGTGTGTGTGTGTACTTAACTTTATTGACCTGTTCAGGGCGTTTCACATGGGGAATTTAGTTTACTTCCTTTCAGGGAAGCATAAGTAACACCAAATAAATTACTACTAGTCAATTCCTGTTTTTTCCCCTAATGATTGCCAACGTGGCTAGTGGAATTTCTACAGAATGTGGCATGAACTGTACTTAATTTTTCTTTTTGGACGATACCAGTCAGCATAATTTTGTTGCTACACAATTTTAAAGCCATAAAATGAATGTTTAAGTACTTTAAAAATACTATTATACTATTTATAGTCTTTGTTTTCAACTTCAAGAAGCAGTTTCAGTATGGTCATTTGGCTTGTACAGTTACAGTGGTTGAACGGTAGTCAGACATGATATAATTTATACATTATTTACATAATCTTTTTCAGGTTCTTCCTTTATAATTTTTTTAAATAAAATATCATTAATCATGACAGTTTAGATTATGTCTTTTTCAGACTTTGCATATGTTTGTGATTTTATGGTCATGGTGAGTCAAACATTTTTTATGCAGATTCATCAGCACCTACAGTTAACATTTTCATCGCCTGCAGTGATTACTGACTAAATCAGCATGGCAGGTTACGGATCTGTGCGAGAATACCATGATGACCCATTTGCCGCGCCTACCAACTCTAGAGGTTATCAGACAGGAGGTGAGAGTCAGAATGGTGAGCGATTATTGAACTAAGCTCTTGCTATGCAAAATGTGTGTGGGGGGGGCGGCGGGGGGGGGGGGGGGGGGGGGGGGGGGTCTTTTGTGAGATGTTTTTAGGTTTTCAAACTGTTATTCTGAAGGTTTATTTTTGGTTGTTCAGTGATTTAGTTTTTTTTTTTTAAAAGAATGATTATAAAAAACAACTTTTTATTGTTTGTTTTTTTAAGTTTGCAATGTTTTCTTTCTTTCTTATTTTTAAAATCTATTTTGTTAATTATTTTGGGGATGCTTTGCTGTTTCTGTTAGTTGGGCATATATATATACCTTCTTGCTATCTTCTAGTCTTTTTTTTCGTACTTTGCATTCTTTCTTGTTGTGTGTATGTGGGAGTGTTTGACTGTTTGAGATTTGTTTGGACCATTTTTGAAGTTGCATAACCAATGAAAGCCTTTTTTTCTGATTCTGTGGGAGCAGGGTCATCGTCCGTCAGTGAATTGTGTGAACAGATTCGCAGCAACATCTTCCAGATAAACAATGGAGGTGAGTGAATACATTTGTCTTGATAAATGTATGTCATGTAGTTAAAGAAATCACACTCTTTTAATTTTATCGCCCTGATATAACCACACTGGTTGACTGGGCGTAAAACACCAATTTACTTTACTTTTACTTTTTTATATATGGAAATAGGACAGTAAATGATAATGTACATGTCACAGAACCAAGACCACAATATAATGTGGTAGACTTGGTACATGTTTGCAGATTTCTGAGGGGGAGGTAAAAGAGAGTGGGGGTGGGGGGGGGGTGGGGAGGTGCAGAGCAGAACATGACAGATTGATCATTTTTCTTATTAAATGCCTGTTTGTTGCAGCAAACACAATCGACAGAGCGCTCAAGACCATTGGGACAGAAAGAGACACCCGTCAGATTCGAGACAAAATGTAAGCCATTACCCTTTGTCTTTTGCCCAGACAAAACAGGTAAACACAAGTTTCTGCAGGCACAAAACAGGGACGGGTTTAAAAGAGGAAGTGGTGTGCAACTGATGAAGACCATGGACTCAAGATACAGAGCTTACAGTACAGGCTCAACTTCAAAACTCAGTGTTTGCAGTGCCAGTCATCTCCCCCATCTCCTTTTTCTCAGGGTGGAGAGCTAAATGTCTTTTAGCTGATACAAATGGCAAGGTATCATTTACTGTCTACATGTGCACACATTAAGGCACCCGTGGCAGAAGAAATCTTGTAGTGATTTTAGCAATGTTCAGCAGGAGTTAATTAGACTTAATATAAGACTTTTGACAGATTTACTTTCCATTGACTGGTGCTGGTGGTTTTTGCTTAAGTTGTAATTTTATTTTATTTAAATTTCATTTTCAGTCATGAAACGTCGATTAATACAAACAACATAGTCAAAGCGACAACAAAGCTGATCCGCAGTGCTAATGCCTTGCGCACTGACAGAGTAAGTATGTTTTTCTTCATTCACCTTTTGTCTTTTCTTTCTCTTTTTCCTTTCAAATCTGATTCTGTTTCCTCCACATTTTTGTATATTTTTATGTGACATATCTGACAGCTTGTATGCAGTGTCAAGTTTGGGCATTCTGAGTGTTGATACCACGGACAATTTAATTACTGGGCTTTATGTTGAGATCAGTTCCAAGATTTGACATAGCACCCAACTGAGGTTATGACCTCAAATTCAGGTGGTAGCAGAATAGCCATTTTTGGAGAGGAAAAAACAAGATCTGAAAAGATTTTAATTGCACTGAAGTAGGCATCTGTAACTTGGAATGCATTTTAAAACTGTTGACAGCTCAAAATGAGGTGTGGGTGGGGAAAATGTGATAGGAGAGAGTCTCTGCAGGGTGAAATTACCCCCCACCCCCAAGAAAAGAAGTGATGTAATGATGTGCCCGTTAGACATTTTGTTTTCTGGTTTCTACGCTGTCTTCCCTGGGAAATTTTTCAACTTTGTCCCTCTTCCTTGAGAGTGGGTTATATATAATATATATATGTCTGTAAGTATTATAAGTAATAGTATGTTTTATTTATGATAAGTACTCATGTGCAAGTTACACATGATAATATGTTTTATTTTTCTTTGCTTGTTTTTACACATACCCCAAGCAGTTTTTCGGGAGAGTACATGTGCGAGACATGACCTGTAAAAGCATATTTGCATAGAAACTAATGGGTAAGATCATTGTTTGTCGCTGGGTAAACCTCATTGTATCTTCTTTTTTTCCGTATGCAGCCACAGAAGATGCAGATTGAACGTTTGACCAGTGACTTCCAGGAGTCTATATCACGGTTCCAGACTCTGCAGAAGGTGAGCTGTTTTCATCAGGGATCATGATCGACATTTTAAAAAACAGTGAGACATCTATAAGGTGGTGACAGTGGTTCAGGGAAACCGGTCAGATAATCACTGTAAGTGGTCAGATAATCACTGTAACTGGTCGACTGGTCAGATAATCACTATAACTGGTCGACTGGTCAGATACACAGTCATCCATACTATTAGACTGAGCTGCACTAGTAAACGTTCAGCTCACTCCCCCATCTAGAATACATGCACGCATGAATGCACACACACACATACACTCACTCACACACACACACACACACACACACACACACACACACACACACACACACACACACAACACATCTCTCTCTCATTGTGCTGCAGGTGTTTTTATTTGTTTGTTTTTGTTTGAGAAGTGGTCAAGCCAAATAACATTAACAGCTGGTATGTCTGACTGCAATTTTTTTCCCTGGTATATATGCTGATCTTAACCAGTAAAATACTGGAAAATTACCAGTTAACGCAAACCTTGTTAATACCATGATGATGGTGATGATAGTGTTGGTCCTAATGGGGATTATTGAACCTGTTAGTTTCAGTCTTAGCAAAGGTAACAGAAAACAAAGTCAAAATGATCTGTGTTCCAGATTTAAAAAAAATTAAATGAGGACCTTCCACATCCATAATTCTGATCCCTAGTTTAATTTGCACATTGCAGGAGGCAACAGAGATGGTGAAAACATTTCATGTACATTTAGATTCACATCAGTGCAATACATTGCCGTTGACAAATTTGAGAAAGCAGCTGGGGAAAAAAAGGCTCTTCTATGTTTATAATCCTGACCATTTTTTTTTTGCTCACACCAGCTCTGCCACATTAAATAATGTAGTTAAATTAGTTTAAACACATTAAAAACTGAAGGAGGTATAACAAATAAAGAACAGCTGTCATAAAAGGTAAGTGATAACTAATACATTTTTCACAATTACATGCATTCCAGATGGCATTTTAAGGTTGAAAACCGATACATATTCCATGCCATCAGTTCCAATATTCCATACCTTCAGTTTCAAACTCACTAATTATCCACTCATATAATTATTTTATAAATTCACGGCAATCCCAAATAATAATATCACAGTTCCCAGTCATATGTATGTTTACATTCAACAACAGGCGGATTACAACAGTTAAACGCATCATGGTATGCTTTCATAATCTTAACCCCCTCAGTTCAAATGGTGTTTTTCAGAAAGCCACGGAGAAAGTGAAGACAGCAGTAAAGCTTGGCTCCAGCACCCAGCAGACTAAGCCTCTGGTGGACATTGCAAGCTATGGTGTGAGTGTCTGCAACTCACTTGTTTGCCTTGTTTCCTGTAAAAAGACAACAACAACATTTTCTACCATTGTCTGTCTTTGCTTGTGAGAGTTATGAAATACTAACATTTGGTTTATTAAGAGTTCACTTCAAAAATTGTTTTGAGGTGGGGGTGTCTTAGGTTATGTAAATTCTCTTTTGTTTGTTTTCTTATTCTGTGTGTGTTCAGTCGTTCAATCTTTTTTTTTTTTCTTTCTGGGATTGATTCCCTCTCCAGATGTTATTTATTTCTGTCTTTGCTAGTTAACTTCTTAGTGATTTATTTACTTATCCACGCGTTTAATGGTTGGATTTGCCACATCACCCCCACCCCCATTCTTTTATCCTTCTATTTAAGCTTCTTCTTCTTTTTTGTAGTTACATACAAGCTAAATAATTCTAACAGTTCTTACCTTTCTGTCTTTGAAAAGCTTTTGAACATTTGCAGTTAAATTCAAAGTAAAGATTGGGTTATACACTAGTAGTAATACAGAACATTAATTTATGTTGCATGGAAACCCAAAATAATTTCCTTTCGCTCCAGATGCATACATTTTCAGGATGTGGATTTGAGTTTATTTGTTGCACAGGACACGGATGACCGCCAGCACCTGGTAGAAGATGATCGCGTGGCTCAGCTCCAGGCACAGGAAGTTGTCATTGAAGATGACCTTTCCCTTCTTCGAGAACGTGAAGAGAGAATACGACAACTTGAGGTCTGTATGGAGTCCTGTTGCCTTTGTTTTTTTGTTACAGTTTTTAGATATTGTTATGGATCACTAAATTTCTGAGGCATATTCTGTACCTTTTTTTTTTGCCAAGAATTATCAGATTATTAAGAAGTAAGTAAGTATGTGATCATTTTTTTAACTCAGAGTTAACGTCTGGGGTTGTGTTAGGGTGAAACACATTATGCTGACGTCAGACATTATTCACTGTGAAATCTATTAAAAACAACGTAAAGTGTAGCTGTCCAACAGTGTTAAGTAAAACAGACATGTATGCAAAAAAACTTTTAAAAAACCTGAATCAGCTACAATTTAAAAACAACAAAAAGCAATTTTTATTCTCTGAACAACATCCTCAACATTTTCTTGAAAGCTTTTTCTCTAGATTTCCCAAAGGTTTAATTTAAGAGTATCCAATCAATCAAATCAAATCAATCTTTATTATTCATCGATATACAAAGCATAAAAAAGAAAATTTTCCTTAGACACATGGGCAAAGACTCAAGAAGGTACATTTAAAATAACAATAAATATAAAATAAATACTTTTTTTAATTTTTATCTCACTCTCATGTTCTCTCCCCCTCGCCCACCCCAGCTTCTTCCACTGACATACACCCACAAACACGTGTGTAATGTTCAGAACACACGTGCATCCGCACACGCACACACACACGCATGCGTGCACACACACACATGCACAGACAGGATGGTGTTTTGAAGATTATCCTGGAGCACAAGCACAAGTGGGCAAAGGGAGACTGATAGGTGCTCATGTCTGTGTGTTTGTATTTGCTTGTTTGTTTGTGTGTGTGTGTGTGCGTGTGTGTACGTAATTTGTGTTATGGGTGGGGAGTGGAGGGTGTGTGCTGGTGGTGATGTGGATGTTTGCAGGACATTGCCTTTGTTTTAGATATATATATATATATATATATATGGATATATAGATCTATATAGTTGTTGTTTGCTAGCATGTCTTTACAGTAGAATGTGACATACGTGTTTTTGCAGATCTGTTCTCATTGTCAGTTCCCACCCACCCCTTTTCGGTTTCTTATTCTTTGTTGTTGTTGTTGTTGTTGAGTAAATTGATTGTATTTTGTTGACTTTGTTGTGACTTTTGTCTTGTTTTCAGTCAGATGTTCTGGATGTGAATGAAATTTTCCGTGACTTGGGTGCCATGATATCAGAGCAGGGAGAAGTGTTGAGTAAGTGCTGTTAGCAATTTGCACAGAGGAGTTTACGTTGCGCAAGTCTGTTGATTGTCGATAACTGTCGGTGTTAAGCCTTTTACTGCTGGCTGTTTTGACGGGCGTAAAAAGTGGTGTGGGTTTATGGTTTATAATAATAATAAATGCATTTCTAATGCTTTGAATCCCTCTGTGATACATGTGAAGCTCAAAACGCATCATTCTTGCTCCCAGTAAGTGATTGTGTGAAACGTCTTTGTTTTATCGTAATCTTCATATGTATGTGCAAGCATGAAAACATACATTTTCAGCAAGCAGGTGTGTGTTTCTAAACTGTTCCTTTCGCATTTTAGATGACATTGAGGCCAACGTGGAACGAGCTTATTCCAACGTGGGCAGTGGCAATGAGCAGTTGCTGAAGGCCGCTGAATACCAGGTAGATGCTCTGAGCTGTGTCTGTGTTGGAAACTTGAACGAGTGCATGTGCTTTATCTTTTTACCAGAAAGGCGGCATGAGTGTGTAGTAATTGCTCTCTCTTTTAGCGAGGTACACTAGTGTACGTGTGTGTGCGGCTTGGGGAATCCTGCCTCAGCGGATAGGCTTGGGCTGTGTCACAAACACGCTGGCACCAGCAAGAGCACCAAGACTGCATTAAAATGCTGTTATGCACTGCATATGTCTTTTGGGGACTTTTAACAGCCATTGCAGGCTCCGTGGATAACAGCATCCACTCTCCAGAAGTGGACATAAGTCCACCGAAGATGGTGTGTGGTTGGCCATGTGATGGGGTAACAAAAAACGGTCATGCAGGCAGTCCACCCACCTATGGAATGCAATTATCAATGTGCCGTTGTCAATATACAGTTGTATATAGTGGGTGATCCCCAGTGTTCAGCTTGTGAACGCTACAACAACAACAGCAGTGTATCAGCAGTTTGTAATTTTACCATGACTGTGCATTTTGGGGCAGTGTTCCTGTTTAGTCCCATCACTTCCATGCCCTCAAACATTTATGCAGATATAAAATGGAATTAGTTCATATGAAACTGGTTGTTTCAGTATAGTTCACATTTGAAATCCCATTTGTCTGCATTTACACATGCATGCGCACACACATGTGCACACATGCACACACACGTACATGCATGCATGTGCACACACACATGTGCATGCATGCACACACACACATGCACACATACACACACAAACAAAAACAAAGACACATACACACACACACACACACACACACACACACACACACACACACACACACACATTTAGATGAAGAAAGAACTGATGGGGCTAAATCAAATTTAGATATTGCCCACTGTTTGTCATTCCCAGTCTACTCTTAACTTCTATATATATAAGTAGCTTGTATTTGCTTGTGATTTCACTGCCTTTTGTCTCTGGCCAGTGTACTACTGGGTTCTGCGCTTGCTCTGATGAATGAACAGTGTTTACTGAGTGTCCGTTGAAGTATAATGTTATGTTTTGTTTATTTGTGTTACAGAAAAAATCTCGGAAGAAGATGTGCTGTCTCCTGTTGATTTTCCTCATCGTCGCCATCATCATTGTCGTCATCGTTGTCACATCTGTCAAGAACTGAGATGCCCCCGTTTTTTCTTTTTCTTTTTCTGAAGGCTTCTGGAACTCTGTCAAGTCGTCTGGAACCAGACTTGGGATCTTGTTCAGTTTCAAAAGGAAACAAATTTTTATGTTACCTAGCTAACATTCTCATTTGATTGGTTACAATCTTCAGTCACCTATTGTTGAGTTTAGTGAGAAGAGGTTTAAAATGTGCGTTGACTTAAGACAGTGCTTGTTCAACTTGAGGTGACCCAGTGCAATGAACCGGATGTTAAAAATCCACTTACTGCCTGACTTGAGTCACTGAAGTTGTGCTGTCTGAGCAGACACGGATGTGACTAAGGTGTACATATGTGCATTGGTTTAGCTTTGGGGGGGGGGGGGGGGGGGGGGCACCATGAACTAGTTTTCAGCTATTGATGGAGACCAGTCTGGGTATTGTAGTGGTTCCTGGGGTTAGCCCCTGACTTGCATAGCTCTGCCATCTACCCTGCTTTATTTAATGACCACAACCTGAAACTTTTTTTTTTTTTTTTTTTTAGCTTCCTCTTGAAAGACACTGAGTTGGGAGTAATGTGTGTAAGCTTCCTCTTGAAAGACCCCATGGTGGGAGTATTTTCCGTAAGCTTCCTCTTGGAAGACACCATGGTGGAAGTACTTTTTGTAAGCTTCCTCTTGAAAGACCCCATGGTGGGAGTATTTTCCGTAAGCTTCCTCTTGGAAGACACCATGGTGGAAGTACTTTTTGTAAGCTTCCTCTTGAAAGACACCGTGGTGGAAGTACTTTTTGTAAGCTTCCTCTTGAAAGACACCATGGTGGGAGTACTTTCTGTAAACTTCCTCTTGAAAGACACCATGGTGGGAGTACTTTCTGTAAGCTTCCTCTTGAAAGACACCATGGTGGGAGCACTTTCTGTAAACTTCCTCTTGAAAGACACCATGGTGGGAGCACTTTCTGTAAACTTCCTCTTGAAAGACACCATGGTGGGAGTACTTTTTGTAAGCTTCCTCTTGAAAGACACCGTGGTGGAAGTACTTTTTGTAAGCTTCCTCTTGAAAGACACCATGGTGGGAGTACTTTCTGTAAACTTCCTCTTGAAAGATACCATGGTGGGAGTACTTTCTGTAAACTTCCTCTTGAAAGACACCATGGTGGGAGTACTTTTGTAAAAGTCCTCTTGAAAGACACCATGGTGGGAGTACTTTTGTAAATGTCCTCTTGAAAGACACCAAGGTTTGAGTCTCAGTGACAGATGCTGGCAGAGAATTCCAAGCTTGAATAATAATCCATGGAGATAAAAAAGAAAGAAAAAAAACTCAAGACAATGTTTTTGTTGGAATTTGCCACATCCTCGGCGTGGGATAGCTCTGGTCATGTATTGACCTGGCTGTGAGGTTCTGGAGTGGAAAGAATGGAGATACCGGCCATACGTGAATGAAGCTCTGACGGCCTTATGATGACATGTCAGCATGGATGCTGGCTAAAATGACACGTGTGTGTTGGCTGGAGACTGTAGACGAAACATGTATGAGGTGTGAATAAAACTTGTCATGTATGGTTGTGGAACTCTGATAAAGTTCTTCACTTTGTTGAAAGTCCAGTGATTTTGAAGCTGTAATCATAAAAAACTAAAATCAATGTTTTTGTCTTTTTTTTCCCTCACAGTGTTGAAAGACTAACAACAAAATATTATGGGATGCTACAACTGCATGGTTTGGGGATAACCCCCTTCCCTCCCCTTTCCTCCTCACTACATCACCCCATTCCCTTTTTTCTTGACCAGGGCTTTGTGGAATTACACAGATTGGAGCTAGTGTGTAAGATGTTTTGTTGGCATTTGTGAGAGTAATGAGTTTGCGAAGTTGCTCAGTTTTCTCAGCTCAGGTAGGTAGAGGCATGGTTCAGTATAGTTTTACGTCCACGGAAACCAGAAGGCTCGTTAGGACGGACAGCCCAGGGCGGCTACCTCGATTCACACAGCTCCTGAACTATGATTCTCAGCTCATTCAAGCCCTTGCTGTTTTGTTGCTCCTTGAGTCTAGGCTGAGGATTAGGCACCACTGGCAACATTCCACTGGTTACGGTTTTGTGTGTGTGTGTGCTTGGGGTCACAGTGCAAGATAAATGGTTCCCTCTCTCTGTTCATTTTATTTTATGCATACCCCCCACCCCATTTCATTATTTCATTGTCCACCACACTTCTTACCGGTAGCTGTTTAAGGGCAAAGATGGTTAAGAAAATAAAGCTCATTGGTGATTTTTGTTTTTTTATAGTTTTGATTTGTTTCTTTGTGTTTGCCTTACTATCGTAATGACTGTGTAGAATATGCCTAACCAGAATGCCAACCTAATATATTTTACCACCTTCATTCCACTTTGTTTCTGTGTGTGTGTGTGTATGAGTGTGATTTGATTGATCAAAATCTGTGTGTAGTCTTGTATTTGAATGATATATATGTAACTCACTCTAAATTTGGATTCTGTTTGTCCTATACTGTGAAAATGGTAAAGATGACTGCATGCGTTTGTAGCATACAAGAACACATTACATGTCACTCCTTTTGCTATAAATGTCCTGAACACTTCGTCATCCACTGTTAAGGCAATGGAGACGGGTGCATGCATTTGTAGCATAATGATGCTGAAGAGTGAAGACTTACAAGGTGCAAATATATGCCATTGCTGCAACAGCATGCTCACAGTGCTTCCACCCCCCAGCCCCAAAAAGAAGGAGAAGAACAAAGGAAAAAGAAGAGTCACTGGTACACTCACTACCTATGACTTTAATTGTACGTGTCCAGAACACATTTTTTCTTCACCATGAAAATAACTTTTGCGTGCATTTGTGTCCCAGAGCAATGGACTCTGCCTGTGACTTATTTTGTCGCAAAATTAACAGGACATTTTGTTTACTTTTGATTGTGAAGATGGCTGCATGCATTTGTGGTTTACAACAACAAACTCACTACCTGTGACTTCTTTTCTCGTACATGCCCAAGACATATTGTTTATCTTTCTGTGTAAGGATGACTGCAAAAGCTTGTGGCATGCAAAAAAGGAAACCCACTACCCATGACTTCTTTTGTTGTACATGTTGAATAAAACTTGATTGATCGTCCACTGTGAAGATAAGTGCATGTGTTTGTATCAGGGTTGAGTTGGGGTTAAGTGCATGTATTTGCTAACGTAAAACTTCTGTTCAGTGGCCCAGTTTTAGGTGTCAGTTTATACAAGATGAGCTCTTCAATCTCTGCCAGTCAGTGAAGTGTTTTGTTTCTCAGTGCATGAAAGCGAGACTTTTGTCATTTTGTAAAAATGACCCATTCTATTTGTTTGCGTGCCAAAAAATGGGCCTGTTTGTTTGCCAGTTAGTGAAAAGGAGACAGAAGTTATCAGAATGAAAACATGTGCTGTTTGTCAGAGTGTAGAAGTGAACTTTTGTGTGTGTACAAAAATGAGCTGTGCTGTTTGTTAGCATGTGTGTGTATAAGGAGTCTTTGTTGTCTGTGTGTAACAGTTAGCTTTGTCATTAAAATTTGGCGTGAACATTTGAGATGTTTGTTAGCATGTAACATGAATGAGGTGTGTCAGTATTAAAAAGATCACATTTGTTTGTTAGTCTGTAAAGTTGATTCATGTTAGGTGTTGGTATGTAAAAATAAGCTGTTGTTTGTGATAAAACATGACAGTGTACAAAATGAGACATTTTTGTACATGTGTGAAAACGTTCCATGTTGTTTGGTGATATGTAAAAGTGAGCTGTTTTGTTTGTTAGTAAGAAAAAGGGAGTGTTATTTGCCAGTGTGTAAAATATGAGTTGGGTGTCAATGTGTTGTGTTGTTTGTTGGTGTGTATCAGTGATGTGTGTCGTTTGTTATTTTGTAAAAATGAGCCCTGTTGTCTCTTACTCATTTGCTGGTGTGCAAAAATGAGTTTCCTTGCATGTACAAATGTGAGTGTTGGTTCCTAGTATCTCCGAAACCTGTATTTGAAAATTGTCAAAAAGGACATTCCAGATTTTGATCTATGACAAGTTGTTTTTTGATGCATCATCACTTTGGTCAAATGACCTGGATTTTCCCAGCATTTACCTTTGAATTATGCCAGCAAATGGCTCTAACTTAATCATGGGAAATCAAAAATGTTTTGAATAAAAACAACAAAAATATATTTTTCTGGACAATTTGTTCACTGGATGTAAATGGGGTTCTTTGGCTTTCATGCATCCTCTGCAAGCTCAGAGCATGACTTCAGAGTTTCAAGTTCCATGGAGATAAAAAAAATCTCAAACAAGAATGACTGCTAGCGTTCTAAAACAAGTTCCAAACACATAAAAGGTTCAAAAGAACGCTGTTTATTAGGACAAAACACAACATACAAATTTTCTGGGTAATCTCCTTTATCAAGCTACAAAATGACACTGAAACAACAATTAAACGGAAAAACATTGAAAAGGGAGATGGAGAGCTTTACTCCGAAAATTCGCATGTTGGGTTTTGTCCTAATAAATAGCATTATTTTGAACCTTTTGTGTGTTTGGATCTATGTAGATGAGCTGATGTAGATCTTGAAAGAAGGGGAACACTGTATTTTGGCTGCCTTTTTACTTTCTTTGTTGCTTATGATAGTAATATAAACATTTTTAAAGCACCTATTCCGTGACTGAAACTGATGAACAATACAAACACAACCAAACACACATAATGCACATCAAGACAAAGCTTGTTGTCAATTTAGGATGTACCTCTGGTGGGAGTTTATGTATGTTGTATTTACTTGCATGCCAGATGAGAGTTACTGTGGGCGACTCTGGTCTTTGTTGTGTTTGTGATGTGTTTCATGCATGAATTAACTCCCTTGTGGGTTGTTGTCAATTTAGCATATAACTAACAAATACTGTAACCGTCAACACAGATTCAAACATAACTGACTATATACAATGTACCCCCCCCCCCACCCCCCACCCCCCATACACACACATGCATGCACGCACACACGCACTGTGCAAACTGATAGGGGTGAAGGACTGTGTTGGTTAACTGAAATATCGAGAAGAGTAATGTCTTGGGCTTGTTTATGCAGGAAGAGTGCGTGGTGTTGCCACAAGAGACTGTTCCAGATGGGCAGTTTGACCAGTGAATTGTAGGGTGATGTGTGTATGTGGTTAGCTCACTGGGACTAATCTGGTCGGGTGAGAGTCGTTACCAGTATGACATCTTGTACAAAGCACAAAGGCGTAATTTTTGGGTCATGATCATTTACTTGTGATTGTGTGATATGCACGTTCATTATTACATGTACTAATCTGTCAGACTGTCACATTCAGCATGTTCATTAATTTTGTACATCTGTTTCAATGGAAAGTACCACTTTCAACATGCTCAGTCACATGTCTGTTTTCATGGACAAAATGCATGTGTTGTGTATAGTCTGTGTCGCATTTGCATTCACCTTGGCTAGAAGCTATACACAATAGTTATGAATTTGTAGGAATTTCACACACAGTTCACGCAAGATGTTGCTGTACATTGCTCATGTTGTGCAGATGAGGTTTGGAAAGATTGTCTGCAAGATTGATAAAAATCTGAAACAGAATGACTGCTAGTGTTCTAAAACAAGATCCAAACACAAAAAGGTTCAAACGAACGCCTATTTATTTTAACACGGACACACAGTATGCAAATTTTTGGGGAAATCCCCTTTATCAAGCCACAAAACAACACTTAAACGGTCAAAAATGAAACAAAAAGACATCTTGTTTTGGTTAACTTTTTTAACTCGACCAAAACAAGTCTTTTTCTTGAATTTTTCATCATTTTTGACCATTTATCTATTGTTTAAGTGTTATTTTGTGGCTTGATAAAGGGGATTTCCCCAAAATTTGCATACTGTGTGTCCGTGTTAAAATAAATAAGCATTCGTTTAAACCTTTTTGTGTTTGGATCATGCAAGATTGATAACTCTGCTAAAATGAAATTAAGAAAAAAATTATGCAAGACAAACCTCTGTAGACAAACCTCTGAAGCATTTGGGCATCACAGTTTTCTTTAGTGTACACAGCTGAATAATCCTGTTTCTGTTTCTCAAATTGATCAACCTTTCAGCATGAAACATAGCAACAGTGCCTCTGAAAACAAACCTACTGTTCTTCCAGGCAAGCAGCTGGAAATGCAACAGAATGTTCTGAGCATTTTCTGACATTATTTTGGTTAGAACTGCTGCCCTTCTGTTTAGGTACTTCATGGCAGAATAGTCAGTCAATGTCAATATTACTGTCCACTCCTGAAGCACTGCATATAATGTGAAAGTACATGCTTGTAGCGCTTGGCAGAAATTAGAGCGGGGGTGGGGAATGTCAGATTTCTCGAAGGAAGTGAGCTTTCAACCAACGCCTAAGACCCTCAGTGGGACCATTTACACTTGAGGAAATATTGCGGTTGGTTGCAGGATACTGCGTTTACACTTGGCCATCCCAAGACAGGTCCAGGCTGCACTCAGCTCTGCATCAGAGCAGACCCGAGCACGGCATGCATTCTGTTGTGCATTACCCGACATCATTCTGGCAGTTCCAAAATTCTGGAAGTGCAAGATTTGTAAGAATCATGACGGGCAACACGTTCGAAAGTGATGATGATGTGTCACACCTGTCCTAGTTCGCAGATCCGTTTTCCGTTGGTGATTATACCAGACCTGGTCCAATGATGATGTGCCACACCTGTCCTAGTTCGCAGATCCGTTTTCCGTTGGTGATTATACCAGATCTGGTCCAATCAAAATATATTAAGACCCGAGTAAGATAAATGCCGCAGAGTAGGCCCAATCTGAGCTGAGCCGGGCACTGGACTGGCCGGGGCATAGTGTAAACAGCTCTATGCTTTTGGTTATAGCTTGCTGGCTGCTTTCTGGAAACAGTCAGCTGTGAAATAGAAAAGGACAGCAGAAATGATTAAGTGTGTGTGCTAAATTATATGAATTTTCCCTCTTTTCTCAACCCTGGGTTGGGATGTTAAAAATCCAGTTACTAACTATCCCTTTCTCTTTCTCCATCTCTTTCTCTAGAATGTGGGTATATGCATGCTACTGTGTTTTGTTGTAGTGAGCATGAACAGATGAGAGGACACTATACTTAATTTGTTTTTATCTTCTTTCTTTCCCTTTATTTTCCCTTGTAAGTAAGTAAGTTGGTGTTTTACGCCCAGTCAACCAGTGCGGTTATATCAGGGCGATTTTTCCCTTGCACAACATTTGGTTATGGGGTACCATGGGTAGCAGTGATGGTTTGTGTGTAATATGCCGCATTTTGTTGTAGTAACCATGAACTGATGACAGCCCAAAGGAGATCAAGGTCGTGCTTTAGCCCGTGTGGCTCAAGTGTAAGGTTTCCTTTTCCAGGCTGGCTTTGCTCAGGAGAGTTCTTTAGCAAGGTTTTTGTTTGCACTGTTGGAACAAAACTCCTGCCTCATTGCCTATGCTGTGCTCAAACATGTTGTGTGTAGGTATTTTACTTTTCACCCGCTTTGTATGCTGAATAGGTGTCCATAAATCAAAGCCTTGTGTAGGCTGCACATTGTGTGAAGATATGAATTTATATGTGGGGGATTACCGTATGTTTCTCTGTTTTCTGTGTATTGATATTCAAATACATTTTGTTGTTGTTGCTTTTTGGTTGTTTGTGTGTGTGATGTATACATGTAGTCTGAATTCTTGAGTACTGTGGTGCACTGGTCAGTGTGAATAAGTGCACATTATATAACCCACACACTGTCACATTGTTTTTTTTGGTAAAGTCTCTGGCACATGACGGTTCCTTTTTCTTTTTTTTGCCACATGTGCCATGCATGGTCAATATTCATGTACTCATTTATGAAGCATATTTGTCTGTCCCATCATGCTCACCTTCTGTCACCATGACCCCTATTTATAGGTTTTTGTTATTTTACGCTTCCAGACTTTTGTTGAGGTAAACTGAATTACGGTCATCCATCTGGTCAGAGAAAAACAGTTATTGAGGAATGCAGCGTAGTGTACATGTACAGCAATGACTGGATGTGACTGTAACCTGTGATATCCTGGCTGCATTCCATTTATATAAAATAAAATGTTTAGCCATGTATCTAATGGTAGACAGGAATGGTGTATTTGCTTAGAACACATTTCAGGCTTTTCTGGAGTGAAAAACGTTAATAATGTGTCCTGCTTATCTTTGTTTGCGTTGATGCACACTTTGGACACTACTTTTCAGTTTGGGGCTGTTCTCTACCCCTCTAGGTAAACTCAGCCTTACAGCCCACTTCCCTGAAGTAGTCTTACAATTTATCATCTGCTACACAATGCCTCTTAGCTCTGCTTATCCCACTTTGATGTGTCATATAAAATCCATTTAATTTCACCATGTGAATGTCTGTTTTTTATTTTTTATTTTTTTTAAATGCCCAAGAATTCATTCACAGTGGTTGGCAAACCAGAGATGAATTCTCCCAAACCTGAAACCTACCAGCTGTGCTTTGATACGATAATGAAAGGCAAAGTTGGCCTCTGGAAGCTGTCGGCCAGGAGAGTGGGTTGGCGTCTCGTTTTGGGCTGGCTGCTATGTAGGGTACACTGTGGATTGATTGTTGCTGTGCAGGGTGAAATAGACAAAGGGTCACATTATACAACAGTATGTGTAGATGTAAGTTTATTAGAATCTTCCAATGTCTTTTAGTTCAGGTAATGGCCTCTTTGAAACTTTAGAATATGCAGTCATAATCATCATGTAAGAGCACTATGAAATCTGGAACCGTGTAAGATTTGCTTGTTGCCACTGCCTCTGCAGTTGCATTATTTTGAATAGTTTCTCTTTTCACAGCACTAAATGTTTGTTTTGTTTATACAAATAAAGAAACATATTTGTGTGGTTGAGTTGCACTTTGTTTTTCGTCACAACCTGATGTTTGTACTCAGTGTATTTTTGTGTTTTCTTCATGTGTAATTGTAAGCATGTGAATGGTTGTACTATGCATGCATGAAAGACTGTCCTCTACATGTGTGTAGAATATTGTATTTAGGTTAATATGTATGATGTGAGTGTTCGGGGCATTGAAGAAAAGATATGCTACAGCATGAAAGAAAACAAATGGGAATGGAAAAAGAAGATTAAGAGACAGAACTTTAAACAGTAGTCACAGAGAGTAAAGTGTAGTTTTATTTTATTTTGCATATTTTTATATACCACCATGCATTAACAAATGTAGATATATATCCGTATACTGTTATATAACCCACCAGTATTTGTTCACAACAATTCTTACTTCTACAATAAGAGAGCCATCAAAACAAGAAGACGAAGAAACAACAACGGGACAGAGAAAAAAAGACAACACACAGAAATAATATACATGTACACGTCTCTGGAAACGATAAATATGTCTATGTCTGTGCATTCTTGAATACTGTGGTATGAATAAGTGCAGGTGCACATTTTGTAAACCTGATGTTTTACACTATTGTGTATGTGTTCAGCAAATATTTTCACAATCAGCAGGTTGAACCGTTTTCCTGTATCAGTGACCTTATGAAAATGGAGTTAGTGTTACCAGCCATAATAAATACTATATTCTGCAATCAACTGTATATGCACACATAGAACAATAACAACTGAAATTTCTATCAGTAGAGTCTCAAACTCCTCAACAATTAAACTCTTCCAAGGCTCTTGCAATGATTGTTTTGCCTGCTATGTAGTCTGTCTCCTCTAGCTCTGTCATTTTTTACTGGAATAGTCGAGTTAAAAAAAACCCACAATACTGCATCCCACACTCCCAGTCCCTGTTATGTTCAAGTCACATGAAAATAATACATCAGAAATACCCAAATCGCATTTGTCACTGTCCACATGAAACTGCCATACCCACGGTTAAGTATTCAGTCAGCCTAAAATATAAGTGGCTGACTGGCTCAGTTGTAGGAAAAGATGGGCATGTTATATACACACAAGAATCCAGATATATACACGTCAACAACACACAAATCGCCATGTACATAATATGACATTCTGGTTTGGATATAAAGTGATAAAATGAAGTATCACAGCATGCTATTACATGAAGCAAAAACAACAACAGCTGTACAGTATAAATGAAACGTGATATGAAAATTCGACCTGCAAGAAGATCCTGATTTCCCTGATTGTCAGTGGTGGTCAATCAATCAATCAATCAATCAATATTTTATTTTATGTCTGTTCATATCAAGGTGATATTAGACAAAAACAACATCAACAACATATAATTATTATTTATACTAATTTTTCCACAGGACTATGAACAATCAATTTAACAAAATTGGTCATTGTAATGACCATGAGCAGAATGCAGATGTAATGTGGGATGAATAATAAAACACATAATTCTAAGCACAATATTTATCTCGCTACAGCGCTACCAAGACCTATTGGAGGCCTTTTTTTGTTGCACATTAAATTGTAGTAATTATATACAGTGAAGTGTAAAAAGACCCATTCCAAACATCAGTCAAAAATGGCCAGGGGGTAAGGGGGAGGGGAGGGACGTGGGGGGTGGGGGGGGGGGGGGGGGGGGACTAGGTGAGGAGGGGCTTTGACAAGGGTTCATTCACACAGACTTATCAAGAGTAGGCTTGACAAACAAAAGAAACTAATGTACAGTGCTACAATGTCACGTGTACAACAAAGGACACAACCACAAAGACCCGAAATGCCCACAGCCACTATCAGCTGGCAGGCAAGAACTACACAGCTAGTAAAATCTAAGGTCAGTGAAAGTCATCTGTACAATGTGGTCCTAGAACTTAGAAGAGGGGCGATCTTATGGGGAGGGTTCACTCACACAAAATTACCAAGACTAGGCTCAACAAACCAAGGAAATTAACAGTGCTACAATGATGTCACGTACAACAATGAAAGACCTGGAATGCCAACAATCACTCTCAGCTGGCAGGCAAAAACTACACAGCTAGTAAAATCTAAGGTCAATGAACATCATGGCTAAAATGTGCTCTAAAAAAAACTTAGAAGCAGAGCGGTCTTGTGGGAGGTAGTATTTTCTCAGAAGTTCCATTATATAAATGCATATAATTACATTTATGTTGGCTGAGTGTTGCCCCTATTGTAACCCCCACTTTCATCAGATAAAATCGCTCAGGTGCAGATTCTGCTGCTGCAGCTTCTAAGCATAGAATCTGATTATTAGATGACCAATTTGTTCAGCACAGTAAGATGTGCTACAAAAAGCAAGCTGTGAAAACATCTGTACCATTTTCCAACAGCCAGAAAATTGGTCTCCAGTGGCCCCCACTTGAACAACCAATGAAGTTTTACCAGTTGCATATCTTGGGGCCAATACATACATACACATATATTACACTGAACAGTTTAACTCCCATAACATGAAAGTGGCTGTGAGCACTGAAAGAGATTCTTCCTAGAAGGAATTTGTTTAAAAGTATGTACATAAATAATGCAATAGAGTCCAAAATGTGTAATTAATACTTACTTGTTAGATTATGAACTAATGAAGTATGTACAAATATATGCTTCATGACAAAATCAAATGTATAATTATGTTGTACATTTATATTACCATCTGACATTTTTGTTTTTGTTTTTGATTTGAAGCTTCCAATGCACTACTGAAAGTGACCAGTATGCATGCTGCATGTTCATATGGATCACGTTATGACATATATACATTTCCCAGCAGTTTACCACAACAATTAAACAAAATCATTACAAGATCATGTGAACACTTGCATTTACACATTTTTTAATCTTTAATCATTCTTTGGTCGCTGGGAGTGGAAAATGGTGCCTTCTCTTTTTCTTGTTGTTGGTCTTGTTGTTGTTGTTTCATTCATCACGTTTCAGGTCGGGGTGGTTTATAGTGTAAAATCAATCCGGTCAGTGATCACTGGTACTGATTAGAAAGGCACAAGTTTACAGTTTGACCAGGACTGGGTTAAAAATCCTTGGAAGTGTGGCTTAATAGAATCATACATTTCGTTTCAAGGCTGATTGGTAATCGTGTCATTTAAATCAGTTTCATGATCACTGGTATTGACATATGAAGTGCAAGCTTAATACTAGTCTGTCCAGAGTTGAGGACAAATCTTTGGAGGTCTTGCTGCATACAAATTGGCTCAGGATCACTGGTACTGAGAGTATAACAAAGGCACAAGCTTACAATCTTGATGGTAGAGTTTTAAATCTTTGGAGGTGTATGTAGCTGAATACCATCAAAACAGCTTCTTATTAAAGGAACTTTGTTCCAAAAGAACAAAAATACAAGTAAAATAAACAAACAAACAAACAAAAAGAAAAGCATAGGAGTGACATTTTAAGGATCATCTGTCTTCATCATAATTTCACCCAAAAGGAATAGCCTTTTCAAAGTATACTTTGTCCAACCAGTAAAAGAAAGAGAAAGTTGGTGTTTTACACCCAGTCAACCAGTGTGGTTATATCAGGGTGAAAGAAAGAAAACTAAGAGAGAGAAAAAGAAAAAAGAAAAAAAGGAGAAAAAAACTAAAAGAAAAAAGAAAGAATGAAAAAAGATCAATGACTCTGTCTTAAAATGCCCTCCCTTGATATTATGTTAATTTTCTGATCTGAGTTCCAGGAGTACAATGAACTGCACTGGCTGCACACAGTTGATGCCAATTAAATGTCCTGACTCTCCTGTGATGCATGCAATATATACCACTTCGTATTGGGCACAGAGGCTGCATGCTCACACTGCTCATGGAACAAGATGAAAGAGGCTGCAGCATGGTCACCATCGGGCCAGCTGTGATGCTTGCCAGTTAACAGCACTCCTCCTTTCAGACTGCCTTTTCAGGAGTGTAGAGTTGTGACCTTTACCTCAGGATAGGTTCCACAACTCTCACAACTGATTAATAATACTAAGAAAATCAATAATAATAATAATAATAACACAATAATTACTAACTTAATCAGTTCAAGACAAATAACTGATGAATGCTTTAATTTTGATAAAATTAACCTTAATCATTACATCTAACGTGGTTGGAATACCTTTCCCCAACCCCTCCTCCACCCCACCCCCCCAACCCCCCAAAAGCAAATAAAAAAGTAAATAAAAAAAGCTTGATCAGACTGTAAAATGTGAATGTAAAGTGCTTAACTAGGGGGCGGACCCACAGACAAAAACTCCCTTTGAGTTCATCTAATACTGAACCTGACAGACAGAGATGTATGTAAAGATACTTTACACCATTTACCAATAGCACCAAATAAAATATAAAAAAATATAAAAAGTAGGTTCATGGGACAACAATTGTACCAGTCTGCACATGTGTGGCATCAGTGATGCTTTGCATTGTCATGGTGAAAATTCAGCAGTAATTACCCCAGCAGTTACCCAGTCAACCAATGACTGGTTCTTCACTGATAGATGATGCATACTCTTAATAAGCCATTGTGAGATTGCACAGTTTGATAGAATAATGCCTCCCACTTCTCTCTCAGGTAAGAGGAATGTACCAAGTAGAAAGATAATATCCAGATCATAATCAAATCACTGACTCATGATTTTAACAATGGTACCCTGGCATACAGCTTAAGATGAGCGTTGTACACTGATTTATAAACCTTGGGAGAAAAAAAAAAGCACTTAAAAAAAAGTGCACGAACAGTGGTGTACTGATTGATGTTAACAATGTTTCTGCACAGTAACTAAGTTCACACTGATACACTGATTTAACACAGTTAACAATGATTTACATAATAACATAATGTGAACAATGGTACATTGATTTACAACACATGACATGATCAGTGGCACATTGATTAATAAACATAAAATGAACAATGCTTATGGTAGGTACACCATATTTTGAATGTAAAATTCAAAAAGAAAATGTAGACGACCATGTATATATATACTGGCCAATATTACTAATCAAGGCACAATGCAAAATGGAACTTTATTATCACTTTAAAGTGCTCAGCTTAATTTGTTCAACGGTATGGAGAGAGAAATCAACAATTGTTTCATGCTTACAAAGAAGCCCTAGACAGCAAAAACAGATCATAACATTGTTGTGATGGGGAGAGAGGAAGAGTCTCATTTGTGACACACAGTTTAATACTCCAGCTTTAAACATCAGTGAGTCAGTCGCTTGCAAGTACATCATACATATGAAGGTTAACAAGTTAAGCCTATTATCAGCATGTGACAGCATCTTTTCTTTAATTAATGTGGGAAAATGGTTATAACCACAGCATCTAAACCTCTCTTAGTTGATTCTCACGGTTACATCACATATTCTCACAGTTACATCCCAGGTTCTCACAGTCACATCACAGATTCTCACAGTTACATCAGTTTCTCACAGTTACATCACATATTCTCACAGTTACATCACAGATTCTAAACATCTGTCAATTGATTCCCATGGAACAAATGCTGACAGAGTATGTCACAGAATCAATAGATCTGTATATTAAAAAAAACACTGATTTAAATGTTACAGTTACATAACTATGCTGACATAATCTAAACAGCACTTCAAACCTTAGAAGCCTTTTAAGACAGTTCACAACTTTAAAAGAAGGCTGGTTAATAAGATTTACTGGATTTAAAAGACATAACATCTTTTAGATGCACAAGTAACACCTGCACCTCTACCCCCACCCCCCACCCCCCACCCTGGACAAATAACTCTACATATACACATACATAGACAGACAGATTGTAACCCCTCCACTAATGGTCCCCATGGAGTCCTTCAAGACTAACAGGTGATGGTAACACTCTGGAATATTGATGCTTCTGCCGTTCTTCCACCATTTTGCGTCTCTTGGTGACCTCCTCCTGCAACCGTCGGTACTCTGGGTGGTTCAGCTTGTACGACAGTTTCCACAGGTGTGGCTGAGAGCGAGGGGTGTAGCGCTGTCCAAACATGTCAGTCTTCTGCCCAGGGGGTGGAGGTGTAGGGGGCGGGGAGGCAACAGGAACAAAGCGGTGGGCGTAATGCTTGTAGTTGTCAGGTGGGAGGATGTTACCTGTGACACAAAAGGTTAATTTGCTTATAATGATTGCTTTTATCAGGTCAGTCATTGTGTTGTGATGCCATCCCATATGTATGCTGGTAAGCACCCTTCCCTGGCAAACAGTTGCATCCGATTTTTGTCATCAGTGACATATTATCAGGCAAAAGGTCAACAGGAATTTAAAGGGGAACCAAATCAAACAAAATCATGGGCCATACTGATAGGAACGGAATGCAAAAACAATAGATGCACAGCAAGTTTTCCGCTTGATTTCTCATTCTGTTTTTTGTTGTTGTTAGTTGATGTTTGAAAATCATTAAAAAAAATAAATGATTGTGAATGCCGCCATTTTGTGCCCAGCAGTCTACATCAGTGACATCATAAACAAACTTGGAATGTATGGCCAGAGTTTCTTTTTTCTGCTCTTCATTGGTAAAGAGCACACCGACATAACTGTGCTCAGAGCAGCTCAAATCTGAAGCGAAAAAGTACTTCTTTTGCCCACACATATTGACAGAAAAACCCAATGAAGCATACCGATGAAAATACTTGCACATTTTCTACATTTCCAGGCTAGCTTAATTGCATCTTCGGCTCAGATCTTGTTCAAAAATCCATGCAGTGCAAGGGTTCTACTTCCTCAGCTGACCGGGCCCTGAAACTGACTGACGGATGCTTGACTGAGCAGGTAGGACACTGCAACACACTGTGCAGCGTGCACATACTAGCTTCAAGATCAGGATATCAGGGCAGGGCAGCACGGCCATAGGGCTGCTTGGTTTCTCAGGGAAAACCTCTTAAATATTATTTCTCTGGAAAGAAAGTCTATCCAAAACTACCTTACTGTAGTAAAGTCTATCCAAAACTACCTTACTGTGGGAATACACACAGCAGGTCTGAGACATTGACTTTTTTCCCATTATGTTGTGTAATCCAACAATGAACAAATGGAATTCTCTTGGCTGTGCTATGACAGAACAGGAACATTTACTTTTGAAACACTTTGTTGGAACATTGGGTTTGTCTTAAGAGGTACCATGGCATAAGGTGATGATGACTAGTAATCCCTTCAGAAAAATAAATAAATATATATATATATAAAAAATCACTCAGTTAAAATTTTGAACCTAAATCAGACAAAATTGTTTCACTAAGTTTGTGACTGACTTGGTATTTCACCAACACCAGCAGGTTAAATGAATAAAAGAAGCAATAAGTAAGACATTTATTGTAAACATGGTGTGCATCAAGCAATGTGATATATTAGCTGTTGTATATAAGTTTCTATTCATATTCTCTGCATGGATAAAAGATAGGACAGCAATAAATACTAACCTGACTGATCAAGAGGAGGGTTGCGAGCTTCTGTCTTGTACTTCAGTCTCCGAAACTCCTCCATGTCTGCTCGCGTTTGTTTGATGGCCATGGCCTTGTTCTTTTGATCCTTAAACAGTGATGTTTCTTGGATGTATTTCTCAAATGTCTGAACACCCACTTTTGAAGCTGATGGAATGTTTAAGGGGTACATTGCAGCAATCACGTCTGTCATTTTTCGTCCATCTGCAGTGGTTTGGAAACCGTACTGCCTTCGGAAATTTCTCCAAACATTGCTGTTGTAATTGGGGTCAGGCCGGGCAGGGAAGGGAGGTTTGTGTTTGCCTGCCTCCAGCCACAGCTGATACTGTACTGTGGGATGCTGGTGCGCCGTGGTCTCTGGGGAGCTGCGAAGAAAATGACGACACTCAATGTCAATCATTTCATGAGGTCGCCTCCGCTTTGCGAGCTGTTCGACTGGTCGAGGTGTGAAGCCAGACATGTGTGGTGAGGCATCACTCATCAGTTTCTCACGCTCTTCCAAGGTGGGCATTTTGCCAACACTTACTGTCATTGTTTCAGCGACAAGTCCTGCACACACAAAATCCATCTTTTATTCTTAGACCACTGCCCAGCCAGAACACCCAAATGGGTCCCACCTCGGTTTCCATATGGGCCCATTTATGGGTTCTCCCACCTTGGCCATATGTAGATAATGCAAAAGGGCACCACATGGGTCTCATATGGGGAACAAGTGTGAAACATGCAGGCACTCTTTTGTTGTTGCCCAGACTGAGCCCACATGGTACCTGGATTTATCCCACATAGTATGAAAACTTTGCCAACCATGGCACCCAGATTTATCCCAATTGGCACCTAAATTCAGCCCACAGGGGTACCTGTAGCCTGAGCAAGCCTACATGTTGCCTAGAGTCCATAAGAACTGTCACGTTTCACATGCAAAATTGTGTTGTGTTACACACATGCTCACTCTCTCTCAATATATATTATCTTTTGATACAGCAAAAGGGATACCACAATGTCCTCAAGGTACCTGACAGACTTAGCAAATTTGCTAAGGTTGATTACAATGTTAGAAGGGTGGATGAGACTGTCTAAATTCCGCCTCCACCCCTCTCTTTTTCTTTCTTCTTTTTTTTGCAAATCAACACTGACTGTGAAACTGAACTAGAATTATTTTCAGTGCTGGCTTACCAAGTATTGTGGCACCTCTGTCTCTTCTGTAACAACTTGTGGCAGGTGAGTGTACATGCTGGACTTGGCTGCATACCACTCGATTTAAAATTATTTTGATTTTTATGAACACTTGTTGAGCTCCTCATCTTGAGATGAGCTCCAAGCACTTCACGATGGCAGTTATAGCTCTATTTGCTGTTGCCAGGTAGATCAACAGCACTCTAGGTATATGTGACAATGAGTGATTGTAGCTTTACACAGCGCATTCTGCAGTGCTGTTTATTTGTTACATGGCTGGTGCCATGTGAAACCTCTGCTGTCTCAGCACAAGTTTTATGTACACCATACAACCATGCACCAGTTTACAGTGTCAATTTATCTGAAGCCACATATTCAGGATGCATGTGTGGTTGGCTGTTACCTGCTATCTGCACTTTTGCCAGAACAATGGGGATCTTTCATGTGCTACTGCAGTAACGGCCGGGCGGAACAGATGCCAAAATAAGAGTCAGCACAGGAAGTTGACCCCGAAGAATAAAATTTACCTATCGCTCCTGCCGGGACTCGAACCGGAGACTTTTCGATCACGAGTACGTCGTTCTACCACCGAGCTATTCCTGCTGCCCGATGTAATATGCTACGCATTTTCAAACAAAGTCTCTTTACTCTAGATGTTCAAAGTAACACTATGTTTTACAGGATAAAAGTTATTACAGGTAAAATACGTGTCTACTATAATTATAATATCAAAGGTACATTATTTAGTGCATTGAACAATCTCTCTTCACCACTCAGTCTATTTCTCTTTCGTGTATACATTATCTGTTGAATTATAAATACTATGCTTCAGAATATTAGTAGTCTGAAATCGGAAACACCAACCTTTCTAACCAACGTCAAATGACCAACAGGCTGATGAGCAGACTAATGAGCAGATGCTACTCGTAAGACACCTCCTACCAGAAGAAAAACTCGGTTGTCACTGACCCGCCGCCATGTTGGAAGCTGTCGCCACGGAGACGTAATGTCTCGCGGGATTTGGCGCGCTTCTATGGACGCCATTCAGGAGAGTTTGTGGGCCGATGTTTGCTTTGTGAACAGACATTACTGTGTGTTTTGCTCGGAAAATACTCATCAGAATGATTCGGACAACCGTAATTTTGTGAGGATTACAACTCAAGAGGTATGTAGGGCTTTTTGTTCGGTAGTTGCTGCACGGTCACTATCATCGTCGGTTTGATAAGGACAAAATGCTAGTGTGCTTATCGATGTAGCTGCACGTGTGTTTATGGACTCGTTTGTTACTATTTACACTAGGAACCGCCGACATCACAACGTTTGGCGGTTTTTGATATTATGTAGTTGTACATATTCTGCAAATATAGCATTGCGGACGCAGTTTTGTGCGTGTCCCAATTTACCGCCGGCGAACATTAGGCTGTAATATAATTATTGTATCGTGTACAACACTTCTGTCGACGTGCCGGATCAAGATCTGACCAGAAGTATTGTTCTACCCCTTCCCCTAGTTCCAGACCGCCGGGGGAGGGGGGGGGGGGGGGGGGAGTATGTTCAGTGAGAAATGTGCTGATGGTTTTTGACTGGTAAGTAAGTAAGTAAACATATGGTGCTTAACGTCCACAGAAACCATAAGGCTTATTAGGGACGGGGAGAAGGGGGGGAAGGGGGTATGGAGGTAGGAGAAGAGGGAGATTATATACCTATCGCTACACTGTCACCACCAGAATGATTCCTGCATTAAGATGGGCAGCAATGAGAGACATTTTAATGTTTCAGTAGAAAGTGATGGACAAAGTCACAAGACAGTGTCCACAAACCACAACCTTTTTGAAGAGAAAGGAGAGCCGAAGCAGTATTGAACCAAGGTCCTTCCACTTACCAGCCTAACGCCTTACCGCTAGGCCAAATCAGCTCACATGTTTTTGACTGGCAATAATTTCATTATTTTATAACCGAGACAAAGGGAAAGCAGAGGATTTAAAGGAGTAACAAGTATTTTAGTCTAGTTATAGAGATATTTTAGACCAGCATGGGAAGTGCACTTTCGTTAAATACTAAGAACAGCACCAACCATTAATTAATTCAAAGATCTCCTGGACAGAGACCCTAATTTGCTGGTAAACAAGTGTGATGGTGATGAATAATTTTACTTGAAAGTTAATGCCAGGAATAAACAGACCCAGAATAATTTCAGTAACAGCAATAGATGGGTGTAAAGAGGCCGCAGCTAGGGCCTATGTGAGGCTATACAAAACTCTGTCGCAGTAAGTTACTCCTTTCCAAAACCTCTGAAAACTTCCCAAAGCTCCTACACGTGCAACCTCTTAGAACTGCAAGCTCTTTATTGGTTACCAGTCCAAGCCAGAATGGACTACAAACTGTCAACTGTCTGTCACAACTTCTTCTCTGACGCATGTCCTGCCTATTTCTCTGACCTTCTCACTGTGTACACCTCTTCCAGACAGCTTCGTTCTTCTGGCACAGAAGATGTTAGAACAAAAACCTTTGGCAAACGCTGTTTCTCCTATGGTGCCCCAATTTACCCTTCTTTCCTTCTGTGTGTGTGTGTGTGTGTGTGTGTGTGTGTGAGAGAGAGAGAGAGAGAGAGAGAGAGAGAGAGAGAGAGGAGTGCAATATTATGACTATATAATTTTGTTGTTCTTGAGGTTTTAATGTATACATTGTTGTTGGTCTTAAAGTGCAGTGTGCTCACCCTTGTTGATGAGATAAGGCACTATGGAAATGACTGTAATAAAACGCTAGCAGTAGTAGTCATTTTTGTTGTTTTAGATTTTTATTATTAAAAACATTTGACCTCCCCTGAAAATCCCCCCTTCCCCCAAAGTACACGATATTAATATTTTGACAAACACACCTGATTAGTGTTAATTCCATATGATCGTTCACAGCATCTAAGTTTCATTTTATGCTTAATAAAGTTCTTTGTCGCTTCAGTGATTGATTGCTGTATTGATTCTACCACTGACCTGTGACACTGGTAGTGCTAGTGAATACTGGCTCAGTCAGTCATACACCACTCACTGTAACCACAGGTGAAAATGCGGAGAGGGAAAGGTCTGTTCTGTTCTCTGGCTTACTGTTGGTTTCACTGACCACGTGTGGTGGTGGTGGCGGTGGCAGAGAGGGGGGTGGGGTGGGGGTCAAACAATTCTCTTTTTTTACCCTGAAAACTAAGTTTCTGTTCCCACAGTTTTGGTAAGTATACTTGGTTGTACGCTTTGGGCTCACACTATTCTTAGGTGTAACTTTGTAAGCGCCTTATACTTTTTTACATTACATTACATAACAAATGCACAAATTAAATTGTGTAAATTAATATATGACCTTCCCCTGTATGACCGCAAACTTATTATTTAATCAAATTAATTTACTTTAGTTTTAAAATATATAATAGAGATAGACCCATTATAATGCCGGGGGGGGGGGGTGGGAGAAATGCACCAAAGGTTTTGACTTGTGATAATTTCATTATTTTATAGCATACATTAATTTTATTAAAAAACAACAACAAAAAACAAAGCAAACCAAAAACGATCAATTCTATAGCAATATAGGATATATATTTATATCTTACTGACGACGCTCAACAGTTAGGACACTAAGAAATAATATATGATTATACAGGTAAACATTGTAATAACTAATATTCTATTAGAAACTTGTACAAGTGTACACTGAGAGGGTGTATTTTTATATCTATCTATCTATCTATCTATCTATCTATCTATCTATCTATCTATCTATTATATTTAATATTTATGCATGTTTAGCTGTAACCTGCCACCTGTACTTTTGGCACAATGACTGGGCTGGGTTGTCAACGTGCTACTGCGGTAAACACAACACAGGGGTGGAATGGATACTGAAAGAGTTGACATGGAGAGCTGACTCTGGAAAAGAAAATTCACCCCTTGCGCCTACCAGGAATCAAACCTGCTACCTTCTGATCACAAGTTCAATGCTCTACCTCTGAGCTATAGATATAAATAGCCCCACCCCTGAGTTCTCTGGCTCTGGGTTCCTCCAGCTTTTATTTAGATTTATCACCATGATGGGCAAAGATCTCCATTGTTTGTCATCCTTCTGTCACACCTTTTTCGATTTTCATTTTGTGCAAAAGCACTGAGCCTAGTGTTTTTACTCTAATTGGAGTGGGGGGAAATAACCAGTCAGCCCAAGGAGGCTTTATCTTGGGATAAAGTTATAGTTAACTGGTTACAAACTGCTGACGTCAGTGTTGAAGGGACCTTCCTGCTGTTTGAGTGCTGTGATCCAGGGGTTAGGTCAGAACTGCAAGTGCAGAATCCTGGCATGATTCAGGACTGTGCAGAATCCTGGCATAATTCAGGACTGTGCAGAATCCTGGCATGATGCAATACTGTGCAGAATCCTGACATGATACAGGACTGTGCAGAATCCTGGCATGGTACACCACTGTGCAGAATCCTGGCATGATGCACCACTGTGCAGAATCCTGGCATGATGCACCACTGTGCAGAATCCTGGCATGGTGCAATACTGTGCAGACTCCTGACATGATGCAGTACTGTGCAGAATCCTGGCATGATGCACCACTGTGCAGAATCCTGGCATGATGCACCACTGTGCAGAATCCTGGCATGATGCACCACTGTGCAGAATCCTGGCATGGTGCAATACTGTGCAGAATCCTGACATGATGCAGTACTGTGCAGAATCCTCGCATGATGCACCACTGTGCAGAATCCTGGTGTGATGCACTACTGTGCAGAATTCTGGCATGATGCACTACTGTGCAGAATCCTGTCATGATGCAATACTGTGCAGAATCCTGGCATTATGCAGTACTTATGTGCAGAATCCTGGCATGATGCAGTACTGTGCAGAAACCTGGCATGATGTGCTACTGTGCAGAAAAATGTTCTTGTCAAGTTGATGGGCAGTTTTCAAACTTTTCTGTAAATCTATTTTTCCCCATCAGCTGAAAAATCTCATGTTATACGCACAGAATCACTGTACCATTTGTATTTAAGACGGAAGCTGTTAAACTAAAAAGGCATTATATGTCTTTTTTCTGTTTTGGGTGTAATTTTAATTAGAGCTATGCTCTACACTTCGAACCTAATACATGTACAAAAGTTGTTCTACCCCCCCACCCCACCCCCCCCCAACCATAAAGGACTTGGATGACTGCCAGACAGTCCATTGAAGGGCAGACTCTCCAGACTCATTTGTGTTAGGAGCACTTGAAAGTAATTAATATCCAAATGCAAAGTGCCCCCCCCCCCTTTGCCAGACCCCCCCCCACCCCCCCACCCCTTTGCCAGACCCCCAGTACAGTGTCAGAATAATCAGCTGGTTGGTTGAGGCCCCACTGGAAAATAACTTCTATAGAAACCTGTATATGGCTTAGCTGCTTGTTGATCACCTGGGGTTAGCATGCGTGGTCATGACTGTGGCACTGGTATACATACATGTATAAAAACCACCATGTGGGACATGCTGTTGCTGGGAGGAACTGTTGGTGATAACTGATACTAGTGATAGGGTACCGGTGATGGTGGTGGTAGACGTGGGAAGGGAAATTATATATTGTGTGTGTCACTGTGTGGTGTTGGGGGGGGGGGGGGGGGGTAGGAGGGGGGGGTCACTGTGTGTGTGTTACTGTTAGTGTTGGGTATGTATTATATGTATATATATATATATATATATATATATATATATATAATATACACTTTACATGTAGTTGCATTTGTTATGTGGTAAAGTATATATATATATATATATATATATATATATATATATATATATATATATATATATATATATATATATAAAGATAATTGATATATTAGTTATTACATATAATATAAAAAACAGTAAACATGTTATGGATCTGAGACTTTGTTTTGATATTGTTATTGTTGTGTTTAATTGTTGTGTTTGTGTTATTTGTTGACGCATTTGTGTTGTTTGTTAACATGTGTACAAAAATTAATGCTGTTGTGCGGCACCCTGTTGCATTGCATTAAATTAATGCATGATGGGTGTGCAAGAAATCCTTTTTCTTCTTGAAGATTATTTCATTAAGTTACAACCATATATTGCATTCACAGTGTTATAGTTTTGTATTATTCATTATTGTTAATATTAAATAACGTATAATATCTATATATGAACAGATCATAATTTATTATTAAGCTTGTTGTAAGAAGAAATTATAACCAATTATCAAGTGTGTCACCCCAGAGCATGTTTACTGACAAGCTTTGTGAAAAGCATGTTATGCATAATTGCAGCTGCGCACTCCCTATTACCTTTAAAAGTTTAATAGAACTTTACCTTCACATTAAATGCAGCTCCCTATTTTTTTTCTCTCTCTCAGTTCATTGGTGATCATTTTGCATGACTGGGGAAAATTCAGTTAAGAACTGTCATGCACCAGAAAGCGTAAAAAGAACACAAACTGTCATGTGACTGCGTGCGTTGTTCAACCACTTGTGGAAAAAAGAAGGGCAATCCCCCCTTCAAATGAAGACCTGCAGAAGTGTCCTAGCTGGTTGTCTAGACGACTAGAGGCATTTGAATACTATGATAGAAATAATAATTATAGTATGTGACATGATAATGTATTTAATTTGAACTACCCCCAACACTGCAACGGTCTCATGTGAGCTGGTTTAGCTTAGCGGTAAGACATTAGGCTGGTAAGCGGAGGGGCCTCGGTTCGAGTCCACTTTTTAGCTCCCCGTTCTTTTCAAAAGTTGTGGTCTGTTGACATGGTCTTGTGACTTTGTCCATCACAATTAATGAAACATTAAAATGGCTCTCATCGCTGCCCATCTTAATGCAGGAGCCATTCTGATGGTTACAGTGTAGCAAACGGTGTATAGTCTCCTTCTTCCCCCCCCCTCCATACCCTCTCCTTCCCCCCTTCTCCCGTCCCTAATAAGCCGTATGGTTTCTGTGGACATTAAGCACCATGTTTACATACTTAAGTACTGCAACAGTCTTTGGAATGTCAAAAAACTTTCACTGCTTCATTTATTCAGTGATTTCCTGCCATGAGGATGTCATTGACAGAGCTTTTCCCATTTACTTGTAGTTGTAACATGACCTTATAAGACAACCTGCCTCAGTTCCAGTTTCAGTATTTTGTGTGTCTGCATGCAGAGCAAATGCCTTGAATTAAATGCTCAGAACTGGTTTGCTAAGCCTCTTTTTGAGACCAGTCTTGGTAGGAGCTAGAACTGGCAGTACAAACTGCACAGGAAAAGAGGGAAAAACAACACACACAAAGAAAGGAAAAAAAAAGCAATGAAATTCATGCCATTTTTTCCCTCAGAATTTTCAGTTTTGTAATACAGTATGGTATTTTAAAAGAAAACCCTATATTCTGTAAATATGTTTAACTTAACTGTGTCTCCATTTGTTAGGTAGCTCTGTGGTAAAATAGTCACCAGTCTGGACTCTCATGCCAGCAGTACAAAGTTCAATTTTTTTTCCTCCTCTCTAGAACCAATCTTATTTTTCTCCTTTTTTTTGTCTTTTAAAACCAAATTATTCAGCTGTTGCATCATAAATATTACACTCTACATATGATTAGAAATGTGCAACCTTGTTTTCTGTCTTTGTGTGTGTCTGTATCAAAATCAACATCATTGAAAATGGCACTAGTGCTTCCATTTGTGTTGAAGAGTTCACCAAAACAGGTATTTTGCCTTATAAAGTTATATTTATATATATAATAATTAATATAATGCTGTACTAGGTCCTTCAAGATCATGACAGTATACCGTTAATGTTATTAGTATTTAACCTCTGTGATTAGTGCCAGCTTAAAGTGGCCCATCTGAATGTGGACAGGAACTGATGCTCTCAAAACAATCAGTTGCAGAGAATTACTGAAATATGAATTTTGATAAACTTTGGAAACACATAATTTAATAATTCTAAAAAAAAGAAAAAAAAGTTCTTGCATTCTTTGGTGTCTCAAAAAAGAAAAAGTGACAAACCAGTGAGTGAAAGCAGTTTGCACTGTAGTAGGTACTGTAGTGTGGCCCAAGAGAAAGAATGATAATACAAAATTAATAGAAATAGTAATGCAAGGAATGTGGTATTACCACACACAGAGAAAAATATAAATAGTAATGCATGGAATGTGGTAATTACCACAGAGAGAGAGAGAGAGAGAGAGAGAGAGAGAGAGAGAGAGAGAGAGAGAGAGAGATTTATGCATTCACAAGTCTTTTTTTCTTGGTCTTTTTTTCTTGGTCTTTTTTCATCCATTCCAGTTCATTCAACTTCTTTTCTTTCCAATCCTCTTTGGGCAAAGGGACATTATAATGAAAGCAATCAATGAAAGTGGTTGGACTTATGCTGGAGGGGGGGGGGGGGGGGGGGGAATGAAAAATAAATAAATGAAAGAAGACAGAAAAATAGTCGCCTTAAACCAAAAAAAATGCAGCTATTCCCTACACAGCACAACCATTGTAAGCATTCATTTGGGCAACTTTAAGCCAGCACGGTTAGTGCCAGTGTTCATGCAGTTCTCACATTTAATCAGCAGCTCAGGTATCATAATTCTGCCAGGGATAATCACTCCCAACCATATTTAGTGGATTTGCCAGGCAGCCACTAGCTTGTTAATTTGGCCGTCAGCCAAAAATAAGCCTGCCTCAGGCTTTCTACACTTTGTTTGTGTTGCTCAATGCCAGAAATCCCCAGTGGGGAACCAGTGGAGAACAGGTTGGACTAGTCTGCTCCTTTAACTCAGCAAAAATTGCTTTCATGTGTGCACAACTGATGTACCACCCTTGGTTGGATCTGTTCTAAAGGAGTCCAGTGAAATCGCTGTGTCAAAGGAATATTTCATCAATTCATACAATAAATAGATATATATATATCTCACTGCCAGTTGCCACAATAAATTCCTTTGCTCAAAAGGAAATGTTTACCTACATTGAACTCTTACATAGTTACAAGGGGGTGGGTTGGGCCAGATTTTCAAAGGGGCTCAGTTTAACACCTACGTTTATGGCACTGTTTTGCTCTGTCACTTTTCAGTGTGAATGTCATATTACAGTTAACGTGTAATGCGTGTAAGCATTGATACAGTTAACATGAGAACAAGGCAGAAAACATAACCCTTTGAAAAGGGTACATGGTAACACCATAGCAGAGAGACAGAAAAGATTATATGCATCAGTGAAAGAAAAAGTTGACAGTTACATTCTGGGTACAGGGTAGGTCAAGTCTTCAATTATGCTGCAAGCATTCAGGTAACTACCCCTGTGGACGTCCGTAATATCTAAACTTATGTAGACCTCTTATGGATGTTTATCTGCATTAAATACCAATTGCTATTAAAAGGAGACAGTAAAACTAAAAGTACACACATGTGCAAGTTGACCAAGTAAGGACATGATTTGCTAAACACTTTGTGAAAGGGTATACTGGAACATCCTGTTTCATTTTCAGGTCCCAGCTGATGAACAAATGAAATAGTGCAGTCAGTAAAATGTAAAAATATTGCAACAGTCTGACTGGACAAACTGTGGAGGACTACTCCTGCCCACCCCCCACCCCCTCCCCACTCCCACCCCCCCACACACACCTTTAAAAAAATATTTTTTAGCTGCACCTTATGTAACACCCTTGAATTAAGTTTAATACCATATTGCTAATTTTATTTTAAGCTTTTGTGTGTTTGTGTGGATGATATTTGATTCTTTTGTGACAGGTGGTGTTAAACTCTATGACTATGTCCTGAGATTGATGTTTTGACTTAATATTCTCTGTATATTCTGTCTACACTTGTTTTAAATTAAAGTACTAATGACACACTTGTTTGTTGCTATATCAGCATAAATAGAGTGACCTGTGCAGAATGTGAGTCCAGACTCCCCACTCCCCCTTTATACTTTGGTCACATTTTTTGTCAAAGTTCACAGCCAACTGAGCTTTCCCCACTCCCCATTTATGAAGTACATCTCTGCTCACCTTACTTGTCAAAGTTAACACAGCATTTGTTGTTAGTACTGGACACATGCATACACACACATGTACACACACAAAATGTATATATATATTATATAATATGCGTGCAGAGACACAGACAGACAGACAGACAGACAGACAGACACAGACAGACAGACAACACACACACACACACACACACACACACACACACACGTGCATGCATGCAGTGACGCACGCATGCACACACACACACTTCAACAAAACAAAAACAAACAAACGAAAATTGAAGCTTGACTGTGAGTTGGGTGTCAAATGCAGATCATCACTCTGAACTGTTTACTCTGCAGAATGGTTGGTTACACTGCCTGGTGTTTGCCCCATGGCAACAGGACAGCAACACACACAAAAAACTGCCAGCAGAGGCTATAATTTGTGGCAGAGTGATATATTGCACAGCTAGGTGCAGGTCCTGAGAGTAAGGTGTTACTGTTAGTCATGTGCCTATAGAGGGAGATCTTAATACATGATTGATAGCCCGGCCCAAGGGCCACTGAGGCATTAAAGAGCACCACTTTCTCACCCTGGTTCCTGCTGCACTCTCTCTCTCTCCCTCCCTCTCTCTCTCTCTCTCTCTCTCCCCCCCCCCCACCCCCTCCCTCTGTTTGTCTCCCCAAGCTGAAAGAGAATTCTTGATTCAGTCAGTGAATAGACCAGGGGTGAAGTGGGCTTAATGTCAATGATTGCATGTGCATGTCCACAAAGCTAAAATTGTACAAGCCTTTCAAAAGCATGGTTGCATGTTGTCTGCAGCTGTGGTTGTAAGACTGATTCGGTGCCTGATCAAGCTCCAAGGATAAAATATTTAGGTACACAAGCCGACAGTATTAGCATCATTTAATGCTAGAGTGGAAGCCTCTTCAGGACATGAACTCGCTGAAAGGAAGTCATCTTCTCAAAGTGTACACCTGATTGATTTTAAATAAAAACTTGGAATTAAAGGATTTGAAAAGAAATGTTCCCCTGATTTTATATTAATTTTCTAGGTTTCGCAGGTAACAACTACCAGCAGTAGCACGCATTGAAAAATGTCTTAACTTCCCTGTGTTGTACACTCTGCCACTTTGGTATCAGGCATAAAATTAAAAGTATCAGGCATAAAATAAAATAAATGCATGCACACCTGGCTCAAGGAACAAAGTCAAACTGGAGACTGGGTGCCATAAGGGCCAGCTGTGAGTCTTGACTGTTTTCCACAGTTCAGTCCTGCAAAGTGCCCCTAATTAATACAAGCTGAATCATAAAGTAAAAATAAAATCAGTGGAGCATTTTAAATTGGAACAAAATCCGTGATTCCAAGTTTTTTACAGTTTTAGTGTTTTAAAAAGAATCTCTTGTACTTTTACCTGTTAGAGAAAGGCCCACCTTCTTGTACAAAACATGGTTTGAAAAGGCTTGCTCCTTTAAAGGTGAAATTGCTTAAGACAGAATGACTGAAATGTATATATATATAATATATAATTATGACATTATTTAATCCTTATATTTTGTTGTTTCAACTAGGACAAAATTTCTTGATACTTCTTCCCATCAAGTATTTCTGATAGTCCTACTCTCTTGTTATGATATATATATCTAACTCGAAAAGGGACATTACCTTTTACTACTTCTTTTTTTTGTCCCTTTTTTTTTTTTTTTTGACTGAAAGAAGTAAAGCTGTCCAAAGCTGGCCTTATAGCATATATGTACGTGTGAACTGGTAGAAAAACCAGAGAGGCACTGCATTGCTTTGCCCAGCCTGTTGCTGGTATTCCTTTGACTGGATGTTGGACTGCCTTATTAACGCTACCACCAGTTTGGCCCCTTTTTTTTGCTACAAGCTCTGCCCTCAGTAAGACTATGCTTTCTCTGGCAAACTACAGTATTTAGCACTGCAGCTTTTGAATGCAACAGTCAAAACTGGAATAGATAGATCTATATTGTGTGATGTGATGAGTTTGTAAATTGTGTACTAACTGTACGGGTGTACAGACATAACAGTCTTCTTAAGGGGGGGCTTCGCTGTATATGTGAATATGATTGGGTCTTGAAATCTTCAACCAAGTGTGAAATTAACCTCTCTCTCTCTCTGTCTCCTGCTTTGTCTCTTTTGACTTTTTTTCAGGGTAAATTTTTTAAACTACTAAAACCCTGCAAAATCTTGCAGTTATAGTGACGTGTTGCTGGGATTGATGGGTTTTGCAAGTATTTCACAGTCTCTTGTGTCTGCCGCATGTTCTCCTCAACGCATAACCATAACTTTGCCAGGTTGTTTAAATTTTCCAATCATCAGTTTTATTTTGATTCCTTTTCAGGTTGGGAGTGGTCAGCAAAACAGCTGGTCCCAGATCCAAGTTGTGAGCTGCTCTGTGCTGATGTTGGTGTGAACACAGAACTTCCTGTGTGTCCTACAGCCATGACCTTTGTTTGGTGATCAGCACCCTGTAAGCTTCACCATGGCGAACATCAAAGTCACTGCAGTGCAGGGCTTGACGGAAGAAGACCAAACTGATTCTTCTTGGGGAGACTTTTATGGTGATGAAGATGAGCAGCAACAGAAGAAAGCAGAAATTCAGAAGGCCAAGACCAAAAAGGAAAATGAAGCTGTTTATGAAGATGACTTTGAGGAGGTAGAGGAGGAGGAGGCGGAGGAGGTGGAGGAGGAGCTGGAACAGAACAAGCCCAAGGACGTTTCGAGGCAAGATGACAACAGAGGAGGGTCTCCCCGTTACACCTCCACGGGGTCTCCCCGTTACACCTCCACGGACAGATTACATGAAATAGACAGTCAGACCAGCAAGAAGTCCAAAAAGAAGAGCAAACCAAAGAAACCCAAGACCCACCTGAGCAGCAAGCCGCCCCCTCTCAGCCTCTACCAAGACCTCGTGAAAGAGAGGCTCCTATACTCAAAGGACAGAACACCCCCCCACAACCAGGACACCATGAGTGACCAGGAGGTGGGGAGGCGGCGTGGACGGAGACTTCACCGCCGCGTGCAGATGAAAAAGTGCCACTCGATGGAACACGCGGTGGAGCAGGCGGGCCGTGACCGCTTGGAGCAGAAGTTCATTGAACTTGAGGAGCTTATGACGCGGCCCCTGACAGACACGCGCAGAACGCACATCCCCAAACAGCAGGTGCACAGGATGATGAACATGCAGCATCAGCACGCCGAGCTGGGACACAGGGGGAACAACTCTCAGCACAGGGTGGGTGCCTGGGTTGAAGGCACAGTGCAGGAAGAAGAAGGTTGGTGGTGACTGAATACCTACTAAACGTTATGTGTTTTATTGTCTTTATTAATTATTTTTACCTGCAGGGGTTGCAAAAGCAATGCAGAAAAAAACTGTTTTTGACAGACCCCCCCACCTTCCAGTTGCTCAAACCCCACGCATTTACTGTATGAAAAAAAGTCCAGACCTGTACGACAGACTGCATAGCACTCTCTCTCTCTCTCTCTCTCTCTCTCTCTCTCTCTCTCTCTCTCTCTCTCTCTCTCTCTCTCTCTCTCTCTGTGTCTCTTGCTCAGTTACTGTCTCTCTGATGTTAGGGTGCAATGTTGTTTGTTTGTCAGAACATGTCAACTTTGGGTGGGTGACATCAAACAAAGTCAGTGGTAGTTCGCTGCCTATATCAGTTTCCAGCCACATCACTGCTACTAGTTTCCTGCTAGCAATGTTACATCATGTTCGTTTGCATACACGTTGGACTGACTATACTTTGCAGCTCAGCATAATGTTGCAAAAGACAGTGTAGAAAACCATGACTTGTTTTTTCCCCCCTATAGTCCTGATGATAGTTCTGAACCAGTTCCTTTCTCTAGCTCTGAGCCTATTGAGTGTAGGCCACCTACTCAAGAAGGTAAACAAAAGAGCCAATAATCTGTGAGTACCAGCGAAAGGCCAAGATTTAACCAGGCACTGGTAAAAAATGTTGATTGCAAAGCTCAAGGATACTGAAAGTAGCGCTGTTACCTGTCAGGCCTGCATAGATTTTGCAGTAGGCGCAAGAGACTAAATTTCAGGTTCTACCTAAGGGCAGGATTGTTCTTAAAAGGACATCACTGTCAGTGTGTCTAGCCTCATGTTTGATTGTATGCTATTTTTTCAAGTCACGGCTGTACGTAAGTTTTACAAAGTGTTTGCAATCCATGTGCCTGGAAGTTTACTTTAAAGGAAAATGTAAGGAAAACATGATCTCTTTACAGTTTTTTAAATGAGGGAATTTGGGATGAATAGTTCTGAAGAAATTGTCAACAACAAAGTATGGATCTATAATGCATTTCAGTGAGAATCCACCTCCCCTCAAGAAGTGTCAGCGTAACTTTATTAAAAAGCTTCACATGGCGTTATTAGTGCAGAAATTGTTGCTTTGTTTAGTAGGACTGTCAAATGTGATTCATAAAATAAATTAGTGCATGTAATCCTTCTCCTTACCCCAGATAGTGTTCAGGAAAGTTGCTGTGATGTAGCACACAGCATTGCCAGTGGGTGAATGAGCCAAGAACCCTTAATCCCCCAGGGAAAGCTTTTAGTTCTTGCATTGGATGCCAGTACACTGTGACTGTATTGATTCTGCACTTTGGGGGCTGATTAAGGTCTTGGAGGGAGGGAAAGGGGGGGTGGGGGTCACTGTACAATCAAAAGCGCCCCTCTAGCCTAGCTGGGCGAGGTGGTTTAGAAATGAAAGTGATGTCAGCGTATTAATTAATTCTGGGATGTGTGCTCAAGAGAGTTGCACAGTATGCAATGGAAATTGTGCAGTTCAGAGATCAAAACCAGCTTATAAATATAATCTTAAACCAGTTTTTAGCTTTCAGAGACGCTTTTGTCTCAGGTAGTTTCTGTTACAAATGAAGATCATCATTACTTTACAGTGTGTCCTTTTTGCAGTTGTACTGCATTATTTATCATTATATGGTCATAATAATAGGATGCCATGTGCTGATGCAGAGAAAAGCCCATTATTAAAATTATTAAGTTGTGTGAATCCCTAATACAAATTTCAACAGGCTATTTTGAATTTAGATATTTTTGTTTAGAGTTTGCGTTCATGCATCTTGTGGTATTTATTCATTTGTTGTTTATAAATTTATTATTTATTGCTTCATTAATTTCTTGCGGGAAACTCAGGTTGTCTTACCAGGGTTGTGAGGCTACAGCAGCCAAAAGGGTAGTACTGACAGTCATTACATTGATCAGTATAATGGAGTTTTGGTGTTTACCTAGTTCTGCCACCACCACTGTATCAGCTATAAAAATATGTGCTGTTTTAGTGTTTACTTTGGCTGTTGCCTTGCAGTGGGGATCATCTGTATCAGGGTATAAAAATATGTGTTATTGTAGTGTTTACCTTGGCTGTTGCACTGCTGTGGGGATTAACTCTGTGTGTGTGTGTGTGTGTGTGTGTGTGTGTGTGTGTGTGTGTGTGTGTGTGTGTGTGTGTGTGTGTGTTCATGTGTGTGAATGCTGTGTGTGTGTGTGTGTGTGTGTGTGTGTGTGTGTGTGTGTGTGTGTGTGTGTGTGTGTTTGTGTGTGTGCATGTGTGCATGTCTGTTTGTGTTTTGTGGCTGTTTATGCAGAGGGTCAGGAAGACAGCCAGGCGTACTCCACCATCCGTATGCTGCAGACCACTGGGCCCAACCTCCACATGCAGATCACCTACAACAGTCAGCATGGTGCACCTGGCACAGAAGAGTCGCACCACTTGGCCACCAACGACAGGCTGAAGTCCAAGCCTCCTGTTCCTTGGCGACCCAAGGGGTCAGTAGACAGCTCCCCCACCAGCAGTTCCGGGGCATCGCAGCACAGGAACGATGATGACAACACGCGGAAGCAAAATGGGTATAATCATTACTATAGTGATGATGAGGGAGAGGGCGATGAGGATGACAATGTCACCCCTCGAAGGGTCTACATCACCAATGAGATGCACCTCAAAAACTCAGACAACCCCAAACTCCTGGAGTGGCTCAAGCGGAAAGATGCTGAATATCGCCGAGCAAAGAAAGCTCAGCGGGCCAAAAAGCGGGAGGAACGCAATGAGAAGATGGTTGAAAGAGAGCTGAAGATTGCTCGCAGGGAGAAGTCAGCTGAACGTGTCAAACAGTGGATGGAAATAAAACGCAAAGAAGCTGCCAGGCGACAGAAAGAGGAGAGACGGAGGAAGAAGTTAGAAGCTCAGGAGCTTGCAGCAAGGAGAGCAAAAAGTCCAGAAGGCGTACTCAGAGGGAGTAGGATTGATCGACCGCAGTCAGCACCACCAGCAAGCAACAACAACAACAACAACAACAACAAGCACATTCCGATCAAACGACCTGAATCTGCCGCGCGGCTTGACAATGGGGATGGCTCTGCCCCAAAACCACCTGACTCCAAGTTTGTTTACAAACGACCCGTGTCAGGAAGGGTTCGACTGATGAAACTGCAGAATGCCAGAAACGCCCAAGCACGTGACGCGGACCAGAAAAGGTATGAAGAACTTTCTGCAGAAGAGAAGGAGAAGAGGGCGAGAACATCCTACGACGCCTGGCTGATTGCCAAGAGGAAGCAGGACATTGAAAAACGCAAGGAGGCCAAGCGACAGAAAGAGCTCATCAAGTCAGACCCAGAGATGGAGCGCATCATCCCAGAGCTGGCTGCACGCAGAATTGAGAGGATCAAGAGCGGCAAGAAAAGCATCGACACGGGCCTGAGTCAGATCGACAAAGATGCCAACAGACGCTTCGGCGGAGGAAATTTTGGGGAGGAGGCAGGGCAGACAGAGGAGCAGAAAGAAGTTGAGGGTGACAGTGTGCCCAAACCGTCGTCCTACAAGCTGGCAGTCAATGGAGCATCAGCGAGCCTGGTAGAGGTGAACACACGCGCCAGGCCCGTCTCTGCGAAGACACGTATGCCCATTCCTCAGAGCGCCTTCTCGCCTCGCCGACCCCAATCCGCCAAAGCCAGCCGAGCCTCTAGTCCAAAGGTGAAAGCTGTCATGGACACCGACCAGTCGGCTCAACCCAACCCCTTCAAGCTGCCCTTCCCTGATGAGCTGGGTGCTCCAGATCATGTGAAACGAGTCCAGGAGAGGATCTTCTCCAAAGAACTGACCTCACGGTCAGGTGGCAGCGAACGCCCAGAGCCACAAGGCTGCGCCTCAGCGGAGTCCGCTACCTGCCCCAAAGGTGTGGACGGCCCCAAAGTGGATTCTTGCCCCAAGGGCATGGATGCATCCGTGTCAGACGCAGCTCCCCGGGCCAGCATGGTCCTGCTGCAGGAGATTGAAGCGGAGGCTTTGCAATCGGAGGAGGCAGAGCATGCTGCGCTGTGTGCTGTGCAGAACGTGCTTCAGAAGGAAACAGCAGATGGGGGTCTGGAGCAGACCTCCACCACTGCAGAAGCTGATGAGGACTCTCAAGAGCAACAAACCGCACAAGCTGAGGAAGAAGGTGATGAGAAAAAGCCAGAACAGCCTGCTGAAGAGCTTGAGCAAGAAACCCAAGATGCTGGAGCGGAAGACTCCACTGAGGATAGAGGAGACACATCTGCACAAGATGGCGAACAACAGCAGGAAGAGGAGGAAAATGAAGAGGAAGGGGAAGAAAATGAAGAAGGGCAGGACGATGAAGAAGAAGAGGCAGATGAACGAAGAGAAGAACAAGAAAATGAAACGGAGAGAGAAGAGGAGGAAAGAGCTGGCGAGGAGGAAGAGGAGGGAGCTTTGCACGAGGAAGGCACAGCAGAACCAGAGTCTGTCACTGCGGATGAACAAGAAGCTGATGTCACCTACGAGTATGAAGAAGAACCAGAAGAGCAGCAACAGCAGCTAGAAGAGCAGCAAGCCGAGGAACCCACAGCTTCCCAGCCAGGTGCTGGGGATGGCAATGAAAACGGTCCCCAAGACACTGAAGTGGCTGAGGACGAAGCAGAAGCTGGGTCAGAGGCTGAGGACTCCTCGCGGAAGTTGGAGAAACACGTTTCCTTTTCTGAAGACCTGACCGTTTTTGAACCAGGGTCAACGGAAACGTCATCTAACTTTGAAGATGAAAGAGGTTATGATGAAAAAGAAGATGAACATTACCCATCTTTGGATGATACCCCTGATCCCCAGTAGACGGTTTGAGAGGTCATGGTAAGGTGCCTTTGATTCACTGAAATGTTGTGAACACAAACTTGCTGTTCAGTAGTTTGCCTTGGTACTTTCAGTTTTGGTAGCCAGTGTCTTTTTTCTTACAAACATTATCTGGCAGTTGTACATTAAAAAATATTTGACTTGGTGATGGTTTGCAAGATACTTAATGGACATAATTATTTGAAATCAGAGGTAACAGGAGCAGGTCTTTTTTGGTTTGTTTGTTTTTTGCAGGAAAAAGTTGATGAATATATCGGAAGCAATGTGTTCCAGGGGAGAAAAATAAACATCGCTTTGCATTCATTGTATTTGTTTGAATGATAGATTTTGAATTGTACAATTTTTACCCAAGCTACATATTTTTGGTGTGAAAGTTATGTGTTGTCTAAGATTCATTTTTTTGTGAGCTGCTCATGTACTTGCGCTTTAAATGATATGTAATTTTTGATGTAATTTCAGTACTTGCTTACATCTGTAGCTCCATCTTGGGACTTGTTTTCAGAGATGTATGCAAAAGGTTCTACTTTTTTTTTTTAATGTTGTCGTGGCATTTTGTATATTTTTAGCTGAAGTGCACGGAATGACAGAATCTTCAACAAGACAAGGTGGCCAAGAGGGAGAAAGAGAGATGAGGGGAGGGGGTGGGGAGGAGAGAGAGAGAAGTTGGGGGGGGGGGGGGGAGGGGAGAGAGAGAGAGAGAGAGAGAGAGAGAGAGAGAGAGAGAGAGAGAGAGAGAGAGAGAGAGAGAACAGCAATGGAACAGACACATTATATATAGGACTAAGTCAGGAGTTGCAGTTAGTCTGCAGATGTTGGAGTACTTGATTGTCAGTATGTCAGAGTGCTTGGCTGTGAGAGCACTTGACTGTCACATTACCTGGTTGTTGGAGCACTTTGTTATTAGTGATGGATTGTTGGAGTAAATGCTAGCAGAATATTTGGTTGTTAGAGCACTTTGTGATTATATATATATAATATATATGACTGGAATGTCAGAATACTGCTTGTTGCTCCCAAACATTGAGTGTCATTACTGCCACTTTTGTATCCAAATATTGGTGTATCATTGGTATTGGTGGTTTAAATGGACTGCTTCTTTTTGCTGCTATAAACAATCATGTGTAACTTAGTTTGATAGTTGAATCCTTTTGTTCACTTTGACATTGCAATTTGAGGTCTGAAAGATAGAACTAGGAACTGACAGAGATTTTTGTGGGTAACACAATGTATTACCAAAGTTGCTGTTTATGGACATTGTACTTTGACAAAAATTAAAACAGCCCAAAAGTGATGACACAGCTGCCCATCTTAATTAAAAGGGACCTCAAAGAAATGTCACAGGCCATGTTGATAGGAATGGAATAAAAACCAAACAAAAAAACCCAAAAGAAACCCAGACTCACTGCAGTTTTTTTAATTTATTTTTTATATATATAATGTAAATTTGTGGTCTTGTGTGTCACAAACAGACATTTGAAAGTCACAAAAGCATGAATGTTAGCACTGCCATTTGTTGTGACTGGCATCCTATGCCTGTGAGTGAATAATGTTGCTATGTCTGGCAGAAGTGTATATTACATCATGCATCAGCCTAATGTTTTGCTCTTCATTGCTGAATAGCAAACCAACATGGCAAACTCAAAGCAAAAAAGAACTTTTGCTGCATTAGTATTGATGGAACAACTGTATGAAGCCTGCAAATGACAATATTTGCTCATTTTCAGGCCAGCTTGCATTTTCACCTGGTGTCCCCTTTAATGCAGAATCATTCTGGTGGTAAAAATGTAGCCTTAAGTAAGAGGCTCTGTCTCTCCCTAACCTCCTGGGATCCTGCTGATGCCTCCTGGGATCCTGCTGATGCCTCTCCAGAGGTAACTTGATGTTTAAACAAGCCAAATGAACAACGCATGCATATTTTATTAAGCATTGTGCAGTGATGCGGTTGTTACATGAAGTGTACATATAATACATATCTGAAACAGAATAAGGCCCAGAGCGCTTGTGCAGTTGTACTTGTGTTATGTATTTTGAGCGCTAATTAACTCCCTTGTTTGTTGATATAATACATATATGTTTTGTATATATGTTACTGTACAACATTTTTGCTGAGTGAATGCTGTGGCATGACGTGCGTTCCCAATTCATTTGTTGGTTAGATGAAAAGGCGCAAAGCTGTGCTGAGTGAGATTTGAGTGAAAATCAGCTCTGCTTCATAGTCTGAAGCCATCCACATTTGCAAATCCCCATGTTTGCACAAAAATGTCAACTTATTTTCCAGACAAAAGTTAGAGCGTGACCACTGCACACCTGCAGTCAGTGGACAAGAGTGATTCCATATTTTGGAATTGGTTTCATTATGATTCAGTAAATGGGCAAGAGTCTTGGAGAGGGAGAGAGAAAAGAAAGAAAAAGAAGAAGACTCAAATCTAAGGTGACCAGTGTTTATTTGGTCATCACTTGCAAGACAGCCAAACTATGTAAGGACCATTTTTGGTGACTGCACTTCAGTTTCACTCTGGAAATGTACTGTGGTTGAAGTTTTGAGAATCATGTGTTATGAAAATGGAGAATAACTTTTGTCTGGATGTGCAACTGATAATTAAGTGTGCATGCTTGTGTGCATGTGGTAAAATAGTTTAAATTTTACCAATCATGATTGCATAGTTAAACCAATGAAGGCATATTTTTGCACTGCCTTTCTTGTTCTGTTTGGATAAATGAAGTTTATACATATAGTGACCAGACATACATGTGTATGATTTGTGTGGATTGCCCCAGAGCAGAAATGGTCTTATCCTTGATTGAGATTGTACATATTTGATAGATTTTACCCTTTTTTTCTTCGTCTTCTTTTTTTAAGATTTTGTTTTAAGCATATATTTAAAATGACTGTGATCCGGAATTGGTTTTAAGTATTCTGTACTATCAGTATCAGTCTTGTGTCTCCCTTCCTGGGTCAGTGTGAGCCGTCCAAATATTGTTAACGTGGACACACATTTCGATATCCGTCCAGCCACATTGCAGCTGATATTGTTAACGTGGACACACATTTCGATATCCGTCCAGCCACATTGCAGCTGATTTTCAGTTTGCCTTTTAAAGGAACTCAAACGCACATCTGTGATCCACTCAGGGTGTATTGCATACAACAATATGCCTTTTTCTCTGTGCTAGCTGAGCCGTCTAACTCAGTGTCCCCCACCCCCACCCCTCCCCCCACCCACACTTGATCTGAACATGTACATGGAAGGCCAGGCCCACTTTTGAGTGGAAATTCTCTGTCATCATTTTCCTGACATTTGATCAGAAGTTGATTAAATAAAAAAATAAAAATGTTAGAATTTTGGCACAGACAGATTGTAACTCATGTTTGTAGTATGTGATTCAAAGTTAGTCATTAACTATGAAGAGTTTGATTCCCCCCCTCAAAAAAAAAAAAAAAAAAAAAAAAAAAAAGTTAGAATCTTGGCACAGACAGATTGTAGCTCATGTTTGTTGCATGTGATTCAGAGTTAATCATTAACTATGAACGGTTTAATAAAAAATGAAGATGTTAGAATCTCGGCACAGACAAATTGTAGCTCATGTTTGCTGCATGCAATTCAAAGTTAGTCATTAGCTATCAAGAGTTTTGGAAGACTCTTGCAATGCATGTTCTTGATCCCTGGTGGAGAGGGTTACAGGAGTGTAGTCCCCACTGCCTCAGAAACAGGTTTCCGATCCAAATCCAAGCCATTGCTGCGGAACAGCAACCTTGCAGCATCCACAGGAAGCGCTGAATCCATTCAGTGGCTCTTTTCATTGTGTTGAAAGTAGGGCATGAACAAATAAAACAAAACCACGCTGTAGCTCCCCCCACCAATATGTCATGGAGAAAATCACTGTGCTCCAAGTCTTGAATCAATGAATGTCTTCAATATTGTGTACTTTTTTCTTTCCCTCTCACTCATTCCCCTCCCCTTTGGCCCCCACCCCAGTGCAACATATAATTTTGCTGTGATTATTGCGTGGTAAACTGCCTTTAAATTCAGACGATTTTGATAATGCTGATATGTATATTCTGTAGTTCTTGGAAAACTGTTTCATGGTCCCAAACTGCCCTTTTTTCTTACTGTTTATTTTTTATATTTTTTAACAACTTGTTTGTAGACTGTTGCAGGTGCTGTTTGCTGATTAATGTGGCCTTACTGTTTACCCATGTGTGTGTTTTACTTTCACATTGACAGTGTATGGTTGGGTTTTGCATTGTGTTCCCCCCCCCTTAGTTGTGTGAAACTGAATTGTTGTCCCCCCCCCCCCCCCCGCCACTCACTTCCCAACTGCCAAAGACCCCCCCCCACCCATATTTCTGAAATGCTAACAGCTATGTATGGCTTGGTTTGGCAGCTTCCATTTGTTGAGGTATGCTTGTGGCTTTATTTTATTTGGAATAAGAAAGCAATTTAACCTTGCGTTGTTTTAGCTCTCCGTGAATTTTTGGACATGTAATGAGATACCCATTCATCATTTTGATTGATGTACATGAAACCAAACTCCATATATATATATATATATATATATATATATCAACGCATGAAGTCAGTCCAAACTTTTAATCATGTTTTGGAAAATTATCATGTGGTCTTATTTTGTCAGTTACCTCCGCCCACCTCCCCCTTTTTTCTATATTTTTATTGTTGAAAGATGCAAATTTCTTAGAGTTTGTATCTGTGATACTGGTTTTTGATCTCAGTGCATGTAGTAGAATAGGTAGGCATTTGTATGACAGCTTTGGAACAAAGCACTTTCTTTTAACATTCATTCACAGATTTAGATGGAGTACTAAAGTTATGTTTATTATCCAGAAGCTATTTATTATCCAGAAGCATTTTATACTAATCTATGTCTAACTTATTTTTTTGTCATCAACTGGCAGGTGAAAGGATGAAGGCGAGTAGTGTACAGAGCTATTTTTATCTTTGTCATATTTTACAGTAAGTACATTGGAACTTCTGGAGAAAAAACCCTGAGGATGTAAAATTCTGCTCGAGACAGAATGATTCAGGAGTCCGTGCTGCATGCATTTATTGTTGTTTTCAGTTTTCTTGTAGGAACTAGCTCTCTCAAAATGTGTTTTGTCTGACATAATGCTTGATCCTTCATATCTAACACCCAGTAAACCAGGATGGTGATATAAGGGTGGAACACATCATCAAAACACCAGCAGAACCTCCAGACATCCATTTACTGCATATGTCACATGTGACTTTAAATGTGAAGGTGCTGGGCCGGAAATAAAACTGACCAAACTTTGAAGGCACAGATCAGAAAGGGTGAATTTTTGGCAGCAGGCAAAGCATACATGACCTATTTCAGGCTCAAAAGAGAGAGAGAGAACCTTTGACAGCTCTGGATTTGTCCAACAGGCAGAGAAGAGATCAAAAATACAAACTTGGATTAAAAATAAACAAATCCATTTAGAATGCCCCAGTGATTGCATGTCAGTTTGGGAAAGCAATTTTTTCCCCTTAGCTGTTTCAGTGTGTGTAATGTACACATATCATTATCGCCCCAAGCAAAAACAACCAAGTGCATGATACATGATACAGCTGTGCCTCCTCATATGATACTGTGAAAACTTTGCACAGAGGTAATGCTAGTATACAGTAATACCATGCAGCTCTAACAACAAAGATGTCAATTGTAAGCATTAGGCCAACTGTATTACTAAAGGGTGTTGTGTATACTAAAATGATTTTAAATGTCTTGTGTACAACCAGTCTATGGCCAATGCAAGCAACATTTTCACAAATCAAGGTCATAGATTTGATACAAATCCAACAGGGAATTTTAACGCAAACCCTTTCAGTTTGAGTTTTAATTTTGAGCTCTTCTGTGTGTCAATGTTAGACAAAACCGGTTTTGAGAAGGCTGTGATTTCTTTTTAGATGAAGCAGCTTTGTTTTCCAAACCCTTTGTCTTCAAAGGGGTTTCACTCTAATGTATCAGTGAAACAGAGTGAATGTGTTGCTGTAAACCAGTGCATTTAACCAGTGAAGTAGTTTGTTTGTGGCATGGGGTATTTAGAACATTTTAAAGTTTGTTTTAAGAAATCTGCAAAGCTTGTCAATGTATGTGTTATAGATAAGAGTAAAGAAGAGCTGATATTTGTAGCAATTGTTCTAACAACATTGTAATTTGCTTGTGAATGCCTTTCATTGTTGATTAGCTATAAAGAATTACATTTTTTATTAATGCACAAAGTGTACTACAACAGAGCTTTTATGTAGATTTAACATTAACAAAGTAAAAACAAGTTGCTTGTCAGGTGAATACTATTTCTTCATTCAGCTTGTTCCAGATCATTTTGCTACTTCAATAAATTCAACTAAAAATAAAGTCTCCGTATGTGTGTATGTGTGTGTGTGTGTGTTTTGTGGGAGAGAGAGAGAGAGAGAGAGAGAGAGAGAGAGAGAGAGAGAGAGAGAGAGAGGTCCAGTTATATATTGAAGTATAATATATGAGTTACCACCATGCAGTGTAAATTACACAGGTTCTTACACACACATCTGCACCATTGTGTGTGTAGAACTAGTCATGTGTGCTTGTGAGTCAGTTCTACACACATTGATGCCCACATCATGCACACCGTACTTGCCACCCAAGCACACTCGTACCAAACACTGCAAAGACCAGAAAACAAGAGACTGTCATATCATTTTTCATGATTTGCTACATGTTAAAAGACAGATGGCATTAGCCTTGTGTTTGACTTGCGTCATTAAAACATAGTTTACACAATTGTGCAAAAAAACAAAAACACACCCAACAAGAACAGGGGCAGCCACTCAATCTTGTGGACTGCATTTCACCGGCAGCAATACTCTAGATACAAGAAAGAAGAAGAAAAAGAAAAAGACCTCCCCTCCCCCCTCCAACCCCCCCCCCAAAAAAACAACAACAACAACAACAACAACAACCCAACAACAACAACAACAACCACAATTACTATACCTGAGAAAGTTATAAATTTTTAGCACCAAACTCGTGCTAACACAAAAAATAAATTATCACAGACTGGGCACATTCCTGAGACTAAAAAACCTGAGGCTTTACATTATCCTTACAATATGTGGGGTGAACTAACATAATTCATTATGAAATACAGTTGTTTATTACACAGTCCAAATCTATGCAGTGTTATGTGTCAGATTCCTAGGTGGTTACACAGTATTACAGGAATATCGGAGGGGTGTTAAGCTGAACTTTCACTGTATTTTCTATTTTTAGATAATAAATTGTCTGCTTTGGTCAAAGATGGCCACCCTCCACATGCGCCAGAAGCTGCAGAATGCGGTCCAGTATAATCTGTGAATAAGCCTTGTGGACAATGTGACCGCCCCTTTCAAACTGCAGACCACGAGCAAACCAAGCAACCTCGCCACCTGAAAAAAAGAAGTATACAATGTATTTAGAAACACATGCAAGTACCCATGTGTAGTAGAGAGATTGACACAGAATTAATATCAAACATACTTATGTGCTCTTTTTTGCTAGTCTCACTTGAGCTGGACCAATCATGAATGTATTCTGTCATTAATGGAAAGAGAGGCACTATGTGTGTGTGCGTGTGCGCATGCGTGCATCTGTGCGTGCGTGCGTGCATGTGTGTGTGTGTGCATGCACTTTGATTAGATAAAAACTGAGGCTCTATACTTGAGATGGATGTGTAAATAAGATTGTTTAAATGAAGGAACTGATTTACACACACACACACATACATGCACACAGCATGCCACGGACACACATTCATATATGCAAGCATACACGCACGCACACACACACACACACACACATTTGAGATGGATTAAATACTCTGTCTTTAAGAAAGGAAAATGGAGACTGCCTATGCGTGAGTGCGTGCAAGTGCATATGTTTGACAGAAATCAACTATTGACCTCTTGGCACTTATTTCTACACATATCTCATATACATCATTCCCTTCTTTGAAACCTTTTCCACAACACTCAAAATCTTGGCTGTAACCTATTTAAGCTCCCCAGCTTTCTGCTTTTTGTGCAAAAATTACCAAAGCTGAACAGACAGACTAATAAAGACAATGCAGATATAAACAGGTTAAGGGGGCATAATCCAGGAGAAACAGTACTGTGACATCTCCCACCCTTGTCATCATTCGTTTTACTGTGATTCAGCTGAGCAGGTATGATAGTTATACCTTGATCCTGTGGTGTGGCAGAAAGTTGCACCTGGTTCTGGTTGGAATCCACAGCAGTGACCAGACCCCTTGGCACACGCAGGTGTTGGAACAGCATCTCCTCTGACACAGGGACCTCGATGATCTTGTCGTTCAGGGTGTAAGCAAACAGCAACGGCAGTTGTCGCTCCTGGATCTTCGCTGCATGCTGCTTTGTCTGAGAGAGAGATATGGGTTTGGGGTGGGAACAAATGCAGTATTGTTAATAATGTTGCAGGTTGTAAGCAAAACAGAATGGGTTTAGTGCCTTTCACACCACTAAACTGCATGTTCACCGCCTCTCACAGCACTAAACCCTGAAACAAAACAACTTTTTTCGTTTCAGTGAAACCCATAAACTACAACAAAACAAAACAATTTTCGTTATCTCATCTTGCCTTGTTCTGCAGAAGCATAACAACTACATGTACTGATGTTTGGCTGACACAGTGAACCCCTGAAAGAAAATCTTGGTGGAAAATCACTCTAAAAGTTAACAGGTGCAGGCTGTAAGAAAAACAGAATGGCAAGGTAGATGAAAAAAATGAAAGAAAGAAAGAAAGATCTGGAACACCTGCATGCCTGTATGCTGTGTGAATATAGCTAATACTTACAGGCGCAGACACAAACAAAATGCATTTACAAACAACATGACTGCATGCAAGTGCATATGCACAAACAGAAAGATGGACAATTACACATTAAGGGAGGATTTTACGCCAGTAATGATATGCAGTATTATTAATAATGTTTCAAGTACAGGTTACAACAAAAATAGAATGCTACAGTAGATGAATAAAATGAAAGAAGTAAGTAAGTAACTTGTTTTACTTGTTTTATGCCGTCAACCAGTATGGCAATATCAGGGTGAAAATGAAAGAAACAAATTTGAACACATGCATGCCTGTATGCTGAATGAATCTAGCACACACACACAAACACACAAATAAACACATGAACACATTTGCAAATAGAAATACTCACACACAGACACACAACATTTATGCATTTATACATATAATTATATAATATGCATGGACATATACACAGATATGCACACACACACACACACACACACACACACACACACACACACACACACACACACTCAATGCACCCTCACCTTCCCAGTCAACACATATATATATATAAACAAAAGGAAAAAGATGCTTACATCTTCAAAATTCTGGCAGGAAACAATTTGCTGGGACACCATAAGATGTTCACCACCTTTCACACCGCTAAACCCTGCAACAAAACAATTAACTTTTTTTCATTTCAGTGAAACCCATAAACTACACCAAAACAAAGCAGTTTTCCTTATCTCATCTTGCCTTGTTCTGCAGCAGCATAACAACTACATGTAATAATAATAATGGAAATTTGCAAAGCACCTACCCTGCGGCTCAAAGCGCTGAACAAGCATACACACATAATGTACATCGAGATGGAAAATGTTATCCAAAAAAAAAAAAAAAGTAAAAATAAATAAATATTGGCAAGTGTTCTAGCATAATTATGCAAAAGATGCACACACACACGCACGCACGCACCCACACACTGTACAGACTGATAGGAGTGAAGGACAATGTGGCTTAACTGAAATATTCTGAGAAGAGAAATGTCTTGAGTTGGCTTTTGAAGGAAGAGAGAGTAGCAGAGTGCCTGATGTCTTGGGGGAGATTGTTCCAGATTGGGGGAGAAAGTGTGAGAAAGTGCGAATGCCATGGGTTTTGCAGTTGAAGCGTTGGATTTTGAGCATGCGTGTGTCTGACGAAGAGCAGAGAGAGCGGGAAGGACTGTAAAGGTGTACTTGTGTTTGGCTGACACAGTAGAACCCCTGAAAGAAAATCTTGGTTGAAAATCACTCTAATAATCAGGAAAATGGTGGTCTATTGTGCAGGTGAAGGAGGAAGGGGGAGGGGGGGGGTGTATTAGTATGGAGATATGAAGGACAAGATGTCAGAAGGGTGGCATGAAAACACAGGTGGTATGAAGAGTTGCTGCCTTGAAGATATGAGGGACATGATGTTGGAAAAGCAGCCTCAAAACAAATGTGATGTGCAGGGTTCATCAGCATGGAAATATGGGGGACAGGATGTTGGAAAGTGGCCTCAAAAACAGGTGGTGCAAGGGGTTATTAGCACGGAGGTGTGAAGGAGAGGATGTCATAAAAGTGGCCTCAAAACACAGAAAGGATAGGATGTCAGAAAACTGGTCTCAAAATACGGAGGGTACAAAGGGTCATCATCGTGGCGCTATGAAGGAAATATGATGGACATATTGGAGACGTGAAGGATTGGATGTCAGAATAAAGATCTCACAACACACGTGGTCCTTCCTGGTGGAGGTCTTTCTTCAGGAGTTCCACTGTTACAAATTCAAGATTAACCCTTTCACTGCCCTAAGAACATCATACAATATCCCTGGCTTCCCAAAGACTTGCATGATGACATGTGACTTCCTGCTTGAATCAACACTTTCTGTGCATTCCCATGTGGGGCAAAAATCATGAACTTACGTTTCTGGTTTGTTTACACCTCTCTTTGAGACATTTTTTAAAAGGAACTAGAAGTGGCAGGAGATAAATCTGAATAACATTTTTGTTGTTGTTAAACAGTTACAGCTGGCAAGATATTCTTCAGACACAAACAAATGAATGTATGTACAACAATGGGCAAATTCCAAGACCTGCCCAACCAGTATGCTGGTTGGGCAAAAAAAGAAAAAAGAAGACAAAATGACAAAAACAAAACAATGTAAAAGTTACCAATACTTTTCAACTGTATGGGCAATAGCTTAGATGGTGGGACATTAGGCAACAAATGCAGCTCACCAAGTTGAGCATAAGCTTGCTCCAGCAAGGGCATGAAGATGAAGTGAAGTGCCCTGCGTCGAAGCAGCCAGGCTACGGTGTGGACAAGAAACTGAGGTCGAAGAGACCTGAGACAGGCATGAACAAAACTTGAAATCACAAGAGAACATACAATCAACCATGCCTGCATCACACACACACTCATTCTTTCTCTCTCTCCCCCTCTCTCTCTCTCACACACACAATGTATGCTTAAGAGTCAGGTGAGATTTTGCACATGCAACAGTTTTCCTGCATGTGTATGCATAAGGCATTATCCCCCCTACTCCTACTAATCAGGCTGCAGGCTGCCTTCAGAGACATTTTGCATCTGAACTCATCCTGCTTAAATAAATGCATAGTTTTTCTTCCCACACAGAAACCTGCGCACCACAGTACACTGGTGTACACCTCTGTTTACGCCTGTGGGTTTCATACAGGTTTTGATTTGTGAAGCCAAATTTTGTTACTAACTTTCAAGGACCTAATGAAATTTAAAACAGCAACCAAGGAATGAAAACCTTACTTTTAAGAGAACAAGCAACAGCTGAACTGAAGTAGGAATAGAAAGAGCAAGACAGGGACAGCATGGATAAGCCAAGACGTATTTTTCAGTCAAATACTTGTGCATCAGAAACAGCATGAAAGCAAAGAGGGACAGCAATTGTCAAGACATTGTTAGAGTACTGCAGTCTAAGTTTTCAAAGACTGTCAAGTATCGTGCCTAGTTTTTTTAATTTTTTATACAGATTTGCAAGGACCTTCTAGGCCTTAAAAGGGGGCTTTCAAAATTTAAGGACCTTCATAGTTTCAAGCACACTCAAGGACTGTACAAACCCTGTATCTAGTAACTTTGACAGTAGTGATAAACCAAAATGAATTGTTCAACAATTTCAGTTAAAGTTACTTGTGAGACTGGGCACACAAGTCCTAACTAGTAACTTTGGCAGTGATGAAAAATCAAAATGAATTTTTCAACAACACTAATTTCAGTTTAGCTACTTGAGAGGACAGACACACACACAAGTCCTAACTAGTAGCTCTGGCAGTCATGATAAATAAAAATGAATTTTTAACCAACGCAAATTTCAGTTTAGCTACTTGTAAGGCCGGGGACATGCACAAGTTCTAACTAGTAATTTTGACATTGATGAGAAGTCAAAATCAACAACACAAATTTCACCCAGGCACACACACAAGTTCTAACTAGTAATTTTAACATTGATGAGAAGTCAAAATCAACAACATAAATTTCACTTTAGTTACTTGTAAGGCCAGGCACACACACAAGTTCTAACTAGTAATTTTCACATTGGTGAGAAGTCAAAATCAACAACACAAATTTCACCCAGGCACACACACAAGTTCTAACTAGTCATTTTGACATTGATGAGAAGTCAAAATCATCAACACAAATTTCACCCAGGCACACACACAAGTTCCACCTAGTAATTTTGACATTGATGAGAAGTCAAAATCAACAACACAAATTTCACTTTAGTTACTTGTAAGGCCAGGCACACACACAAGTTCTAACCAGTAATTTTGACAATGATGAGAAGTCAAAATCAACAACACAAATTTCACCCAGGCACACACACAAGTTCTAACCAGTAATTTTGACATCGATGAGAAGTCAAAATCAACAACACAAATTTCACCCAGGCACACACACAAGTTCTAACTAGTAATTTTGACATTGATGAGAAGTCAAAATCATCAACACAAATTTCACCCAGGCACACACACAAGTTCCAACTAGTAATTTTGACATTGATGAGAAGTCAAAATCAACAACACAAATTTCACTTTAGTTACTTGTAAGGCCAGGCACACACACAAGTTCTAACCAGTAATTTTGACAATGATGAGAAGTCAAAATCAACAACACAAATTTCACCCAGGCACACACACAAGTTCTAACCAGTAATTTTGACATCGATGAGAAGTCAAAATCAACAACACTAATTTCACCCAGGCACACACACAAGTTCTAACTAGTAATTTTGACATTGATGAGAAGTCAAAATCATCAACACAAATTTCACCCAGGCACACACACAAGTTCCAACTAGTAATTTTGACATTGATGAGAAGTCAAAATCAACAACACAAATTTCACTTTAGTTACTTGTAAGGCCAGGCACACACACAAGTTCTAACCAGTAATTTTGACAATGATGAGAAGTCAAAATCAACAACACAAATTTCACCCAGGCACACACACAAGTTCTAACCAGTAATTTTGACATCGATGAGAAGTCAAAATCAACAACACAAATTTCACTTTAGTTACTTGTGAGGCCGGGCACACACAGGGTTCAACAAGCACAGCGACTTGATCTGGTCCGAGTCAGCGGCCATCTTGTAGCCCACCCAACTGCCGGCGCTGTGGCACATCAGCATGCTGACACTGAAAGTAACACGCCAATGAGTGGGGATGGAGGAGGTAAAGAGGCTATAATTTTTTTAATTAAAAAAAAAATCTCTCTCAGCTGTTCTGTACTATTGCATTAGTACTGGCAAATCTGTCATTGATGAACCTTGTGAGTTTAGACTGACAGTGACTGACTGATGGAAATCAGAGAGAGAGGGGGGGGAGAGAGAGAGAGAGAGAGAGAGAGAGAGAGAGAGAGAGAGAGAGAGAGAGAGAGAGAGAGAGAGAGAGAGAGAGAGAGAGAGAGACAGACAGACAGACAGACAGACAGACAGACAGAGACAGACAGACAGACAGACAGACAGACAGACAGAGTGAAAGAGAGACACAGACAGATAGATATAGTGAAAGGGTTTGCAGACAAATGAGGATGGCATAATTTATGAAGATATACCACTAAGCATAGCAGAATTCATCAGCACAGAACATTCTGAGAGATCACAGAAATCAAAAGTAGCTGCTTTAAAAGAGTCTGTGTTATAATTAATTATATGAAAATCTGTCCATCTCTCAACACAATCCTCTCTTCCTCAAGGCAGCAGCTGCCAACATAAGGAACCAACTTTCCCCGCTGTGTGATGGGGTGGAGGGATGGAGGTTGGGGTGGGGCCAAGGTTTATAACACACACACCTCCTGGTTAGAAGAGTCAAAATCATATATAATACATGCACAGTGGTGCCAAATTAGATAATAATAATAATAATAAAGAGAATTTCTAGAGCGCCCATCTACCACACAAGGTGGGAGCACAGGGCGCTTTACAATAACACTAACAACAAACACACACACACACACACACACACACACACACACACACACACACACACACACACACATTGTAGGAGCCGCCAAGTATTCTGCATGGCACTGGAACCAGTCCCAGCCTTACCTGCCTGAAGCCTACCCAAACTTACGACATGTATGCTTAGCACACCTTTTTAACTGACTTCATCCTGAGGTGACACTTTGCAGCTGATGGGATGTTCAAATCTAAGAACTAACTTACAAAGTACAGACAACAAATCCCTGTCTCACTCTCAGTTGCTTTAGCAAGCTTGTCTCAGGGTCTGCTCAGATCACCTTTACTTACAAAGGCATCAAATTCCCTGCATGACCTGCCTGGTCTCAGCTTAATTAGTTACTACTACTACTACTAATTGTTCCAACTGCTTAGCTCATATTCACTGACACGGCAAAGGCAAACATATCCCTGCCTCATTTGCCTACACCTCCAGCTTGTCCCACAAATCCCTGTCTCACCTGCCTACCCCCATTTGCCTCAAGACCTGCTGGATGAGAGACATGCGTCCATTGGTGGTGTAGTCAAGGTGGTACAGCTTCCATGACTCCACCTCACTTGATTGAAATCCTGCAATACAACAAGAGTGTCATGCTGAGCTAGACTTGGAATCATACAACAGAACCATAACACTTTGAGCTCTGACAGTATTTACCATTGTTAAGCTGCCACACTGCTGTCAGTTATTCAACATAATTTGCATGATGAGAAGATTGAAAGGGCAGATGACACAGCTCTCAGATATTTGGTCTTTCCAAAGACCTCCGAGAGCCGAACCAAGCTCCCACGGTTCTTCCCAGTCAGCCCCTGTGCAGATTTGTCAGTGCCTGTCTGTCAGTGCCAGGCGCACAGCATGCACTTAGATCATTGCGCACATTAAAGATCACATGCTCATCGTTTGATGAGAGAAGGTCCTATGGCTGGTGACATGGAAACACACAGGCAATGCATAATGGCAGTGCACTGGCAGAATATAATCAAACTGATGACTGTGGCTTCCTAACTTTAGATGAATGGGAGTGAAGTGAGTGAACTTCAATCACTGGAAATCTCAGCTGCTGCTACTGCTGTACTGGCCTAGGGGAAGGGGGTGGGGTGGTGGTGGTGGGGATCCATTCTGCAATAATCCTTGACAAGGGATTGTCTAACTCTCAATCTTATCAGTGGCTTCTGCCTTCCATGTTCATACTATCTACAGGTGTATGTTGTAGGTTAATCAGGGCAGTCGCTGTATTGATGTTATTAAGAACAGATAAACACCAAACAAAAGCTGGACAATGGACTGTCCTTAAATATGTAATTTTTGCTTGTTGTAGTTGTACAGCTTAACTGTTCAGTTTCTCAGTGTAGTGTCTGTCATGACGTATGAAATCTTTTTTTTGTAACTAAAAGGAAGGCCAACCCACAAGCAACAGTACTAAGTAACTCATTAACTGAAATCTTTCAGTTTCAGCTGAGAGAGAGAGAGAGAGAGAGAGAGAGAGAGAGAGAGAGAGAGAGAGAGAGAGAGAGAGAGAGAGAGAGAGAGAGAGAGAGAGAGAGAGACTTAGAGAAAGAGAGAGAGGGGGTTGTGAGAGAGAGACTTGAGAGAGAAAGAAGACCTGAGAGAGAGAGAGAGAGAGAGAGAGAGAGAGAGAGAGAGAGAGAGAGAGAGAGAGAGAGAGAGAGAGAGAGAGACTGTAAGTGTAAATTCAACCATACCAGGAAATGTTGGTGCAATAAAGCGGATGTTTCTCTCTGACAGCTGCTGAATGAGAGGTTCGAAGTCAACAGCCCAACCTGGGTTCCCATGAAGGCCCACTACTGTGGTTCGCTCCCTGTCCCCAGGGTAAGCATCAATGACAGACAACTCTAAGTCAATTGTCTCCCCTGGAGTTTTTACACTTTCCTGAGTTACAGCCACTTTGTGAACATGATAGGAAAGGTTTGAGGCAGTCAGTGTTAGAGAGCGCCACACAATGTTCTTCAAGTGAAATGCATTATTAGCATAAGTATCAATTCTCCTTTTTTTCAGTGTACCTTGAAGAATGTTTGTTGTTGAATGTCTCATATAATTCATGATGACTGACGGCAACTGCAAGTGCAATCAGTGTAAAAAATGAAAACATTTCTGCCAAACATGTATGCATATATATGAAGTAGGACATTTAAAGATGAATCTTTGGCAAAACTCCCTTCAGGAATGTATTATATCTCTATATATATAATATCAATTTAGTATTCTCCAGTCAGTGACCCTGTATATGTTCAACTGTACATAATCACAATGTGCACAGCTGGGCCATCTTGATTTTGTGTACAAACTGTTTACATTGGTATGTGCGTGTGTGTGTGTGTGTGTGTGTGTGTGTGTGTGTGTGTGTGTGTGTGTGTGTGTGTGTGTGTGTGTTGCGGGCGAATGCATGCATGTGTGTGTGTGTGCGGGCGAATGCATGCATGTGTGTGTGTGTGTGTGTGTGTGTGTGTGTTCGCGTGTGTGTTTGCGCATACAACTTACAAGGGTGTGCATGTGTGCTTCTCGTTTAGATTATAATTGTATTGGTGTTGTGTGCAAAGAATAACAAACAATAACATTAACAGAAATAACAAGCACTTCTGCTTTTGTCTGGGATATCCCTCTCGATGTTTGGGCCAAGTTCTTAAAATATGTCTTATCATTATCACTTATCGGCACCGCATTCACAATGCTGTTTCATTTCAGTCGCAATGCAGACACTTGAGCATTCGCACCGACACATTGCTGCACTTCAGTGAATTGTCTGTGAAGAAAATTCTCATTTCGATTTTATGGAAGACCATGACACTGCACAGGATGTGAGCATTATTTTAGTTTACATTCATGCAGAGCGCTAGTAAAAATGACCTTTGATCTAGCACATTTCACACGGGCGCAGACATCTTGAATGTTGCAGACGCTACTTTGTCAAATAAAGCTGCCACTTTCATATTTAGGTTCGAATCTATAAAGTAAACAAAACCATTTAAAAACCAAGATAAATACATTCACAGTTGCTTACATACTCAGTATACAAACCAAATATATGTTATAATTACATTTAGCCGTAAACAACCATAAAACGCTTTTGTAGTTTCAGAAATAGCTCTTCTTCGGAAGGGCCAACCAAAACGTCACATGACTTCTGACCGAGATTTTCCGACCATTCAGGTGCTCGAAGCAGAAGGTAAAGGCGAGTGATTAGTGAGCTCTTCCGATGATAATATATTGTTTATTTTCTTGACTCATACGATACATTGAGCGCTGATGTAATAATACGTTTGTGTAATGGTGTACTCAGACACGTTTGCTGAGAGTGCATAGTTTATACGAATGTTGTAGGTGACGGAAATTTCCCGAAATCGCTTTCTTTTGGCTGACGACATTCTGCACAATTCGGACAACAAAACTGGGACCGGCAACTTATTTTTCGGAGCCCACAAAAACTATTTTTTTCCACGTTAAACAGTCATAGGTTGACCGCACACTCGGAGTTGTTGGCTGTTTTCAACAAAGTCTGTCTGATTTGAGGGAACAAACAGTTTTTCATGTGCGTCGCTGTTCGGATGTCAACAAAGCCCTTGCAGAAATCGGTCAACAGTGCAAACAGAAACAGCTGACGAGGTCAGGGGAAAAATTGCCGACTTGTCCAAGGCCGTACCTCCAAACAACTTGAAAGTGGTCGAGGAAAGAAAAGCTTTGCCTTGCCGGCAGTTTTCTCGTTGGCTGATCTGCAGCACGTATGTTTGATTCGCACGTTTTTGGCAGTTGCAGCAGAGGTGAACCATGCGTGAAGCTTCTGTGAAAGGATTATGTATTATCAAGTTACATCGTGTGAAATGTTACTAACAATAGAACTTTAGCTGTGTGTACATTTACTATAGCCGCTATATGTTGTCAATTAAATTTTTTTGTACTGTTACTATAGTGTAATAATTTATTTTGCTTTGTGCCTGTTTCATCAGATACATGTTTTCATCACGTACTACTACTACAGTGCCTCTGAAAATAGACCCACTGCAGCTCAACAGAAATGTTGCATTTTCTGTTGTTTCTTGTAAGTAGGGTTCGGATTTTGGACCTTCTTTGGCATAAATTGGTGATAAAAGTTAATCCATGTGGTGAAATACAGAAGGTCATTTCATGTACAAACAAACAAAAAACTGTATTTTTTAACTATAATTACTTTTTTACACTGATTGACACACAAATTCAAGTGCATGCTTATCTTGGCAGCTTCAGTTTAAACTCAATAATTTCTCAGGACTAATTCCAGTTATTGCTTGTTTATTTCAGTTGCATGAAAGAACAAGTGTGTGACAGGATCCTATCAGTGAGCTACAGAGTGTAGTTGGGATTGATTTGAAGCGACATGGTGGTTTATGTGTGCAACTGCCTGAATGTCAAGGTTTTTGCTGACGCTATAAAACTTCAAGGTATGTACATAATGGGCATGAGAATCATCTGTCAGTAGTATTAAATCACACTTTCTGTCTTTTTTTGTTTGTTCATTGGATGCCATATAACTTCAGTTTAAAGTATATTTAATGGGCATGGGAGTCATCTGTCAATGGTCTGAAATTACACTTTCTGTCTTTGGGGTTGGGTTTTTTATTTTTTATTGTTCTTATTTGAGAGTGCAATGAAAGCTCGCAAAATCCTGGTATTACTATTTCATTTCGAAAGATCCTGGTCATTCTGCCAAAAGTGCAGGTGGACAGTTACAGCTGAATACATGATATGCATCCCATATGTGTGTAGCTTCAAATAAAGTGACACTGTAAACTGGTAACTGATAATACATTGCATAGTGTCCGTGATTTATGGGTATTTCAGACTGCTTTATGTGATCACAGTCTTGTGATTGCACAAAGGGGAGCAGGGATGGCTCATTGGTAGAGTAACGGACTTGTGATCCAAAGGTCTTGGGTTTGAGTCCCAGCAGGAGCGGCAGGAGAATTTCCTTCTCCAGTGTCAACTTTCTGTGCTGAATCTTATTTTGGTATCTGGCTTCATGGTTGGAAGGGTCTTTTTTCATGATGAAGTTGTGATGTAGATTTTTGAAACGGTGTGTGCTGAAATATTAATGAAATGCATTTGAGTTGGCTTTTGGCATTACATTGGCAACTAGATGTTTGAGCTATTTCACAGTATCCCAAGCATTTCATTTCATGTGGAATTTTTGTTAGGTGTAAAAAAATATAGGTTTAAAGGAGAGAGGAAAAAAGACGGATCCTAAAAACAAACAAAAAAACTACCACGTTTGTAGATTTAATTGTAATTAATTTGTTGAAATGTTTTCAGATGTAAACCAGTCCAGTCCTTTGGGAGGGAATGTTGTGGAGATTGAACTTGGGGATCGAGGATTTGATTTTGTAAGGATTCTTTGTGTTTGGCCCAGATCCATTTGTTCTTGTTTTTGTTGTTGTGTGTCATGTTATATATTTACTGATGTTACACAAGTGAAGCTTCATAGAGGATTGTAGGAAAATAGGACAAGAAAGTAAAATGTTTTTGTCTGTATCTTGTGTATGTCTACATGAACAAGAGACTTAGAAGTTAGAGAGATACTCATTGATTCAATTGATATTTGTTGTGTTTGTGTGTGTAGCCCAGGTCAAGTGGTACAATATGTTTGATTAAGCAGATAGACAACTTGAAAATGAAGTTAGTGCTGATATATGATTTAAGGTGCACATCGTGGGGGGTGATGGTTTTGACTGTCAATAAAATCCGTTTCAAACACTTTGTCTTGTTGTAGCCTTGTGTGTGTGTTCATAATTGGTCAGTATAAAATGTCTGTGCCTTTTTGTTTTGTTTTTCAGAAGTACGGCTTTTTGCTGAGGAGGGAAACTGTAAAGACATGGACAGTGTTCACCTGTTTGAACTGCAGGAAGAAAACCCACAGCATCAATCGGGAACTCAAAGTGATCCTGGTCAACAAAGACATGGAGGTGAGTGATACTCTGGTTCACCTGTCTAGGAGCGTGTGTTCACTTGTCTCAATATCTGCTCACTGGTGTGAACTGCAGGAAATAAATGCACAGTATCACTCAGAAGTGATCCTGATCAGAAAAGACATAGAGGTGATTGATACTCTGGTTCACCTGTCCAGGAGCATGTGTTCGCTTGTCTCAATATCTCTTCACCTGTTTGAACTGCAGGAAGGAAATACACACCATCACTTAGAATTCTTAGAACTAGAAGTGATCCTGGTCATTAAACGCAGGGAGGCGAATTATGTCCTTGTTCACCTGTCCATGAACCTGCTTTCACTTGTCTCAATATCTGTTCACTGATGTGAACTACAGGAAGGAAACGCACAGCATCACTTAGAACTGTAGAAGTGATCCTGGTCAGCAAACACAGGGAGGCGAGTTATGCACATGTTCACCTGTCCAGGAATCTGGGTTCACTTGTGTCAATATCTGTTCACCTATGTGAACTACAGGAAGGAAACACAGCATCACTCAACAAAGACAGGGAGGCAAGTGGTGCCCTTGTTTACCTGTCCATCCTACCCTTGTCTGGAGCATCTGTCTGGGTTTTGAACTAAAAAATAGTAAAATGACTGTGGTCCACAGGCATTGAGGTATTTTACTTGTGGCTGTACTGTTGAATCTGTGATGAAAAACCATCTTAGTGAGAGACCTTTTCTTTCTTTCGAAACCACTTTTTCAGAAGCTTTCAACATTCATACTTTTATTTTTAATGCCTAGAATTTTAATTGCTTGTTTTGTTTGTTTTTCCTTCTGCACTTTGACCTAAAAAGCTTTTATACTTTGATGCGAAGGAGCCCCGTGCTAAGGACCACATCCCATGTAAGATGACAACAACAACTGTCGTTTGATTTTTTTGGAGGGTGTTCCAAACCATTGTGCTCATGGTCACCTATCACTACTGTGTTGACTGGGAACTGAAATTGATTCTGGTGAACAAAGATGCAGGATAGTAGTGTTGTTTGGCGTGGGTATTGTGTCAGTGAATATTGATGAAAGAAGTTGTTTCCCGGTGTTTTCTTCAGCATGTGCATGTTGTTGAACCTACAGAAGAGACAGAGAGAGGTGGGGGTGGGGACGTAATTCAGTTGGTTGAGTGTCTGGTCTTGCTCGCTGCTGATGCAGGGTTGACTCCCCTGCGTGGCTAGTCAGCTTTCAGTGCAGACTCTCATACATTGTTAATTCCACCCCTGTGTGCAATCAAAATACGTGACATCCTAGGTCAGCCCTTGAAGGTGTCCATGTGTAGCGAGGGATTCATCTCCCAGTCGACTTTCAGTGTAGACTCTTGCGTTGTTTGTTCAGCCCCCATGTACAGTCAAAATACGTCACATGCTAGTCAACCCTCGAAAATGGAATGTCACTGCCCGAGTGGTGGGTGAATTTAAAATGGTCACATATATTCGGTTCATCTCCTGAAAAACAGATGTGCTACCTCCGTAACAAGTGGAACTTAGAAGAAGAAGAACAAGAAGAAGAGGAACAAGAAGGAGAGAGAGAGAGAGAGATTGTTTGATGTTGCAGTGTGGAGATGAGGCCTTGTGTGGCAAGGGATTCATCTCCCAGTCCATTTTCAGTGCAGACTCTCTTATGGTGTTCATTCAGCCCCCGTGTGCAATCAAAATACATCACATACTAGGTCAACCCTTGAAGATGGAATGTGGCTGCCCAAGTGGCAGGTGAATTCAGAACAGTTACATATATATGCAATTTGTCTCCTGAAAAACAGGTGTGCTACCTCCATGAAAAGAGGAGTGCAGAAGAAGAAGAGAAAGAAAATGCTTGATGTTGCAGTGTGGAGATGAGGCGCTGGCCAGGCTGGCGGCTGCACCAGAGTTCTCCCCTGTGTTCCAGATCATCCTCACTGGCAGAGACTGCTTTGCCACACCAGGTAAGGGCCTAGTTTAACTGAGTAGTGCACCTCTCTTTCTACCCCTCCACACCAGGTAAGGGCCTAGTTTATCTGAGTGGTGCACCTCTCTTTCTACCCCTCCACACCAGGTACGGGCCTAGTTTATCTTAGTGGCGCACCCTCTACACCAGGTAAGGGCCTAGTTTATCTGAGTAGCGCACCTCTCTTTCTACCCCTTTACATCAGGTAAGGGCCTAGTTTATCTGAGTGGTGCACCCTCCACATCAGGTAAGGGCCTAGTTTAACTGAGTGGCACACTTTTCTTTTTACCCCTTCATACCTGCCCCTTCTTGGGCCCACCTTGTATCTTTGTTTCGTGGAACAATGAGCACTCTCCTGCAACCCTTTCATTGGTTGTGCACTATGATATTAAAGGGGAATCAAGCTGAAGAAGCATCAGTTCACCATCCATTTTTAAAAACTGATAGACCATGTGTGTGTATTTTTCATTCCAATCCAGTGAGTATAATTAAAATGAAAAATATGCACACATGGTCATGTTTTATTTTTATTTTTTATATATTAGAGTCTTGAAAACACTGGTGGGTTTTTACATTTCAGGCCAGCTTGCATCTTCATTTTGTTTGCCCTTTTTAGGTCCACTCTTGTATGTCTTCTTCATCACTGGGACTTGTGCTTTACTTTCCATTATGAGCCGTGCTGGAGCAGTGAACTTCTGGATAAATGAAAACTTGATGGAGCACTGTTAGTTATTGTTTGCTTTTTGTCTTCTACCACAATTTGCTGTTGTCTTCTACAGAAATGACAATGATGCTTGTACAGTGATCTGTACCCCCTAAAAAAAACAAAGGTACCTTTTTATTGTTAACTTTAGTTATTAAAAAAACAAAAAATACTTGGCATACACTGCAAATTGTATGTTTATGTGTTCATGCATGTTCATGTAGAAAAGATGTAATTCTGTGAGATGTAGCACTTTTTGCTGCAGATCCCAGTTCTCAGAGTTATGACTCCTTGCAACAACAGCTGACTGACATCACACACCACCTCAACAACTTCCTGTTGAAGCAGGAAGACATGGTGGAAGAACGAATCAGGTGGGGCCGTGTGTGTGTGTGTGTGTGTGTGTGTGTGTGTGAGAGAGACTGTGTGTTTTGTCACTGCTTGTATGTATGCCACTGTGTGTGTGTGTGTGTGTGTGTGTGTGTGTGTGTGTGTGTGTGTGTGTGTGTGTGTGTGACTTTTTGTTTGTTGTTGCTTGTATGTCTGTGTGCCACAGTGTGAGTGGGTGGTGTTTGTGTGCTTTTATGTTTATACGTCTATGTGATTTTTGTTTGCAAGTATGCACTATCTATGCTATGCTTACTGGTCATGTATCTGGACATTCAGGTATGAACAACCTTGGTGTTAGCATTTTTTTTTAAATGTACGTAGTTAAAAAATGTACCTGACCTAAAAATACTGGTTACAACCCTTCATGGTCAGTGTTCAATTCCACATTGTTTGGTTGTCTTAATAGTAATACTACCATTGTCCCAATAAAGATGATGTATAGAGTGTTCTTACATGCTGGTAGCAGGACCTGAAGCACTTTACAGTGAGAATAAAATGAGGACAAAAGCAAGATGGCATATAAAAAAAAAATAGACAAAGAGAATAATTACATACAGTGATGACGCTAATGTGAATGGAGTGGTAGTTGGAGTGTGGTTGTATAGAAATAAACGCATGAAAAGATGACATTTCTGGGTCTGGAATAGCATTCTCTTTACATTTGATATAGCAAAGATAGGAAATCAAAATAAAATAAAAAACTGCATACTGAAGCAAACAAACAGCGCTTGGCACTTACAAATGGGGGTGTCTACAGTTGGCATACTCAGCTTTGAAAGCAGTCCACACTGGATCCTGTCTGAAAGATTGTTCCAAAAGGTAGAGGTAAATTGTTCCAAAAGGTAGAGGTAAATTGTTCGAAAAGGTAGAGGTAAATTGTTCCTGAAAGTTCTTGACTTGGCCCATTTTGGGGGATCATTGATTATTACTAAAGTAAGAGCTGTGTCCCTGTGATTTTGTTGTTGTAGTTGATGGCTAGTGAGGTAAGTGCTAATGCTGTTTGCCTTTGTTTTCAGGCGTTTTGAAGAAGAGCAGAGGGAACAGCTGGCAAAACTGAAAACCAAAGCCCAGGAAGACAAGAAGAAAATGATCAGGTCAGCATGCTTTGCTCTCTGGACTGTTTTTGACATGTTTACAGCTCTGTGTGTATACTTTTTTCTGTTTTGGCAGTGCTTTCATATGTGTTGGGGTGGGGGTAGGGGGGTCACAGTGTAACTGAAATTCTTTGGCAGTGTCAGTGTTTAACCCCGTCAGTTCCATGTCTTTAAATGTTAGGTACAAGCTTAATACAGAATACAGTTATAAATTACATGGACCTAGCTGTGTCAAGATAGTTCACATTTGAAATTGATTTAATCTATATTTATACACACACTTGCTTATATGCACGCATGCACACATGCACGCACTCACACACACATACACAGGCACACATTTGGCTGGGGCTAAATGTGGATATTGCCGAGTCTTCATTCAAGGTTGATTGTTCTTATCATTTGCATTCCAGTGCCATCCTATATTTTCAGTCTAATCTTCAGCGCAAAGATGCCACTCATTGCCCATGTTCCTCTTGTGTGTGCATGTTTGTTGGGTTTGATTTGATGCATTGTGGAGAATACTTCAGACTGATTCATTTTTGCCTCTTTTTTTTCTTTCTTTTTTTACAGTTTGCTGTTGCAGCAGACTGATTCACAGGAACAGGCAGCAAGGGGTCAGCGACCTCGCAGTGAGTCACTTTCTACTCCTGCACTAGTGCCCTTATATATTAGCTTCTTTTCCTCTGTTTGATCTCCGGGCCTCTTTTCCTTTGTTTGTCCTCCCGGCCTCTTTTCTTCTGTTAGTTCCCCTGGCTTCCTTTCCTCTGTTAGTTCCCCTGGCTTCCTTTCCTCTGGTAGTTCCCCTGGCTTCCTTTCCTCAGGTAGTTCCCCTGGCTTCCTTTCCTCAGGTAGTTCCCCTGGCTTCCTTTCCTCTGGTAGTTCCACTGGCTTCCTTTCCTCTGGTAGTTCCCCTGGCTTCCTTTCCTCTGGTAGTTCCCCTGGCTCCCTTTCCTCTGGTAGTTCCCCTGGCTTCCTTTCCTCTGGTAGTTCCCCTGGCTTCCTTTCCTCTGGTAGTTCCCCTGGCTTCCTTTCCTCTGGTAGTTCCCCTGGCTCCCTTTCCTCTGGTAGTTCCCCTGGCTTCCTTTCCTCTGGTAGTTCCCCTGGCTTCCTTTCCTCTGGTAGTTCCCCTGGCCCCCTTTCCTCTGGTAGTTCCCCTGGCCCCCTTTCCTCTGGTAGTTCCCCTGGCTTCTTTTCCTCTGTAGTTCCCCTGGCTTCCTTTCCTCTGTAGTTCCCCTGGCTTCCTTTCCTCTGTAGTTCCCCTGGCTTCCTTTCCTCTGGTAGTTCCCCTGGCTCCCTTTCCTCTGGTAGTTCCCCTGGCTTCCTTTCCTCTGTTAGTTCCCCTGGCTTCCTTTCCTCTGGTAGTTCCCCTGGCTCCCTTTCCTCTGGTAGTTCCCCTGGCCCCCTTTCCTCTGGTAGTTCCCCTGGCCCCTCCTACCCTGGCTCCCTTTCCTCTGGTAGTTTTTCTGGCTTCCTTTCCTCTGGTAGTTCCCCTGGCTTCCTTTCCTCTGGTAGTTCCCCTGGCTTCCTTTCCTCTGGTAGTTCCCCTGGCTTCCTTTCCTCTGGTAGTTCCCCTGGCTCCCTTTCCTCTGGTAGTTCCCCTGACCTATTCTTCTGTTAGTTTCACTAACTCTTTTCCTTTGTTACTGTTTTAGTTCCTTTAGCCTCTTTTCCACTGTTTTTTCCTCTCGTCTGTTTTTCTCTGTTTGTTCCCCTAGCCTCTTTTCATCTGTTCCCCTGATCTGTTTTCCTTTGTTCTTTTCACTGGACTCTTTTCGTCTGCTCATTCCACTAGCCTCTTTTGCTCAGTTTGTTTTCTGGCCGCTTTTCTGCTGTAGCACTAGCTACCCTTTCACTAGCCTGTCTTCCTCTGTTCATCACATTCTCTTTTCCTCTGCTGGTTTTCTTAGCCTGGTTTACCAGTGTTTTCCTATTTTCTCTTAGTTTCCCTGCCTTCTTTCACCTGTGAGCCTCCCTATTCCCTCCCTGTGGGTTTCCGTATTTCCTGTGTTAATTCTCCTAGCCTTTTTCACCTGCGAGTTTTGCTGTTTCCTCAGTTTGTTCCCCTAGCCACTTTTCATCTGTTTGTTCTTCTATTTTCTTTGTCCGAGGTGACTGTGTGGCTAACAGATGTTAAAATCCAGTTACTAACTGACCGCTGTTTCCTCTGTTACTTCCCCTTGCCTTTTCCTTCTCTTACTTTCCTTGGCCTTTTTGGGGGAGGGGGGGGGGGGTTGGTTCTGTTATTTCCCCTGGCCTTTTTTCCTTTTGTTACTTCCCCTGGCCTTTTTATGCTTTCTGTGAAAGACTGTTCACATAAAACTAATTGGACTAGCAACTTTTTGTTTTGTCAGCTTTTTCTCTCTCTCCAGCACTACACTGTGTAATATTTCTTTGATTTTCCTCAGCTCAGCGATGGTGTGGAAGAGCCAGCTGGCTGAACTTTACATGAAAAGGGACACCAACTGCCGTTTTCTTTAATGTTTATATGCAGTGACATAGCAAATTCTCACAAATTGACCTAACAGTCTGGTGACAAGCTATCAAGCACTCCATATTTATGAACTGTGCCATCAGGGAAGGCAACATTGACTTCTGTGGCATTTTTTAACGGAGGACATTAAAGGCTGTATTATTTATATCAGGGAGAGGTGATGCTGACTTCTGAAGGCATTTCTTACTGAGGAAGAAATGAGTGCTGTGTGTTGTTGTATCCGTCTGTTGTGTTCATCTCCCTGGGTGTCTGGTTGATCTAATTGTTTTCTTTCACATTGTAAACTTGTGACTTATTTTTGAACAGATTGTGCTAACCTTTGTTTTTCTCTCTCTTACTTTTGCAGCTGCTCTGACCAAGTCAAACAGTTTGTTTGAGGATTCACCCAGGCCACCTGTAAGCACTCCTTTCATTTTCTTGGTTTTATCATTTGTACCTGAGTATTAATGTGTGTTTTAAAGTAATCTAATCAGGATCTTTGTTTTATCATTTGTACCCGAATATTAATGTGTGTTTTAAAGTAATCTAATCAGGATCCTGTCAGGGTAGATAAGTAACGATAATTATGATTTTGGAGTTAGTTTTTTGAAAAATGCAGGGGCTTAAAGCATAACGTTTAAAAAAAAAAAAAAAATTAAATCAAGGAACCTGTCAAAATATCTGAATATGAGGTATACTGTTGTTAGAGAGCTGTTTGTGCCTTCTTCTTTTTTTGGTTCTCTCTCTCATTGAATTTTTAAAAAAATCTTAATTTTGTTATTTCTCAAGTTCTTTTCCTTGGTTTGTGTGTATTTAGTTATCTGTTTTATCCATGCTGGTTTAATGCATCTGGTTTATCATTGCACAGATGTCACAGCCAGTGGCCATGCCGGGATCTCGACGCTCGGATAACATGGTACCAGACATTGATAGAGATGGTAGGTTGTACTACTAGAACTGCTGTTGTAGAGATGGATAGTGACAGTAGATTGTACTACTGATTTTACTGTTATAAGTGTCAAGTTGGATAGAGGTAGTAGGTATTACTAGTATTACTGTTATAACCGTAGAGTTAGAGATGACTGCTTGTACTACTAGTATTGCACTTATAGCTGTGGTATAGACACAGCAGGTTGTACTACTGGTATTGCTGTAGAGTTGGATGGAGATGGCATTTGGTCCCACTGGTTTTACTGTTATAGCTGAAGAATTGTTTTCTACATTTCAAAGTCAATGGGTCATTTTAAAACGAAGTCCTCCAAGTTTCTAGTTTTATCTCTTGCTGGCTTCTTTAAGCATTCAGTGTTTACTTACCTTTGTGTGTGCAAGTGTCTTACCTGTATGTGCTGGTGTTTGAACTGAACAGTTCACTATTTCAATTCTCAGATATCGTGGCACTATCATTGTGTTGAGAGGGCCATATTGACTTTTTGTGTGAGCGTTAGTGGAGTTTTTCTTCTTCTCAAAAATGCACTTTTCTTTAGTCATTGTGTGTTGAAAGGGCCATATCAACTTTTTGTGTGAGCATTAGTGGAGTTTTTTTCCCCTCAGAAATGCACTTTTCTTTAGTCATTGTGTGTTGAGAGGGCCATATTGACTTTTTGTGTGAGCATTAGTGGAGTTTTTTTCCAAAATGCACCTTTCTTTTCGCAGAGCTGTTCACAATTGATGGTCTGGATGACGACTTTGGCTCTTATCATTCAAGCAGCGAAGATGAAGATGATGTTCCAAACGGTGAGATAAGCTGTGCTGTTACACACACCCCATATGGGACGCTGAATCACATTGCCTGTCTCTCCGTGTTTCAGTTTTGTCTGTAAGCCCTTTCTTTCTGAAGCCTTTCCTTTCATATTTCCATGTACATCAACTTTGGTTGGTTTGGTTAAAGTGGTTTAACGTGGAGTCGCCTCCAAAGAGGTACTGGCAGGGACACAGATTCCAGGAGATGGGGGAAGAGGGAGACTACACCCAGCGCTGCACTGTAACCACCAGAATGACTCCTGCATTAAGATGGGCAGTGACGAGAGCCATTTTAATGTTGCATTAATTGTGAGGGACAAAGTTACAAGACAGCGCCCACAGACCACAGCTTTTGAAGAGAAAGGAGAACTGAAGCGGAATCGAACTGAGGTCCCTCTGCTTACCAGCCTAACGCCATACTGCTATGCCAGACCGGTCCTCTAATGTATATCAGCCCCTCACCATCTCTCTTTGCCACTTTTGCTCGATTTTCATTGTGGTTCTTAAGGAGGGGTTCCACTGTGTGTGTTTGTCTCTTATCAGAGTGGCTGGGAGGATCTGTGTTGTTCCATTTGACTCGAGCAGTAAAGTTCTTGGGTGTTGTATAATTAAAGTGTTTAGTGTGTATAACATTTAGTCTGCTTGAGAATCTGAACAGTATCCTGAGAAGACACCGCAGTTAATAATAATGGGTGTTCAAAGTGCGCTTACACTAAGCACTTACACATTCTTTAAATCGACATGTTTTCAAGATTCAGTGCATAGAACCCCCCCCACCCCCACACACACACACACAGTTGTATACACGATAGTGAATTCCAGGAGCTGACTAACTTGCAGAGAAATTGCCTGTGTTTGTGCAGTGATGTCGGGGCGAACGCGGACAGGGACAGGATCTCGTAACGACGCCTTATATTCTGCATCGGTGCCTGTCAACATTGGGATGGGATCTCACTGGGAGCCGATGCGCCGGAGCGATAACCTGGTGGACTCCAGCGACAGTGAGGATGAGGTGTGTAGTGTTTGGGGTTGATATTTTAGCACTTTTGAAGACCTCATTTATTTATACTTATTCTGTGGACACCTCAGAACACAAGATACTGTTGTTGTCTTTCTTGGGGCTTAATGCCCAGATGTCATTTGATCGGGAAAGGCAAAAAAGTACTTGTCTGAAATACTGATCAAAATACTGTGGAAATATAGTGGCAAACTAGGAAAAATACGAAGTGAGCTGAAACTTTTGTTTGGTGTTTATTATTGATTTTTAAAGTTGAATCCCACGATCATTTGATACAGTTACTTCCCTTCGCATGGGATGTCATAGCAAAAAGGGCAGCGGCTGGTCTGGGGCCAAGTGGGTCAAGGTCTTCTGGATCCTTCAAATGCGCATTCAGTAACTAACACTGCCATTCAGGTTTTTGTTGTCTGCCAACAGGGCAAGCCCCTGGACCCGGCCCAGATCGCCTCCAACATGCAGGCCCTGGCGGAGAGCATCCCTGACGAGAACCGCTACATCTTCGGTGAACGGCCGCGCCCACGACTCAACACCAACAACTTCTGAGGGCCAGCCTACGTGGGAGTCGAAGAGGGAAAGGGTGTTACAGCACGGGCGCTTGGAGACTGTTTTTGCACGTGGCGGAGAGCTGGATCTGCTGCCGGGTGGCTGCGACGGTGGAGCGGTTGAGTGGTTGGTGGCTGCCGCTTCTGTGTATTCAACGATGCTACGGTGGTTTTGTCTTGATACGGTGCCCCAAACCCCAGGGCTCCCTCACCCTTCCATTGTCTGTGCTGTAGCGCCGCTAGGAGAAGGAGGTGTTGGTGTGCATGTGTGAAGCTGTGTTGGTATATGTGTGTCTGTATATGTGTGTGAAGGTTTCGTATGTTTAAGGTATGTGTGTGTGGCTGTGTGTGTGTGTGTGTGTATACATGCGTGTATACATGTGTGTATACATGTGTATGTCCATGTGTATGGTGTGTGTGTGTGCGTGCATGCATGCGCATGTGTGTTTATGTATGTGTATACATTGTGTGTGTGTGCATGTATGTGCATGCACGTGTGCGCACGCGCGTGCAAGCTTTCATACGATTATAAGACAGAGTGTGCAAGGTGTAGTGTGACTGAAAATGTGATCAAGGTACTTCACTGTTGTCGAATTGGCTGCATTTGCTGAAATAGAATCAGACTTTCATGTACACATACAGATTTGATTTTCATGTTCAGTTCTGGTCAGAATTTAAAACAGTATCAGAGAAAAAACAAAAACTAGTTTTAATTGCAGGTATGTCTCTTTATGAATCTGAGTGGTTTTTGTGTTGACAGCACTATTTTTAGTAAAATGTTTTTTTCCTGTTTATTAAAATTATTGTTATCATTAAAAAATGTATTGTGGCGGTACAGAACTTATCAGTTTTGACTTCCTTTTCTTTCCTTTTTTTTTATTTTACCAGAAATTAGTGTTCAGAGCTACAGTCACATTGGAAATGTATATGGAGATTTGGTGATTGGTAATTATTATTTTGTTTTTGTTTTTTGCCAGTGCGTAATTCAGTGTTTAGAGCCCTACAATATTTTTTGGGTGGTAATATATAGTGATCAGCTATGACTTCTGGGTTTTTTTTGCGTTCGCTACTGTATAATTCAGTGTTCAGAACAATAGTCACTTTGAAAATGTTTGTTGAGGGATGATGATTAGATGTGGTTGCTTTTATGAGAGCAAAATTCAATGTTCAGAACCAGATTGGGAATTTCTGTGCAGGTAGTGATATTAGCTAGGACTTTTTTTGTATATGGAGCAACAGTCAGATTGAAGATATTTGTTGAGATGTAGTCATTGTTTATGGCTGCTTTTTAACAGAACCATAGATCAAGAATTTTTGTGAAAGTACAACAATATTTATTAGCTAGGACTTTCTTTGTTATTTGGAACAGTCAGATTGAAAATATTTGTTGAGATGTAGTCATTGTTTATGATATCATTATCAGTTGTGATTACTTTCTAGAATTTGTTTCACTAGACTGTGATTCCGTGTTCAGAAGGATAGGGGAGGTATGATCATCATTTAGGAATGTTCAAAACAGTAGTAGATCAGATTCAGACCCCAGAGCCAGAATATTGACGGGGCAACTTCCGTACGTGTGTTTGTTTGGACCATGTGGTCTGGAAAAAGCATGGTGGTGGAAGATTTTGTTGTGATTTTGATGAGTTTTTGTATGCGTGCTCTGTTTCACGTAGATGTTTCCAGTTTGCTCAATTTTTTTTTTTTTTTAAATGTTATGTGTTATTTCCACCTTGTCATGTTTTCAACAGTTGTACTAAAAGGTGTGTTGTAAAGCTGAAGTGGGTATGAAACTGAGTGACGAAAGATGATTGGACGATTGACTGAAGAAGATGTAGGAGGCTGACATTTGAGATAAAATCCTTTGTCACATCAGGGAGGTTGGGGGGAAGTTTCATTTATGGCAGGAATGAAAAATCATGATTGGGGAAGGAGCTGGGAACACTGTTTGGAGTCCCTTTCTCAGCCAACTTTTTCTCCTCTCTCTTGCTGTCATTGCCCCATTGTTTTGATGGAGGGGTTTTCCTTTTCGAAATGTCGGTCTCTTGAATGTCCTGGGGTTAATCGCTCAATTGTCTTTCATCATATTCTGTCTTCTCCACTACTCAGCAGTCCCTGTCTGGACAAGTGTTGAAGTAGATAGGCATATGTGCTCCAGTGTTTAATCTTTTTAAATTTGTTTCGTTTGCGTGTTTCACGCCAAATTTGCAATTCCAAACAGGTTCAGTGCTGGTTATCAGTATTGTGGTATAACTAACTAACACAGCTTTCCATTCCTTGCATGTCATATTCCAGAAGCTGGTGGTGTTACTTTTATAGGAGCAGTATTTGTTACTGCAGAGTGCAGATCATACTTCCTGTTGTTTAATTATGTGGGTTGTTTTTTCCTTCAGAACTCTAGTGTTGGTAAAAATAAACAACATTTGAGGTTTAAAAAAAATAAAAAATCTCCATCATTTGACTTACTGTTTTTAAGTTAAAAAATAAAAGACTTTTTTTGTAAAGCATTGATCAACAGTCTCAGGTTTTGAGAAAGATAACGATTCTGGTTGAGTTAAAGAGTTTATCATATATGCAGTTACAAAAAAGCAAAACAAAGGGCTTTTATGGGAGAACATTTCACTTGAACAAACATGCTATTTTACAAATCAGAGCAACAGTATGAAAACAGTAGTTTATTTAGCAACAAAGGACGTTTTTGTTTATGTGCGTTTATTTTTTTAAGACATTACATTTACAGTATTAGATAAAAGTCATAGCATGATGTAGTATTACATTTTTTTCCCTTGAAAACCATCTTTCCAATAATGAATGAAAGAATATTTGCGAGCCAGTATGGTGGGAACGGTACAAGTTAAATGTTGCCTGTTTGTTTAGTGTTGTTTATTTAGATGCATATGGTATGCAGAACAGAATCTTATGAACTGCAGTGTCAGGTATTCCTAAGCACTTGGAGCTCATTGTGATTAGTTTGTCATGAGACTACCAGCTGCTGGGTGGAGAACTGACATCATCACTCACGAATTGATCTGATATTTTGTTTAAAAAAAAGAATGACGGACTCCTCACTTCTGTTTTTAATTTAAAGTTGGACAGTGCAGTGAAGTGAAATGCAGTCCTTTTTTTTCTCTTAATACCTGTTTTTTTGTTTTGTTTTTAAGACTGTGGATCGACAGGATAGATCTACTTTGAATAGTTGATATTAGGATCCTCTCCCCCCCCCTCCCCCCAATTGCCTACTGTTTTTGTATAGTTTATATCAACACTTTTTTTTCAAGCACCTCATCTTGAAATGAGCCCTAAGCGCTTCACAGTGGCAACTATAGCGCTATTTTATTTCCGAGCAGACCCACTCTAGTCGTATGTGACTCTGAATGAGTGACTGTAGCTTAGCATAGCGTGTTTTGAATATCCACCAAAGTGGTGACAGCTCTGTTTAAGTTGTGACATGGTTGGTGCCACACGAAACTGCTACTGTCTCGGCGCACATTCTGTGTTCACCACGCAACCATGCATGTGTTTATGGTGTCACTTAATTTGAAGCCACATACATAGGGTGCATATGTGTTCATTATAATTTTAAAAAATCCTGGTTGTTTGAATGAACATGACGTATTACTTTTAAGCCCATTGCCTGTGTTTCGTTGGCTTTGTGCAGTATTTTTCCTTGTGTGGTTTTGGGCTTTGAAGCACTGCCGCTGTTCATGCGTTCATAAGTGTCTTCTCGAGTCATGTCGTGGTGAACCATTGGAGAGTTGCTGATGATCAGGGACTTTTTCTCATTTTTGAACAAGTTTTCACCCCCCCCCCCCCCCCATGCGATGCATGTAGTAAAATGCTTTGAACATGGAGGCTTGCCTGTTAGGTGACATTTTGTGTGTGTGCTGTTGAGTTTTACTGGAACACAGCACTGAAAGCAGGGTACCCCACCTCTACCACCCCCCACCCCCTCCACCTCTACCACCCCTCCCTCGACTTTACACAGTGGCGACACCTGTGTGATGCAGCAGTCATCACCCCAACGTATGGTAATCTCGAGACTGCTGCCTCAAATCAGACTGTTTGGAGAATGTGAAAAAAGAAAAAAAGGGAGCCAGTTTTCAGTGTGAAACTACAAACCTGACCATTCTGGGATTTGGGATGGTTTAAGACACTTTGTATCAGAGAGGATCTAGCGTGTGCAGTTGGCCAGTGCTTGTTCCTGGCTGGAGGTGGGGGTACAGTCCCGAGTGATGCCATGAGTAGCAGATGTGTCCGAGATCCTCAGCTGTGCCTAGTGGAGGGGAATCCAAGTGAAACGGATCATGTCACTTGACGGTCATCTTGGTCAAACGCAGCGCTGTAACAAAAGAAGGTTTTAACTCGTGTTTTACCTAATTTCACAACAAAATGTCCAAGCTGTACAAGGTTTTTGCAAAGTAGATTTCCTCCCCCTCCCCCTCCTCCATGCATTGCTGGTAAAGCAGAGTCTCATATTCATAACGTTCAGCAAAGTGACGCGTGGAATGTAGAAACACAAGATCCCACCAAATGTATCAAAGTCTCTGATGTACCTTTCCCAAAGTACATTATGAGAGGTTGTTGTTGACAGCTCAGTTTGTGAGTATTTCCAGTTTTGCTGATTTTTTTAATTGTGAGAACCAGTGACAATTGTTTACATGTATATTTACATAAAGATGCAAGACCCCATCAGTCCGCCCCCCACCCCCTCCACCCCAGTGACACATTTGTAAGGTTGTCTTTTTGTTTGCTGGTTCAGATCCTTTGTGTGTTTGTGCTCTGCATGTACAGATTTGTTGTAATCCGCAGTTTGGTGGGCATTTTATGGGTCTTGATACAGGTGGAACTCTAAATAAGTATACAACACAATTTCTGTGTATGTCAACGTGATCAGAGCTTTTTTCCGGCACCATGACCCTACCTTTGTAGCACATGGCAGTAAAACTCTGGTTGTTCTGAAAGGGGGGTGTATGGGTTGTTTGTGCTTATTTCGACTTTTTCCTTGCACAACTAACCCAGAGAGAAATGGTGCTCCAGGAGGACTCACAAAGTCTGTCTCTGTGGATCTGTTGGGTGCATCGCAGCATCCGGGTGTCTGGCATAAACGCAAGGGGGGGGGGGATGCACAGTGGTTTAATAGTCACTTCTTTTTTCAAATCAGAATAGGCTAACATGTATGCTCAATCCCAAAAGTTACGAAAATAGGCGTGTAATATGATTGATATGTTTTTTGGTTGAACAGCTAGGAGATGATGGTTTGTAGATGGTATTTGCAGTTTGCTGCCATATGGCACTGGTGTTTGATTTTATGCATTTACATAATGTTTTACTGTTTTTGTCCATTCCTTTATTTTTTATTTAATCTGGCATTGATAAATTAGACGGAATGGTCGACGATACCAGCATGTCCTAGTCTTGCATTCTTTTCTTTTTTTCTTCAAGAGCAGTATTGAAGGGTCTAACTCTTAGAATGTTTGATGTCTGTGTCTGTATGTTTTGTTTTATGTTTGTGTAGGGATTGATTTTGTGAGCTTGAGAAAGGGTTTCATGTATGAAGAGAGTTTAGAAATGTGCATTTGCTGATGGCAGAGTTTGATTGTCCTGAGGTGACCCTGTGTGGCCGACAGGTAGAGTTTGGTTGTCCTGAGGTGACCCTGTGTGGCTGACAGGCAGAGTTTGAGTGTCCTGAGGTGACCCTGTGTGGCTGACAGGCAGAGTTTGAGTATCCTGAGGTGACACAAGGTTCACGAGTGTCAAGACTGCTAGCGTGGATTTTTTTTTAACTGACCGAGAGGTGAGAGTGCAATCTTTATATCGCTTTGGCGGCATATGTTGTACCAAACCTTGAGGTAGCTGGCTCTTGCGTGTACGTTCACTCATGGAGATCTGGCATTTTGAAGGTGCATGGGAATGTTCAGGAGAGCACGAAGCAGTACTAAGTCTTGACACCAAAACCTCACAGCTGCTTTTTTTGGTATCAGTGATTTAATTGTCGTATTGAACTGTAATCAGGACTGGACACGAGTGCCAAAGCCTGACTGTAGTGGAAACATGGTTCACGATTGTCAAAGCCTGGCTCTAGTGGAAACAAGGTTCGCGAGTGTCAAAGCCTGGCTCAAGTGGAAACAAGGTTCGCGAGTGTCAAAGCGTGGCTGTAGTGGAAACTAGGTTCGCGAGTGTCAAAGCGTGGCTGTAGTGGAAACAAGGTTCACGAGTGTCAAAGCGTGGCTGTAGTGGAAACAAGATTCACGAGTGTCAAAGCCTGGCTGTAGTGGAAACAAGGTTCACGAGTGTCAAAGCGTGGCTGTAGTGGAAACAAGGTTCACGAGTGTCAAAGCCTGGCTGTAGTGGAAACAAGGTTCACGAGTGTCAAAGCCTGGCTGTAGTGGAAACAAGGTTCACGAGTGTCAAAGCCTGGCTGTAGTGGAAACAAGGTTCACGAGTGTCAAAGCCTGGCTGTAGTGGAAACAAGTTTCACGAGTGTCAAAGCCTGGCTGTAGTGGAAACAAGGTTCACGTAGTGGAAACAAGGTTCACGAGTGTCAAAGCCTGGCCCTAGTGGAAACAATGTTATCACTTTGACCCAAGCTAGGAGGGAAGAATAGAAGGAAGAAGAAGAAACACCCATTAACGGACATGGGTGATCAAGGCAGTTGATGGAGATAGGCTTTTTGTTCCCGTGAACTGTTTCTCCTAGGGTTGCTTAAAATTTGTACCTTTACTATGAACCTCCCCCCCCCCCCCCCCCCAACCCACAAAATAGAGAGAAAAAAATCAAATAGGAAATGAAATGAATGCCACCTGTACTCTGTCGTGATGTTGTGATGAATACCACCTGTACCTGTACCGCTTGTTGTGCGTTGTGTGTCCCCTCTGCGCAGGGTTATAATTACACTGAAGTTGGCCTGTAGTTTGATTGTGAAACTTTTCACAGTGGTGAGACTCGTCTTCCCCTTTCTCCAGAAGGCATTCAACGCGCTTGGGTTTCGTGACCGAGCAGATATTGCTGGTCTTGCATTTATCGGGGGTTCTCGTTTCGTTGGGACACAGCCCCAACAACCGTACCCGTGTTTTTTGTTTTAGTTTTTTTGTCTTGGTAGAGTTGAATAGCAGTGTCCCTGTTTCCAGAAATGCTTTCCTGTTTCTAGGCGTGCTTTTGTTTTCACTTCGACCTGCCGCTGCATGTCCTTCTCCCTGCATCGGAATCCAGAGAGAAATCGTGGAAATCACCACTCCCCGTTTTACTTTGTAAATCACTCGATGCCAACGTACATTCTTCCGTACACCCTCACCCCCCTCCCTCCTGTCCCTTCCCCTTCTTTTTAATTTTTTTTTTTTATGTCATCAACATCGTGGTGCCCCATAAGCTGCTACATCTCGCCCTCTGTGTGTGTAGGGATGGGCAAATAAAATACAGAATACAGAAAACTTCATTGTGTGGAGAGACAAATGTGTCTTTAGACAGGATAGAAAAAACACGAGAAAACGGGTGTTGTGGTGAGACCAATTTGTCTTTAGACAGGATAGAAAAACCACGAGAAAACATCTTGTGGTGAGACCAATTTGTCTTTATACAGAATAGAAAAACAGGTCTTGTGGTGAGACAAATTTGTCTTTAAACAAGAGAGAAAAACACGAGAAAACGAGTCTTGTGGTGAGACCAATTTGTCTTTAGACAGAATAGAAAAACAGGTCTTGTGGTGAGACCAGTTTGTCTTTAAACAAGAGAGAAAAACACGTCTTGAAAGCTGTAGTGGGTTGAAAACTACAGAGGAGTTGCTTCAGTCCAGGATTTTGTTTCGAACCAGGAACCAGGACAGTAATAATTATGCTCAAAACGGCAAGTAGAACACAACAACAGAAACGACAAACGTGCTCGGAAGTTACAGGAAAACACTTCTAAAATTTGAGACACTGGTCTTCAGCTCTATCATTGACGGCCATTAAGGATTATATAAAGTGCTGGTTTTTGCATGCTGTTTTTTCTCAAGGTGTTCGCTTATCAATAGCCGTGTACTTTGGGTATTTTTGTTTTGTTCCGATTATAATGGCTTTGGATTGAATGTACAGTTTTGGTTTGTATCTCGACGTAACAGCTAGTGACGTTTCATAGAGGGCACGATTGTAAACTGTATGTAGACCGCGAGTGGGGTGATGATCGGCGCTTGCGAGAGAAAGTGTGATGTGGAGAATGAAAGCTTTACCACTGTAAAGTGAGTAAATAAAGCTTTTGCGTCCAACATACTTTGGGTGTTTGTGTGTCCGTGTGTGTGTGTGTGTGTGTGTGTGCGCGCGCGCGCGCGCGCGCTTTACAACCTTTTTTTCCTCCGTTTCCGTGGAAACACGGCAGTGGTTCAGCGGTAGGAAACTGTATGGCAGTGGTTTGGCGCTAGGAAACGACAGTGGCTCAGCGGTAGGAAACTGTATGGCAGTGGTTTGGCGGTAAGAAACTGCATGGCAGTGGTTTGGCGGTAAGAAACTGCATGGCAGTGGTTTGGCGGTAAGAAACTGTATGGCAGTGGTTTGGCGGTAGGAAACTGTATGGCAGTGGTTTGGCGGTAGGAAACTGTATGGCAGTGGTTTGGCGGTAGGAAACTGTATGGCAGTGGTTTGGCGGTAGGAAACTGCATGGCAGTGGTTTGGCGGTAGGAAACGACAGTGGCTCAGCGGTAGAGCGCCGACTGGCTGAGCACGTGGTGGGTCTGGGTTTAATCCCAGTTTGCACCGCACACAGCCAGTGCTATATCCACACTCCAAGCATCACTGGGAGAACTCCAGAGATCAACTGCATGGAGGAACAAACACAAAATGTGTGTGTGTGTGTGTGTGTGTGTGTGTGTGTGTGTGTGTGTGGGGTGTGTTGCTCCTCACGTCACCACACACGCACACACATACAACACACGCACACACACACACACCACACACACACACACACACACACAACCACACACACACACACCCGTTCGTAATTTCAGACAGCAAACGCAACGTGATTACCAATTATATACAATTTAAATTCCAAAACTTGGGATACCGAAAAAGATCGTTTGAAACATAAAAGAGAAAGGCGGATCGAGCCATAATGACATATAGGTACATAGTTTTCTTCCAACTAAACGCCAGAAATGTTCAGCACTGAACGGGGGAAAGAAATCACCTCGTCTTTTGTTGTTGTTGTTGTTGTTGTTGTTGTTGTTGTCGGTAACGTTCTTAAACATGTATACATCAAGAAGGCAGGTCTTTCTCCAGCAAGTAAAACAGATCAAAGTATATACTGAAAATCGAAGATTTTGATTTAAAATACTCCGTTGATTATATTTTCAATTTAGAACCCTACTTGCGTCAGTGGCGATTAAAGGGATTCTACGCAGAAAACACAGAGGAGTGTGACTTTTGGCTTAAAGGCTGCCCGCGGCCTCGTTGACCTCGTTCCTTGAGCGAGGAAGACACGTGGGCAATACCAGACAGTTCTTCAAGTCAACACTCGCGCACTGCTTCAGACAGATGAAAAAAAGGAAACAACGACAACAAAAATCCCACTATTTGAAACAAAAAAGGTATGGTTAACCTGAAGCGATTTCTGGACAAAATGCGGATGGAAAATGCTGTTAATGTATATACGTATTTTTTATAAAGGGTTTTTCATGCTGATGTCAAAGTCAAAAGCGTTTTCCGATGAGTTATTAATCACTACTTCAGGAAAATTAAACATATTTCATCAGACATTAAATTCTCTACAGACGCCTTCTACACGCACTTGGACCTATACACATACATACATTTTTGTGTTTTTTTCGAGCAGAAATTTCCGGAAGTAGTAATTAGAATTACTCGACAACTCTTGATTTAATACCAGCATAAAAAAGGCTTCATAAAACAGCAGCACTTCATAACGCTACGCAAAATCAACAGTCTAAAATCCGGCAGTCATGAGCAATATGTTACAAAGCGAATTTTTGTTAAGTGGGATTTCAGTCTCCTCACTTTCTCACGTCTGAACCTATTGCCGAGTATTTTACAATATATATATATTCTACTGCGCATTTGCCCCCAAAACCTTAGGAAGCCTGTTGCACAGGCGAACATATGTCAATGGTTTTGAGGCAATGACAGCTGAAGAGGCTGTTTTAAAAAGATATTTTATATATTTATTCTTATATATATCTTTTCTTGCACCTAAGAGTTTCTCCTGCGGCCAAGTCCGTCTGGTAACCCAGTCACCACCAGAAGCGGCTGGCCTAAAAAGAAAATGATATTCTTTTCGTAGTTATTCTTATATATCTCTTTTCTTGCACCTAAGAGGTCCTTCCGGTATCTCAGCGGCCGCGACAAAGTCTTTCCGGTAACCCTTCCGGTAACCAAGTCACCGCGTGACTCTTCAGGTATTCCACCC
>JABMCL010000949.1:1422500-1442500 GCA_018857735.1 Alviniconcha marisindica
ACCAGTGTCACCGATTACAGAATGACACCTTCAGACATCGTTCGTCAGTTAGTTCACCTAGTTCAGTCAGGCTCCCCCCCCCCCCCCCCCCACACACACACCTGATCCAGTGTCACCGATTACAGAATGACACCTTCAGACATCGTCAGTTCACCTAGTTCAACCAGGCTCCGCCCCCCACCCCCCACATACCTGAACCAGTGTCATCGATTACAGAATTACACCTTCAGATATCGTTCGTCAGTTAGTTCACCTAGTTCAACTAGGCTCCCCCCCCCCCCCCCCACACACACACACTCCTGAACCAGCGTCACCGATTACAGAATTACACCTTCAGACATCGTTCGTCAGTTCACCTAGTTCAACAAGGCTCACTCCCAACCCCTAACCCCCGTCACTGGACTCAGTGTCACAGAGAGTTATTTCAGAAAAATGGATATGACTCAAATGCTTGCAACAACGTAAGAGATATTTTGTATAATACTGATGTTATCAGTCATATTGTTAAATTGATTGTTCATAGTCCTGTGGGTAAATTAGTATAATACAATTATTTTTGTGTGGTCTAATATCATCTCGATGTGAACAGACCTAAAAATAAAATATTGATTGACTGATTGATCAGTGTCAGACAACTGTTTGCAGCAGATGGCCAAATCTCACCGAACTCCTCGTTTCTGCTGGTGTACTCCTCCGACGTCAGAAGCAGGTCCAGCAAGGCGTCAGGCTTGGGCTGTCCCCCGGCAGCTGCCAGCGCTGCTCTGCGACGGCTGATCCAGCCCCGGATCACGCCTTGCATCGACTCACTCATCTTGAACATGTCGGGGATGGTGCGTCCGCTGACTGCCTCCAGGGGTCGTCTGAAAAAGAACAGTAACGGCGTCAGACAGACGGACAGACGTGCGAGCACGTGACAGTCACGAAGCAGCTGAAGAGACGAGCAAGCACGTACGTGGCAGCCGTAGAACAGCTGAACAGACCTACGGGCAGGTACAAATGATGAAGCTGCTAAATAGACGTACGTGAACGTACAAATGATGAAGCTGCTAAGTAGACGTACGTGAACGTACAAATGATGAAACTGCTAAACAGACGTACGTGAACGTGACAGCCGTAAAACAGCTTAACAGATGTACGTTTACGTCACAGCCGCAAAATAGTTAAACAGATGTCCGTTTACGTGCATCCGTAAAGCAAAACAAAGCTGAATTCGTGTACTTGACAGCTGTAAAACAGTTAAACAGGTGTCCGTTTACGTGCATTCGTAAAACAGCTAAAGAGGCATACGTGCAGATCACAGGTAGCAACGTGTTGTCGTGGTATATAGTTTTTGAATTCAATATAAAACGAGTGGTGCATATCTATCTATATATAACTACAAACACCTTCAGACGGTTCTGATAACTTCTAATTATTGGACAAGAGAAGTATTTGAGAAGGCTGTTATAGTCCCTTTAATTTTGTGGAACTATCTGCGCACACTTCTTTTGAAGTCAGCTGGTCTTACCGGAAGCGCTTAACTTTGAAAATCATCTGCACGGACTTTGACGTCAGGTCTTACCGGAAGTGCTTAACTCTGAGGAACATCCGCGTGGAATTTGACGTCAGGTCTTACCGGAACTGCTTAACTTTGAGGAACATCTGCATGGACTTTGACGTCAGGTCTTACCGGAATTGCTTAACTCTGAGGAACATCCGCGTGGAATTTGACGTCAGGTCTTACCGGAATTGCTTAACTTTGAAAATAATCTGCACGGACTTTGACGTCAGGTCTTACCGGAATTGCTTAACTTTGAAAATAATCTGTACAGACTTTGACGTCAGGTCTTACCGGAATTGCTTAACTCTGAGGAACATCCGCGTGGAATTTGACGTCAGGTCTTACCGGAATTGCTTAACTTTGAGGAACATCTGCACGGACTTTGACGTCAGGTCTTACCGGAACTGCTTAACTTTGAGGAACATCTGCACGGACTTTGACGTCAGGTCTTACCGGAAGTGCTTAACTCTGAGGAACATCCGCGTGGAATTTGACGTCAGGTCTTACCGGAACTGCTTAACTTTGAGGAACATCTGCACGGACTTTGACGTCAGGTCCACTTCCTCCAGATTCTGCATCTGCTCGATCATCGTCTTCATGTCCTCGTGGTCACGCTCGAGTGGTTCGCCAAGCAGCAGCGTAACCAGGCGACTGGTAAGGGCGGGCAGCAGGAGCGTGTCGATCTCCAAGGGCGTACCCAGGCGTTCCGAGATCTGGCTGAGGAAGAAGTCGATCTCCCGGTTTATGACGGCCTCGTAAAGCTCGTCGATGGAGGCTCTCCACAAGGCGCGAACGAAGGCTCGCCGGTTCTCTCTCCATCGCTCTCCTTGCCCGAAGAGCAGACCTGCAGCAGAAAGAGGGAATGCCTCATCGACAGGCTCGAACATAAATCTTGTGTTGTTGCTGGGAGCTGTGGCTGGACTACAGGAAAGAAGTTGGAGGTCAAGTTATAGCAAATCGGCTCAAAAGAGAATAAAATCTGGGCCTGTTTGGGGACATTTTTATTACTGTGGAAATCAATAATTCGCTCTTCACCCTAAGATGGAAGCCAAATTTTGCAATTAACGGTGAACTTGAATCATGGAGGCAAAGTTTATTGGGACAGCCTATGCTGATTGGGCGCACTGGTGCGTCTTTGATTTTGCTTGTCCTGGTCTCTGCGTCCCTAATATTGCAGCCGGGATAGCTTAGTGGTTAGAATGTCGGACTCTGATTAATAATAATAATAATAATACTAAATATAAAGAGGATTTCTATAGCTCCCATCTACCGCACAAGGTGGGAGCACAGGGCGCTTTACAATAACATTAATAACACACACACACACACACACACACACACACACACACACACACACACACACACACACACACACACACGCTCTGTCTGTCTGTCTGTCTGTCTGTCTGTCACACACACACACACACACACACACACACACACACACACACACACACACACACACACACACACACACTCTCTCTCTCTCCCTCACACAGACAGACAGACAGACAGACAGACAGACACACACATACACACACACACACACACACACACACACACACACACACACACACACACACACACACACACACACACACACTTCACACTTTACATGGGTATCCCTTCAACCCGAGACACTCTCTGCTTCAACAAACGCGGGTCACAGGCGGGCAAAAGGACAAGAACTGTAGGCTGATTGTGCACCATGTATTCATCAGCTGTCACCGGAAGTTTTCACGCCAAGCGGAGCACTTACGCAGTTTATTTAGTACGGCGACGAAGACCGGAACAACGGATGCTAATCAGTTCCTGATCAAGCCCACCCATTCACCGAATTTACAGCTGCTCACTCAGTCCCTACTGACTCCGCCACGTTTTACCTTCTTTGGCGCATACCTTTTTTTGGCCTTGATTCAGAGAATATTCCATGCATTTTATTTATCTTGTTCCAGAATGCCTATTGCATTTCATCTTGTTCCAGAATGCCCATTGCATTTGATCTTGTTCCAGAATGCCCATTGCCTTTCATCTTGTTACAGAATGCCCATTGCCTTTCATCTTCTTATAGAATGCCCATTGCCTTTCATCTTGTTATAGAATGCCCATTGCATTTCATCTTGTTCCAGAATGCCCATTGCCTTTCATCTTGTTATAGAATGCCCAGCGTAATCTGTGTTGTTCATGAATACCCAGTGCATTTCATCTTGTGTCAGAATGCCCAATGCATTTCATCTTGTTCCAGAATTCTCAGTGCATTATACCTTGCAATTTATTTTGCTCCCAAATCCCAGTGCATATATAATTGTATGTAATTATCATCTCGTTCCCGAACGAAACAGAACGAGGACTGGAGCGCCCGTGCAGAATCAACTCACAAGGGAGTTAATTAGCACACGAAAGAAGTCACACAAACACAATAACAAAGACCCGAGTTGCCTACGGTAACTCACCTGGCATACGAATAAATACAAGGTATATGATGTACCTCTGGTGGAGTTTATATACCTTGGATTTACTCGCATGCCAGGTGAGAGTTACCGTAGACGACTCACGTCTTTGCTATTAGTGTTTATGTGATGTCAGTCTTTCGAGCGTTAATTAACTCCCTTGTGTGTTGTTAGCTCGTTCCCAAATGCGGCCCAGCGCATTTCATCCTGTTCCCGAATCCTCAGTACATTTCATCTTGTCCCAGTAACACCAGTACATTTCATCTTGTCCCAGTAACACCAGCGCATTTCATCTTGTCCCAGTAACACTGACCAGCGCATTTCATCTTGTCCCAGTAACATTAGTGCGTTTCATCTTGTCCCAGTAACACCAGTACATTTCATCTTGTCCCAGTTTGCCCCAGTAACACCAGTACATTTCATCTTGTCCCAGTAACACCAGTGCATTTCATCTGGTTCCAGAAGCCCCACTGCGCCTCACCTTGTTCTAGAACACTCAGCACATTTTATATTGTCCCAGAATCTCCAGTGAACGAATGGTTTCTCGGGGGCGACGTAGTTGTGGGAGGCAGAAGCGAAAAGTGCAACCAGAAGCCTGGCACACATGGCCGCAGTCAGAACACATACGATACCGAGCACCTGTATACACAGGTCCATGTACGATACTGAGTCTTAGCCCGATGTGATACGCTCACTCAGTCAACCGCTGAATCAGTTACTTCATATCTAACTCCCAGACAACCGCGATAGTCTTCATAGGGGGGGAAACAGTTTATCATTACTCATTGATATAAATCGTGTGTGTGTGTGTGTGTGTTGTGTGTGTGTGTGTGTGTGTGTGTGTGTGTGTGTGTGTGTGTGTGTGTGTGTGTGTGTGTGTGTGTGTGTGTGTGTGTGTGTGTGTTGTGTGTGTGTGTGTGTGTGTGTGTGTGGTGTGTTTGGTGTGTTGTGTGGTGTGGTGGTGGTGGTGGTGTGTGTGTGTGTGAATACGTGCGTGTATGTGTGCGCGCGCGCGCGCGTGTGTGTGTGTGTGTGGTGTGTGTGTGTGTGGTGTGGTGCATGCACGCGCGCGCGTGAGTGCATGCATATGTGTATGTGTGTGCATTCGGGGGGGGGGGGGGGGGGGGGGGGGGGGGGTGCGTGTGTGTTGCATCGGAACTGATCCAGGTAAGAGCTGCAATAGCCATCTTTAAGACAAGGGCAGCGGAGGAAAGCGTTTGACTGTAGACATATAGACTGTCTGTTTCCGGGCTCTCTAGCCTCTTAGACTGGCCAGCCATGTCAGCAAAAATGGAATGTCCCAGTCCAAGACATCACTCGTAATCCCCCTCCGCCCTCCGGCAAAACAAGGACGTTAACTGGCCCCTGACGAATTACTGGAAATAAGAAAAGAAAGAAAAAGAAAGAAAAAAGAGAAGAAAAAAAAGAGAGAAAGAATAAAACAGGATGTACCTCTGGTGGAGTTTAGGTACCTTGTATTTACACGCATGCCAGGTGAGAGCTACCGCAGCAGCGACTCAGGTGATGTACTTGTGTTACGTATTTCGAGCGCTAATTATCTCCCTTGCGTGTTGATTCTGGCCCCTGACGAGCCAAACACAGCATTGGCTGTGCCACTGGACCTATCACAAACAGGCTCAGTGAGCAACGAAAATGGATTTCGTTTTAGTCGGCGCCAGAAATCAGTATTGCTAACATCATAATTATATGGAATCTGTAGGGATCCGTATAGCCGACTTTGTCTTTTGCGCTTTCAGAAGCAGAGACAACCGCACACTTGCCTGTGTACTAAAATCAGACCAATGACTGCCAGTTTTCCTTGTCTGAGAAACAAGCTGTCTTATGTGCCTTCCGAGACACAGACAACCCCATTTGCCTTCTGCACTCTCTAGAACACAAACAAACCAACGACTTGGCCTAATATATTGTCCGAGAAAGTACCTAACGTCTCTGGCTTGTGTGCCTTTTCACACACACACACACACACTCACACACACACACTCACACACACACACACACACACACACACCCGCACACACAACACACACACACACACACACACACACACACACACACACACGCGCGCGCACACACAGCACAACCACACACACACACACACACACACACACACACACACACACACACACACACACACACACACACACACACACACACACACACACACACACACACACATACACGCAACCGAACGCAACCGAGACACACGCAACCGAACTTGCCAGCTGCTCCTTCTTAGTGAGACAAACAAACGAATCAGGTTGCCTCAGTTTCGCAACTGCCGTAAACTTTCCGCGCATGCGAGTGGCTTCGTTCAGCCAAGACTTGAAAGAGGCAATACCGTAATTGCATTCACGTGTGCCGCTCGCCACTGAGTTAATTTGCTGACCAGGGCTTCGGAAAGTATCCGAGTGAATTAGTACGTAGAACGACGCAAGAGGGTTCCCAGTGAATGATTGCTCGGCATGCTGACACTAAGTGCTCGCTCCTGCAATCCCCCCTCGCTCCTCCTCCCCCCCCCCCCCCCCCCCAGTGGGCTATTCCAGATCCCTAAAATCGCCTGTGGGCGTCGGATATATATATATACATATGCGCTCGGAAACGCCCATATGATGCGCTCCACCCTCTCTCTCAGAAGTTTCCCCAACGTTGCCTTTGAAACGGTCCCAATGTTCGTCTGATTGACGATGGCCCTCTCTCGTCCTTTCAAGGAAGATCGTCTAGCGCTTCCTCTTTCCACGCCTCTCATTCCTGGAGGACCATGTGATCGAAGTTTCGAGGTAATCGCCTTCATCAATCAAGCTACAAAACAACACTTAAACAACAGTTAAACGGTGAAAAACGATGAAAAACGAGTCATTCTTGTCAGTTTCAGATTTCTGCAGGCTAACTCAGTAGTCTGTGAGTGCAGTTGTCACACTGCAGGATTAAAATACAAACAGAGGCAAGAATTTTAATTTACAATTAAGTAATTGATTCACGGAGGCTCAGAAGTGTGTCAGTGCTGTCCGCTTTGTAACCCATGACGGCAGTAACCGTGACAAGGAAAAAAAGAGGCAGGCTTCTGCATGTATAATTACATAATTAACTCTTTCAAGTGACACCTTCGTCTTGTACTTTAAATTTGGCAGCCCAGAACCGGAGTCAAAGATGTAAATGAGCAAACTGTTACTTGTGACTGACAGGATTTGGACATAGTTGTTGTTGCTGTTGTTGCTGTGGCTACTGTCATTGTTGTTGTTGTTGCTGTTGCTACTGTCATTGTTGTTGTTGCTACTGTCATTGTTGTTGTTGTTGTGTGTGTGCGCGCGCGCGAGTCTATGTGTGTGTGTGTGTGTGTGTGTGTGTGTGTGTGTGTGTGTGTGTGTGTGTGTGTGTGTGTGTGTGTGTGTGTGTGTGTGTGTGTGTGAGACGGCAGCAATAACGACAACAACAACAGAGAGAGAGAGAGAGAGAGAGAGAGAGAGAGAGAGAGAGAGAGAGGAGAGAGAAGAGAGAGAGAGAGAGAGAGAGAGAGAGAGAGAGAGAGAGAGAGAGAGAGCACACACACACACACACACACACACACACACACACACACACACACACACACACACTCACTCACATTCACACACAAACACACACACACAAACACTCACTCACTCACACACACACACACACACACACACACACACACACACACACACACACACACACACACACACACACACCAACGATGTGAGAGGCAAAGTCAGATAGGCTACGTTGGACCATGCAGTAGGCTACTAGCAAAGACTAGTAGGGAAAAAATCTTTGGCACTTGGTAAACGAAACCACAGCGCTAACGCTCTATGGACGAAACACGTGTGGAACATACACGAACGTTCATTCGCTTTGCAGACAAGGTGTTTACATGCTGGTGGCGTGCAGTAATCATGCTTTGGCCTTTGCTTTGGCTGCTACATACTCTGCTGATGTCGCCTCAGTTGAAGCAGAGAGAGAGAGAGAGAGAGAGAGAGAGAGAGAGAGAGAGAGAGAGAGAGAGAGAGAGAGAGAGAGAGAGAGAGAGAGAGAGAGTCCCCGGAGTGAACAGTGGAAAGAGCAAACAGGTAAGACACTTTCCAGCTGCCCCTAAATTGGGGCTCGCCCTTCTAAACAGCAGCTATAAAAAGTGGCGATAGGCAACACTTGAAATACACGGTTCAGGAGCTGTGTGAGAGTCGAGGTGGACGTCCTGGACTGTCCGTCCTAACGAGCCTTCTGGTTTCCGTGGACGTAAAGATTTATTGCACCGTGCTTCGGCATTGGTCACAACTTGTCCCTAATATGTCAACTGACATATGAAGACATAAAGCATCACTTCATCATCATCACTTGAAATTCCCGAGCTCAGGGGCTGTGTGAAAGTCGAGGTGGACCTCCTGGGCTCCCGTCCCTAATAGTCCTTATGGTCTCTGTGGACGTAAAGCAACATTTGAAGAAGAAGAAGAAGAAGAAGAAGAAGAAGAAGAAGAAGAAGAAGGAGGAGGGCAGAACTGAGAGCGTATGAGCTGTGTGAAAGTCGAGGTGGACCTCCTGGGCTCTCCGTCACTAGCAGTCCGTACGGTCTCTGTGGACGTGAAGCAACACTGAACATACTGCAATCAGAACTCAGGAGCTGTGTGAAAGTCGAGGTGGACCTCCTGGGCTCTCCGTCCCTAATCGCTTATGGACTCTGTGGACGTAAAGCATCACTGAAGAAGAAGACACTCGAAACTCTATCGGACACAGGACACACAGAATGATGGGCTGTACGGGCAAAGCCGGAACACACACGGCACTGAGACAACCAGCCATGCTAGGGATCGAACCACTTACAGCGACCCAGACCTGCACCCACCTGGATTCTGGCTGCCTCTGCTACATACACAACCGGCCACGACTGCACTAAAACAACAACAACAACAACACAACAACAACAACAACAACACACACACACACACACACACACACACACACACACACACACACACACACACACAATAAAAACGAAAAATAAATAAATCCCGCCAGCAAAGATTCTCTCCCTACACACACACGCACCCACGCACGCACGCACGCACACGCACGCACGTACGCACACACACATGCACACAGGGCTAGATTTGGAAGAAGAGAAAGAAAGAGGACTCACCACTACCGTGCATGCACTCACCGTTAGTCAAAAAGGAGGCAGGTGTCTGAGGGAAAGGCGAGAAGAGTCTTAATTCTGACGTCGCTTTATACGGCTAGCACACTGCATAGCGTGAAACAGCTGCCGTCTCGGCGCGTTGTGAGTAAGCAATGCACCCATGCACCATGTCACGTTTTGTGTACACCACGCAACCATGCATGACACCACGCAACTATGCACCATGTACCCACGCTTAGGCTTGGGGAAAAAAACACTCCCCCCCCCCCCCCTCCCCGACCCCCATTTTTGTTGTTGTTAACGTCTGTTGTTCGGTGTAATTGATTGAAATGTGTTATCTTGATAATCATACGATCAGTCTAATATCACTTATGTGAAACGACGAAGGAAGAAGAACCCTTGACTCTGGGTGGATTCTCAGCAGTTGGGGGGTGGGGGGGGGGGGCGGGAGGGGGGGAAGAGCGGGGGGGGGGGGGGGGGGGCAACATTAATCTGTATCTACGGCACCCCAACGCTTGGGAGGGAGGACTGGGAAGAGAAGAAGAGAAATCACCGCCATGCACTCACCGTGATACAGCACCTCAACACGAACGAACGAACGATTTTTTTTTATTAACGAGGGTAAAGGAATAAGTACGGTACTTTTTTTTCATCCAGCCCTCGGGCAAAAACAAACAACAACAACAAAAACAATCGAAAACAAGATAATTATTAACTCAAAAACACATAACACACAGAAGGAGGTAGACTGGGAACGAACAAAAGGAAACGAACGAACGAATGGTTTATTGATGTAGGCCGTCTGCCCATTTCAAACAGGGAGGTTGGGGGCTGGGAGGGGGGTGGGGGAGTGGGGGGGTGGGGGAGTGGGGGGGGGGGGGGACATTTTATGTGTATAAACAATCATAGCATCAAATCATTCCAGCAAAGATTCTCTCCCTACACACACACGCACACACTCACAGACGCACGCACGCACGCACACACACACACACACACACACACACACACACCACACACACACACCCACACCCACACACAGAGAGCTAGCTTTGGAAGAAGAGAAAGAAAAAAAGAGGACTCACCACCACCGTGCATGCACTCACCGTTAGCAATGGCTGCCGGACCCCCAGGCCTTCCCAGACACGAGTCTCCCTTCCTCTCCATGTACTCCTCCACCAGCTCGATGGTGTTGAGGTACACGAGCTGGTTGGGCCCTATGCGAACGCTGTAGATGGGGCCGTACTCCTTGGTCCACTCCAGGTTGGTCTCGGGTCCCTTCCATTTGAGAGCGGCCCCTAACACGGGGATCCCCGTCGGCCCCGCAGGCAGCCCCTGCTTCGCTGCTGATCCGCAAGCCGTCATCGTCAGAGGCGCGGGGACACCAAGGCTCGCAAGGGGTACAGGGAGGTTGAGTGACTAGCCCGATTCACCGTTCAGTTCCAGCGAGAGGTTGAACAACGTCTTTTTCTTTCGTCGTCTTCTTCTTCTGTGTACAGTACCGGGTTCACCAGGGAACGTCGTTGGTTCAGTGACCAGGCTGATGCACTGTTCAGTTCCAACGAGAGATTTCACGTCGTTGGTTCAGTGACTAGGCTGATTCGACTTTCAGTTCCAACAAGGTTGAAAAACGTCTTCTACTTCTTCTGTGAAAAGAACCGGGTTTACAAGGAACGTCGTTGGTTCAGTGACTATGCTGATTCACTGTTCAGTTCCAACAGGAGGATGCACAACGTCTTCTTCTTCGTCGTCTTCTTCCTCTGTGCTTAGAACCGGGTTGACAGGGAACGTCGTTGGCTCAGTGACTAGGCTGATTCACCGTTCAGTTCCAACGAGAGGTTGAACACCGTCTTCTTCTTCTTCTTCCTCTGTGAAAAGAACCGGGTTGACAGTGAACCTTGTAGGTTCAATGACTAGGCTGATTCGTCCGTTCAGTTCCAACAAGGTTGAAAAACGTCTTCTTCTGCGAAAAGAAAAAAACGGGTTGACAGTGAACGTTGTAGGTTCGGCTGATTCGCCATTCAGTTCCAACAAGGTTTAAAAACGCCTTCTTCTTCTTCTGTGAAAAGAACCGGGTTGGCAGTGAACGTTGTAGGTTCAGTGATTAGGCTGATTCGCTGTTCAGTTCCAACAGGAGGATGCAGAACGTCTTCTTCTTCATTGTCTTCTTCCTCTGTGAAAAGAACCAGGTTGACAGGGAACGTTGTAAGTTCAGTGACTAGGCTGATTTGCCGTTCAGTTCCATCGAGGTTGAACAATGTCTTTTTCTTCTTCTTCCTCAGTGCACAGAACCGGGTTCACATGGAACGTTCTTGCTTCAGTGACTAGGCTGTTTCGCCCGTTCAGCTCCAACAAGGATGAACAACGCCTTCTTCGTCTCCTTTCTCCGTCCACACAACCGGGTTCACAGGGAACGTCGTTGGTTCAAAGGTGCAGTCTTTTCAAGCAGGGTTGTTACGGGTTTCGGAAGTGGCTGCTCTGTTAAAAAATGTAAAGACTGTTTTATTTCTACGACATTTCAGGAACTGTATACTACTCTGTGTGCAGCTGCTCAGGCCGCGCTAGAACGCTGGAGAGTTAGCTGGTTCTTGGGCTTTAAACGTCCCGTCAGCCACGTCAGTGGGGTCACCCCAGGATGAGGCTGAAAAGGAGTGTGTGTGTGGCAACGAAGTCGTGGTCTCCAAGAGAATGAGCGACATAAATAGGTCCAACAGCACCTGACAACAGCGCTCATACGTTGTCACGCACCGAGCGAGAGTCACGTGCTGGCGCGTGACTCCTTATAATAGTTGTCACAAAAACGGGGATAGTCGCGATGCTTGAGACTGGAAAGCTGCAGCTGCCGACTCTGCTTAGTACCAACAACAGCTGGATAGCAGGTAATTGTGGTCTGGTCTGGTCTGGAAGATTTAACGATGTCCAACACCCGCGACCAGAACGCTAAACACAGGTTGGCGTGCACTGATAGTCACGAGCAGCACGTGACTCTTTATTATAATCAGTAGTTGTCACAAAGCTCAGTGGTGATATTTCGTGAGCTCGAAATCAGGCGGTTGCATCAGCCGATAGATCTTCTTAGTCACAACAGAAGCCGGATAATATAAAACTAATACGGTAACAAATATTTGGTCTCAAAGAATAAAGGATGACCAGTATAGCGATAATACGGTAACAAATTCTTGGTCTCAAAGAATAAAGGATGGCCAGTATAGCGATGACTACCAGAACCAAGTCTGTAACATAATTATCTACCCTAACGCCTCTGCCATCACGCCACTGTTGGTGTAATGTGGGTCACGCGTCGCGCGCGAATCCTTCCCAAAGCTGGACCGTCACAGAGTCGGTTGGTGACGTGTCAATAAAAATGGCAGCAGTTGATGCGGGACAAAGGGAGGGAGGGAGGGAGGCAGGGAGGGAAGGAGGGAGGGCTGTGCACGAGTCTGGCGGAAATTCCTGACGTCACGGTTTTGAAGTGGTGGTGACCGGGTTCGAGACCGGCTTCATTCAGTCAGCAGCTCCCAGTGTGAGTGACCGGGCAGCAGAGCCGTGTGCCACACAGCGCCGTGTCTGAAACAATATAATAAGACATCGTCAATCACTGACCGTGTTTGCAGGCTTTGTCGCCCGCCCGCACGCACACACACACGCACACGCACACACACACGCACGCACACACACACGCACGCACACACACACACACACACACACACGCACGCACACACACACAACACACATACACGTACGTACGCACGCACGCACACACATACACATATACGCGAACGTGCGCACATGCTCGTGAACAGAGAGAGAGACAGAGACAGAGACAGAGAGACAGACTGACTGACTGACTGACCGACTGACTGACTGAACTTTATTACGGAAGGATAAAGGTTTAAGCACGAATGCCTTTCGGGCAACCTGCCCTTGATACCGCGCAATTACAACAACACAACCACAGAGAGAGAGAGAGAGAGAGAGAGAGAGAGAGAGAGAGAGAGAGAGAGAGAGAGAGAGAGAGAGAGAGAGAGAACACACAACAGCAACAAAAAGCAGAAGAAGAAGAAGACAGACGACAACACAAACTTGCACCCAGTGTAACCTGTTTAGCTTCGGCAGCCAGACTATGTACAGCAGGCTACGAGCAGGGACAGTTGTCGCCCCGGCAACAACAACAAACAAACAAACAACACCCCCCCCCTCCATCCCCCCCCCTCCGACAACGACAACCCACTACCAACAAAAACTCCTATGCAGTATCTTGATCTTGATGTGATACGTCGCCTGACCTAATTTTAGGTATCGGGTTCGTTATCATTGTATTGACACTCGGCAGTAAAGATATATTGTTATTGTTACCAGCAGTATAATTAAAAGACCACCGAGAGGAGCTTAATGCCAATTTCCAGGCGACACCACCCTCGCTGTAAGCAGCTGTGCGCTAAAAAGCAATAACGGACTGAAACTTACTTACCCTCCAAAACAAACAAGCCGCATTGCACAACTTGACACAAAGGACCGAAGGAGTATACACTGATAATAATACCTGAGCTGAGCTGTGCGTGTCAGTGGGCCAGGAACGTGGCGACAACTCCGTGCCGGCAGCGTAACGCTTGTACAGCGCGCCGAGCCGAAGCTCTAGGTAAACTTGTTGCCAGATCCGCCCAACTGGCCGCAGAGAGCTAAGCTGCTTCTACTGTTGTAACGTAATCACCGCAGCCAGTGTGCACAACTGTGTTTGAATTAAGTGTTACTTTACGTCCACAGAAACCGTAGGCTTATTAGGGACGGGAGCCCAGGACGGCAGCGCCACCTCGACTTTCACACAGCTCCTGAGCTCTGTGTGCACGACCGTGTTTATACTGGCAGTAATGCCGCCGCCGCTTTCGGCAACAGTCCTCATACGTATCACTATACACTTCAGACAGATACGACAGCTTTCATCAGTGCAGAGTCTCCGACCCGCACATCCACTTCCCTCTTCAACTGACTGGTATCAGCGCGGCAGTTACCAGCGGTTAGACTGAGCTGATATCCTGTTGACACCCATTCACACAGGCCGCGGAAACGGCAACACCGTGGTTTGATTGAAACGCGGAGAGAAACAACAACATGTTTAGAAGGCCCGTCTGTAGTGCAGTACATATGGTTTAATCTAACCCCTTCACTGCTACAGCATGTAAAATTTCCGGGCGGAAAGATGCTCGGACTCGCCTGCAAAGAGTATATTTTCCGGTCCTACAGCACATCTACTTTCAACGCTGTGCGTTTCGATGAAAATCCTTTCACGTGTCAGTGACAAAAAGAAGACAGAAAGGCTTAAGGGATGATGATGATGATGATGATGATGATGATGAAGTGATGCTTTATGTCCTCAGATGTCAGTTGACATATTAGGGACAAGTTGTGACCAATGCCGAAGCACGGTGCAATAAATCTTTACGTCCACGGAAACCAGAAGGCTCGTTAGGACGGACAGTCCAGGACGTCCACCTCGACTCTCCATGCCGGCTTAAGGGTTTTAAATTTCGTACTTTTATTGGTCGTTCTCAAGTGACGTCGTGGCAGTGAAGGGGTTAAATATCCAGCGGGTCGCTCAGTGTTAGACTGCTGACACTACACGCAATGTCGGCTCAGTGCCGGGACTGTTACAGCTGAAGTACTGTGATTTAGGCCGTTTAGATGTATATATACACCAGTGACCTTGATATAGTCGAGATTCATTTAGAGCGAGGTCGTTGTAATATATATTTATATATGCAGCCGTCCGCAAGTTTCGTTTACGCGTGGTGCAAAATCTGTCTGTCGACCGTCTTTAGTTTTGATACTATAACTAAGGAGACAAACAGTTCAACTGAAGATATTCTGAATGTTGATGGCAAGATATAAATATATAATAATTAAAGTATTTGTAAAGCGCAAATAGGATTAATCGGTCCGGCAACACATTACAACACCACACACACACACACACAACACACAATATACAACACACACACACACAAACACTACACACACACACACACACACACACACACACACACACACACACACACACACACAACACACACACACAACACACACACACACACACACACAACACACACACACACACAACACACACACACACACACACACACACACACACACCACACACACACACACACACAGAGGCACCCGCACACACGAGCATTCTGACCATACAAAATTTAAATTACACAACTTAAAAACGGGCAGCAAACAGAGAATTGAGATGGACGACGACAGCAGCGCGCAATAGAAAACATCTATATTTACGAAGAATATATGATTCATACGTATACTCAAGATACTGAAGCAGTTATGTGTGTGTCAAACTAAAACTTTATTCGGCATTTCGAGACACGGCGGTTTGTTTCGTTTGGCTAAATTGTAAATCCAACGTGGTGGTGGTATGTGTGTGTGTGTGTGTGTGTGTGTGTGTGTGTGTGTGGTGTGTGTGTGTGTGTGTGTGTGTGTGGTGTGTGGTGTGTGTGTGGTGTGTGTGGTGGTGGTGGTGGTGGTTGTGTGTGTGTGTGTGTGTGTGTGTGTGTGTGTGTGTGTGGTGTGGTGTGGTGTGTGTGTGTGTGTGTGTGTGTGTGTGTGTGTGTGGTGTGGTGTGTGTGGTGTGGTGTGTGTGTGGTGTGTGTGTGGTGTGTGTGTGTGTATGTGTGTGTGTGGTGTGGTGTGTGTGTGTGTGTGTGTGTGTGTGTGTGCATGTGTGCGCGTGTGTGCATGTGTGCGCGTGCGCGCGCGCGAGTCTATCTGTCTGGGAAAGCGGGATAGAAAACTATGGAAAATAACAAATAGAAATCTACGGAGAAGTGACGTTGGCTGCAACCATTGAGTTGCTGATATAACAACAATAGTTACATCCGCTTCCTCTACGCGAGTCAGCGCACGACACTGACTGTCTCTCGAAGCGGCAGTGTCAGTTCAGTATCTTTGAGAAACTGACCCAGTGACTCCTGTCTGGCTCTATCGTAACGGATGTTTCGTATCCTGACAAGACAATTCAGAACAAACCGGAAGCCTTACCGGAAGTGCGCCGGCCGCATGAGTCAATCTAGATCACTGACCTAAACTTTGACCTTTGGGTTTAGGGCCAGTTAAAGGCTGTTGGATTCAGTGTCTAGTCCTTCGGGGCGGCAGTAACCTTCTCGCCACCCCCACCCCACCCGCCACCCCGCCCATCCCCCGTCCTCCCCAATCTTTTCATTAGTCTTAAGATGGTGGATTCAGTATCTAGTCCTTCTAGCAGTAACCTTAGGATGGTGGATTCAGTATCTAGTCCTTCTAGCAGTAACCTTATGACGGTGGATTCAGTATCTGGTCCTTCGGGCAGTAACCTTATGACGGTGGATTCAGTATCTAGTCCTTCTAGCAGTAACCTTGTGATGGTGGATTCAGTATCTAGTCCTTCTAGCAGTAACCTTAGGATGGTGGATTCAGTATCAAGTCCTTCTAGCAATAACCTTAGGATGGTGGATTCAGTATCTAGTCCTTCGGGCAGTAACCTCCTCGCCCCCCACCTTTTCATTAACCTTAGGATGGTGGATTCAGTATCTAGTTCTTCGGGCATTAACCTTCTCCTCCCCCCATGTCCCCATTTTTCTTTCTGTGATTAATCTCAGGCTTTTGCGTCCTTTGGGTGACACGGCAATCCCACAGCGAACACTTTCAAGGCAAAATTCTGCAGGAATTCCATGAACGTTTGGGTGACACGGCAATCCCACAGCGAACACTTTCAAGGCAAAATTCTGCAGGAATTCCATGAACGTTTGGGTGACACGGCAATCCCACAGCGAACACTTTCAAGGCAAAATTCTGCAGGAATTCCACGAACGTTTGGGTGACACGGCAATCCCACAGCGAACACTTTCAAGGCAAAATTCTGCAGGAATTCCATGCACGTTAAGGCTGTGTTACGTCGGGACCCTGTCCGCAGTCTCAGCTGAACCGGCTCTTTTTCAGACACTGAGGCAAGCCGGAGTTCTCACCACTGACAGTTTCTGGCACACTCCGAGCATCGCTTTCCGGCACCTTCCTCCAAACTCTGCCAGAGCTGGTTACGCCACTGAAGGCGCGCTCTTTATCTCGGCGCAGCTGTCCGTTCACAGACGCTGCCAGCGCCCTCCGGAGGTTTTGGTTACTGACTAATAAGACTGTGGAAGCAACACGGCGTCTAAGCACGCACCCGGAAAACATCAAGCGCGTCCGCTGCGGGTAAAGAAAAAGAAAAAAGAAAAAAAGAAAAAAAGAGAGTTCCGACGCGACTGATTCACTCAAATGATTCCAAACGTATCAAACAATATGAACTCATTAATATTTAAAGCTGTCCGCCAAGACTTAATTGCCCAGGCCGGTCGTTTTGCCACGGAATGACAAACTCAGCTAAACAGTTACCGGCATAAGAGCATTTTCTCTCTCTCTCTCTCTCTCTCTCTCTCTCTCTCTCTCTCTTTATTTCTGATTGATTTTTGTTGTTGTTTTCATGGTGTTTGATATAAACATACATACCCGTTGTTGCAAAATGAATTTAGTAAATTATGTTTGTGAGCATTTACTATAAGCTTAGCTTGTTTAATGCTCACACAATGATTTTGATTGTCCACATTTTCATGAATGTAAATAAACTTTGCTTAAACCAAATGATTCCGGTTTTGTTTGTACTCACGTGACTGAATAACGTGGGCGCGGTTATAAAAGAAACGCCTGATATAGTAATTTGACTTGTCTGCTACTGACAAACTTACTGCTATTTGAGCACCAACGAAAAACTGTCCGTTAGCTAACATTTTTTTCGAGACGTACGGCGTAATCAACTGTGGCAGTGGTTCGAGGAAGGATGTCGTAAACTAGTGCTTGGAATTTGAGTTTCCGGTGATGATGATGACAATGTTTCACGTCCAATCCGCTGTCACCACGAGTCCGGTTCAGCCGCAGGGATTGTGATGCCTATAAATATAGTGTTACAACGACAGTTACGCTCATAGTTCAGGAGCTGTGTGAGAGTCGAGGTGGACGTCCTGGGCTGTCCGTCTTAACGAGCCTTCTGGTTTCCGTGGACGTAAAGAATTATTGAACCGTGCTTCGGCATTGGTCACAACTTGTCCCTAATATGTCAACTGACATCTGAGGACATTAAGCAACACTTCACCACCACAGTTACGCTCATAGTTCAGGAGCTGTGTGAGAGTCGAGGTGGCCGTCCTGGGCTGTCCGTCCTAACGAGCCTTCTGGTTTCCGTGGACGTAAAGCTATACTGAACCATGCTTCGGCATTGGTCTCAGCTTGTCCCTAATATGTCAACTGACATCTGAGGACATTAAGCAACACTACCTACCTACAGTTACGCTTCGGCTCTCCCTTCTCTTCAAACGTTGTGGCCTGTGGACACTGTCTTGTGACTTTGTCCCTCACAATTAACCCCTTCACTGCCATGATATGACTTGAAAACGACCAATAAAAGCGCGAAATCTGAAACCCTTCAGCCTTTTTTGTCTTCTTTCCGCACTGGCATGCGAAAGAACTTTCATCAAAATGTATAGCACTGAAAGTAGACGTGTTATGGGACCGGAAAATATACTGTTCCGTTTGCAGGCGCGTCCGTGTATCTTTCAGCCCGGACATTTTACAGGCTGGAGCAGTGAAGGGGTTAAGGAAACATTAAAATGGCTCTCGTCGCTGCCCACCCGATGCAGGAGTCATTCTGGAGGTGACAGTGTAGCGATAGGTCTCTCTCTCTCTCTCTCTCTCTCTCTCTCTCTCTTTTTTCTGTATACAATCTCCCTCCTCCCCCCTCTTCCCGTCTCTACTAAGCCTTATCAGGTTTCTGTGGACGTTAAGCAACATGTTTACTTACTTTAGTTACCAGTGACACCGGCACCAGACACACAGCTATAATTTGCTTCAGTTCCGCCTTGGCTTGGGCAGCTAGTGTGTTCGTCACAACACTCAGTGACTGACATCAGCAGCAAGAACACACTGAGAGACTCAGTGACGACGTTAAACGTGATGTTGCTACGCGCTGCGTAGTTACACGAGGACTGCAATGATCTTGGGCTGTGTCACAAAACACTGACATCAACGAGAACACCAAGCTTACATAAAAAACACACACGTTGTTATGCGAAGCATAGTAAGTTATGTGGAGGTGGTGGGAAGGGGTGGGGGTTTGGGTGGGGCTGGGGGGTTGGGGTGGCGGAGCTGGGGGGGGGGGGGGCGCTACTTTCAGCCACGATAAGCTCCTTGCTTAACAGCATCTACCCTCCAGATATGGAGATAAACCCTTCGAAGACGGCATGTGGCTGCCCATGTGGTGTGGCAATAACTCAATAAAAATAAAACAAAACCCGGTGACTATGACACGCAGTCCTCTTGCATTATGCGGGATGAATTTGTCAGTGTACGATTACGCATACCGGGTGACCACCACAGTGTTCAGCTGGGGAACACAACAACAACAACAACGACGACGACAACAACAACAACAACGACGACGACAACAACAACGACGACGACGACGACGACGACGACGACGACGACGACGACGACGACGACGACAACAACAACAACGACGACGACGACGACAACAACAACAACAACAACAACAACAACAACAACAACAACAACAACAACAACAACGACAACAACAACAACAACAACAACAACAACTTAATTGTTTTTCACTGCGTACCTCCCAATTACCATCATCACTGACATGAAACAAAACATCGTTTGATACTGAATGTACTGTGTGACGACCCGCCAGTTTCGCTGAAATTTTTCGGTGTACGGCATAACGTGTTAACTGTTTGTTAAATTC
>JABMCL010000949.1:1457500-1460000 GCA_018857735.1 Alviniconcha marisindica
TAACAGAGCTTGTTCAGTTCTGTAGGGCAATTAGCGTGTTGACAGAGCTTGTTCAGTTCTGTAGGACAATCAGGTCGCACTTCACCTGGCTGTTTTACTACATTCTTTTGGCTTGTTTGTACAGAATTGTTTCAGATATTTGTACAATCTCATTCGTGCATAGTAAATATCCCCACCCCCCCCCACACACTTACACACACACACACACACACACACGCGCTCGCGCGCGCGCACGCACACACACACACGCAACAGCACGCACGCACGCAACGCACACACAACACACACACACACACACACACACACACACACACACACACACACACACACACACACACACACACACACACACACACACACACACACACACACACACACACATAACCTTCTCTCACAAGCACCATACCACCATTTTTTCTCTCTTTCTTTCTTCTTGTGTGTGTGTGTGTGTGTGTGTGTGTGTGTGTGTGTGTGTGTGTGTGTGTGTGTGTGTGTGTGTGTGTGTGTTGTGTGTGTGTGTGTGTGTGTGTGTGTGTGTGTGTGTGTGTGTGTGGTGTGTGTGTGTGTGTGGGGTGTGTGTGTGTGTGTGCGTGTGCGCGCGAGCGTGAGATTGATTTTTAATTGTAGGCGTATGATTCCCCCCCCCCCCTCCAGTTGTTTATCTTAGTGTAATGCGTGCGTTTGCTGTTTAGTGACCTAGGAGCGTTTGCATAATATGATTGATAAAGTAGTTGTACAGGTGCATACGTATATTATACTTTCCTTAGTATGTACTCCCCCCCCCCCCATTTCCCCAACCACCTCCTAATCCTCCATCCTTTTTGTACCCGCCTTGAACTCATCCGAGATGGAGTGCCAGAAATATCCTCTTTTTCATTATCATTATTAATACTTACTAGTCAATTGCACCGGTGACACCAGCGTCTTCTGTGCAACGCCAGGAGCATTGACACTAATTGTGCATTGAGCTGATTGAAGTCCTGCCTGATGCCATCCTGCCTCCTTCTTCCTGTCACTTTCCGGCCGCTGCATCATGTTCCGCCGCTCCCTTAGAAACCAGGAGATCAATTATTATCAATTTTTGTTCGTACTTCCTCGTCCCTCGAGGGCTGTTCGGCGGGTCGCCGTACCGTGGCTGGGCAAGGCACAGCAGCAGCCGCAAGAGCAGCGCTACCCATGTTGCTAAGGAAAAACTACTCAATGCACAGTGAAAACTTTAAAGTCGATTTTCTCAAAATGGCCTCCCGCCACACATGCAACCTTCCAAAGCACGTCACATCCACATTTCGAGTTCTGGAGTTCGGAAATTTGATTTAAGTATCAAAATAACGAGCAGCCGGAACCATGCAGATTTGAGACATGTAGATGAGGAAGAGGGCGAGAGAGTGATTAAGGCTCGACCGCGGATACCGCGGCCCGTAAAAGACCGCGAGAGAGACCGTGGACTGCCGCCAGAACAATGGAAGCGTTAAGGCGGTGTCACCTCGCCACTGCCGGCGCCGCGACTAGTGCACCGCCGCAATTGCTGTTTCAACCGTCGTGCTTGGGCAGAGTCGCAGGCAAGGACAGTGTCCGTTGCACTGCTGTTGAGGAACAACCCGAAGCGAAAGAAGTCCAACTTTCGCAGCCCAGCTCCACTGACCTCCCTGCTCATGATCTCTTCTGGGCTAACTTGAGGGTCCAGCTCCACCTCCCCGCTCCTCTTGATCTCGCCTGGAACCCCTCGTAAATGTCAAGGGTCTGCACTCGGATTATATAACCAGACCAAGCGATAGACAAGAGTAGCTTCCCTTGTAAAAATGACAACTACAGACACCAACGCCGTGTTTTTGCCAACCCCTGAAAAATAAGCAAGTAAGTAATTTATTTGTTAACGTCCAGTCAGCCAGGTCGGTTATATCAGGGAGAACCCTGACAAATAAACGTCCACGCTATTGGACAGTTGCTTTTTAGGGCACCGAGACACGATCCTAGTGTGCAGTTTACGGGTGTGTATGCCCACAACCACATGGCAATAACATTTGGTTACCGTTATGCTGACCACTCGGACTGAAACGGGCAGCCGCTAATAGCTCCCCCTTCAACAGGGCTCCGCCGCCTGAACTACACTGCTTCTTCCGGCTGCCACTGCTCTATTGCACACAGCGGGCTCTTTTAAACACTCCACCACCCCAACCTTCAACACTCCCTCTTCAGTTACCACTCTACCGCGGCCATCACCAGTCACCAGTACACTCTTTAAAACTCCCCGCCACCCCAACCCGCTTCAACACACCCTCTTTACCACTCTGCCTGCCACTCTGACCTGCCACCAGTACACTCTTTTATCAGTTACTGAGCACTCCGTCACTCCAGCCATCAATGCTCCCTCTTTACTACCCTGACTGCTGCCACTGATGACCTGCCACCAATACACTCTTTCGTCAGTTAAACACTCTGCCACCCCAACCTTCAAGACTCTCTCTTTACCACTCCATCGCCATGTCCTGCCACTATTACA
>JABMCL010000949.1:1465000-1468305 GCA_018857735.1 Alviniconcha marisindica
TTTGACAGAGACTGTTACATATCCGTCTTTCTTCGTTTGATGCAGACTGTAATGTCCATCTTTGTTTGTTTGATACAGACTGTAATGTCCATCTATCTTAGTTTGATACAGACTGTAATGTCCATCTTTCTTCGTTTGATACAGACTGTAATGTCCATCTTTCTTCGTTTGATACAGACTGTAATGTCCATCTTTCTTGGAAGAACAATCTTCCAAACACTGAACAAGCTGCAAAAACTCAACCAAAACAAGATAAGTCTTTTTCTTTCATTTTTCATATTTTAACCGTTTATCTGTTGTTTAAGTGTCGTTTTGTGGCTTGATAAAGGGAATTTCCCCGGAAATTTGCATACTGTGTGTCCGTTTTAAAACAAATAGGCGGTCGTTTGAACCTTTTTGTGTTTGTTTCCATCTTCGTTTGACACAGACTGTAATGTCCATCTTTCTTCGTTTGATACCGCCTGGAAAAGTGTGCCAGCTTTCGGCAGAATTGTTCTTGACATGTATACGACAAACAGACAGAAAAGCACATTTGACAACAAACATTTTAGGCCCAGTCAACCAGGACGGTTAGATCAGGGCGGTATACAACAATATGATCAACAGCGTGAATCAACTTTCTTGTCATGATCATGCGCCCGACAGATAAATAAACGGATAATTGAATAAATGAATAACAATTAAAAAAAAAAAAAAAAAGAAGACACAAAGACTAAAGAAGGAAAAACAAATGAGTGAATGAAGGAGTAAGCAACTTGCTTTTTACGCCCAGTCAACCAGATGAAGGAAGGAAGGAACGAATGAAGAAAAAACACTTCCACAATTTGCTATCAGCTCCGGGGAAGATTTTAAATAAAATCCAGTCACAAAACATGGAATGTTGGCGAACAATTATGTTCAGCTATAATAACAATTTGAAAGATTTTTTTCTGTAGATATTTTAAAGAAATTGCTTTTATACTTAGATGTGTACAGACACACAAACACAGACACAGACACAGACACAGACACAGACACACGCACGCACGCACGCACGCACGCACACACACACACACACACACACACAGAGAAAAAACGTAGAACAACATTGCAAGCATGTCACCTCTCTCTCTAACTCTCTATATTTGTATCTATCTATCTATAATATTGCCAGTTACAACAATTATACCCTCATCAGTGTGTCCACATTTTGTGGCTGCCTTAGAAGCAATTAACAGAAAATGATGTTCTCGGGCAAAACGATATTTTCTCTCAAAGCCGCACATCTTCAGTTCCAGATCAATGTGAGCGATTAAGGGGTATTTGGAATGGGCGGGGCAGAGGGAAGTGTTGTTGGGGTGCAGTTCCCCCTCCTTCCCGTCTGCCAGTCTATTTAAAGTAGCCGTAACACATTCTGCACTGATCATTTTGGTGTCCAGCTTCAAGCAACGATATTGTGTAGGACGAACCTTTTTATTACCTCACTTATCTATCAGATTTACTAGTTTCGTTTTAAAGGCTAAGCACTGACATGGCTCACTTAGATGCTTGATGTCATTGTTTCTTATGAAAGCACAGGGAACCTATTGTTCACAGATTACGGTCTACACGTATACACAATTATTCGATTCTTCTGAAAGTCATAGTTCAGGAGCTGTGTGAGAGTCGAGGTGGCCGTCCTGGGCTGTCCGTCCTAACGAGCCTTCTGGTTTTCGTGGACGTAAAGCTATACTGGACCGTGCTTCGGCATTGGTCACAGCTTGTCCCTGATATGTCAACTGACATCTGAGGACATTAAGCATCACTTCATCATCATCTTCTTCTGAAAGCAGGACATTCGATCAGTACTATAATTAAGGGTTAGTAATAAAACAAGTATTCCCTGGAAGACTGTCCTTCCCGTCAAAGGTCTTCCTGGGGGCTGTGATTTTGGTTTCTGACTGTTAATGACAGTTTCTGACTGACTGTTAATGGAAAGCTTAACTTTGAATGCAGTTTACTCGTCATTTAACGAAATCTGCAGGTTGACACGGAAGACCAGAAAGAGGTTTTGACGCATACAGTTAATAACTGCATACGTTTTCACCTACTTTTGCCTAATTGTACTCCATGCGATTCATTCATTCATTCATTTGTAAGAAGATTGCTATTGAAGTGTACGCAGCTACGCTTTATGTAATACCTCAGTTTGTTTTTGGTTTGGACTCTTGGATTCGTGCGTACTGAGACAATCAAACGTTTATTGTCATTTGAGTTGGTTTTACAATTGTCGAACATTAGACAAGTGCTAGTTCTTCTTTGTTTGTAAGAATTTTCGATGTAAGGGTTTTGGTTTCAAACTAGGTCAAGTCTGTTTTTGTTTTTTTTGCTTGCTGATTTGTTCAAATTTTCTGAAGAAGAAGCAAAATGACGACGTTCAGTCCACTTTTGGCGTCAGGTCAGTCCACTTCAGGCCACAGACCTGACGAAATGACAATGGTCACTCCACTACAAAATGAAAACACGTCTGACCCCAGTTATGACAAAACTGAAATGTTTATTCCGTGGAATAATCCTGACAATATTATCAGCATCGAGACTTTTGTATCTTTTGAAACTGTTATGACGTGTGGTGTCAGTTTGATCCTGATGACCGTTGGAGTGCCGACGAACCTTCTCAACTGTCTCGTGTTTTATCGTCAAGGACTGCGAGATCGTATGAACCTTTGCCTCTTCAGCCTCGCTTTGGTCGACATGCTTTTCGTCACCTTCTTCTATCTGGTTTGTTCATACTGCCTCGTCGGCCATTTGTTCCCAGATGTTAGTGAATGGTGGAAGTTTTTCGCGCGTAAATATTTCACTGGCCTATACAGGGGTTTCCTGTACTCGTCAGGACTGCTGACGATGGTGATCGCCGTTGAGAGATGTGTGTGCGTCACCCTGCCTCTGAAAGCTGCGACACTGGTGAAGACACGAACGATCGCCGTGATCATCGTCAGCATTGTACTGTCGCTTCAGGTTGCGTGCTTGCTGTACCCTCTCGAACTCAGCATTGGCACCATGGAGGACCCGGACACAGGCAAGATCACCTTGTTTCTGACCACAACCGAGTTTCGCTCTCAGTATATACTTCTGTACAACATCGTGGAAAACACGCTCATCATGATTGTGATCCCCTTTACCACGTTCGCTGTCGTCACCATCGCCACCGCCATCACTGTCGTTCAGCTGAAGCGGGCGATCGCCTGGAGACACGGCTCCAGCAGCAGTTCTTCATCAGACGTCCGCGAGGTGGCGCTCGTCAAGATGCTCGTCGTCGTTTCTCTGATCTACATCATCACGGCTGC
>JABMCL010002390.1:0-55000 GCA_018857735.1 Alviniconcha marisindica
ACGCCTTGTGTCACCGTCGTGCAGGTTGTACTCGGACTACATCTTCCTCGGGTACGGCTTCACACCCGACAAGTTTGCTAAGGACGTCCCCAAGGCTGTGGACATGATGGAAAAGTGTCTGAAGGTCAACACCACCCGACAGTGTGTCTTCAGCAACGACACCTACTCAACCTGCCGGTAAGTCAGCAACGATACCTACATCAACCTGCCGGTAAGTCAGCAACGATACCTACATCAACCTGCCGGTAAGTCAGCAACGATACCTACATCAACCTGCCGGTAAGTCAGCAACGATACCTACATCAACCTGCCGGTAAGTCAGCAACGATACCTACATCAACCTGCCGGTAAGTCAGCAACGATACCTACATCAACCTGCCGGTAAGTCAGCAAACGATCCACCCTCCATCAACCTGCCGGTAAGTCAGCAACGATACCTACATCAACCTGCCGGTAAGTCAGCAACGATACCTACATCAACCTGCCGGTAAGTCAGCAACGATACCTACATCAACCTGCCGGTAAGTCAGCAACGACACCTCCATCAACCTGCCGGTAAGTCAGCAACGACACCTACATCAACCTGCCGGTAAGTCAGCAACGATACCTACATCAACCTGCCGGTAAGTCAGCAACGACACCTCCATCAACCTGCCGGTAAGTCAGCAACGATACCTACATCAACCTGCCGGTAAGTCAGCAACGATACCTACATCAACCTACCGGTAAGTCAGACGCACACCTGTGTCTTCAGCAGCGACACCTACGTCAACCTGACGGTGAGTCAGACACACACCTGTGTCTAAAGCGCTGTTCTCTAACCAGAGTTAAACTCACTGCGCTGTACACACGACTTATGACAAAAACCACATTAGTAAGCATTAGTAAGCATTTCAACAAGCAGAACCTTAAATATTGTAGTCTGCCATTATGACCTAGCAAACAATAACTATATAAACACAACACACACACACACACACACACACACACACACACACACACACACACACACACACACACACACACACACACACACACACACACACACACACACACACACACAAACACACACACTCACGCACGCACGCAAACACACACACACACACACACACACACACCACAACACACACACACACACACACACACACACACACACACACTACCATGCGCGCACCAGTCCCCACTCAAATACAGTAATTAGTCAATGATCGATACTCTCAACAACATCAAATTGAGTCTGTCTTCTCATCCACCCTCCCTGCGCCCCCTTCTCGTGTCTGGATCTCTCTCTCTCCCCCCCCCCTCTCTCTCTCTCCCCTCCCCCCCCCACCCCCCCCACCCCCACACCCACCCACCCACTCTTGCCCTCTCCCTATCCATATGCATCCGTCTACATTCAACAAGCTATACACAGACACGCCACCTTTTTTTAGACAAAGGGCAAGATACTACTGGAAAGCTCGGGCAAACAGAAAGGCTTTGAGGTAAGATTTGAACTGGGATAATGCTGGTACAGTTCTTAGAATGGCCGGCAGTGAATTCCAGACAGATGGTGCCATGAAATTGAAAGAACCCGAAAACGTCAAACTGTTTGAAGAATCAACATCGAAAATTCCACTTCTCGCCATCCGTAAGCTACGTACTTTACCTGGAGAAATCCAAAATTAGCCTTAACCTAATTGACGATGCTTCCTGTTTGGACATCACCCCTTGGACACTTTCATCCCGTACAGGCCGGTTTGCCCTAACTGAATTAAAAAAAAGACACAACTAACCATGAAACCTAGAAACAGTTTTATTTGCAGCTTATTACAGAATATCCTTCGTCAGAATTTGTTTTTCACTGGCGGTTCAAAAACAGAGGAAGGACTCGCTGCGGTGGCTGTCTCCATCAAACAAACATATTCGCAAACCATTTACTTGTCGGCTTCCAGACGACAGCTCTATATTAACTGCAAAACTACGAGCTATTCTTTGGGCTCTTAAACATGTTGACTGTTCTAAGGAAATATCGCTTTTGATATTGTTTCTCTCTCGTCAGTACAAGCTATAGTTAACTTAAATTATGACCACCCTCTCTTAGTACTTAGTACTTTAGAACTATATATGGAATTGACCAGAGATGGGATGGAGATTGTTTTTATCTGGGTCCTCGGCCATGTGGGCATTAGAGGAAATACGGCTGCAAACTCTGCTGCTAATGATGCCCTCGATGGCGACATCTCGAATGAGCTCATTCCCTTCTCAGACATAGTCTCGTGTAAATAAATATATGTTAAATATACGTGAGAGCTATGGCAGTCAGAGTGGGACGAGTTCCCTGGAAACAAACTGCACAAGATAGTTCCAAATTTCGTCGGACAAACAGAAGAGAAGAAACTGTTATGTGGATTGCACAGTGGTCATTCTTATATTACTTATATTACTCCTGTTCGTGGAAGGGTGAGGGACCATCAGTGTGCATACCATAGAACACTTATTATTTACTTGTTCTGATTTTATTCAAAGAAGAGAAGGACATTTTACAGCTAATCACTGTGTGTATTATTTCAAGAAATATCATTGGATTTTTTTTTCTCCTCACTTTCTGAAAGAAATCAATATTTTTGACAGAATATAAACTTTCAAATCAGGTTTGGTTCTGGTAGTATTTTACCCACTTTTTAAGTCTGTTTTAAATATATACCAGGTTTAGCATGCAATGGGCGTAAAAGATCAAGTTACTTACTGTGTTTATCAACGACAGCTACATCAGCCTGTCTTTATCAACGACAGCTACATCAGCCTGTGTTTGTTTATCAACGACAGCTATATCAGCCTGTGTTTATCAACGACAGCTACATCAGCCTGTGTTTATCAACGACAGCTACATCAGCCTGTCTTTATCAACGACAGCTACATCAGCCTGTGTTTATCAACGACAGCTACATCAGCCTGTCTTTATCAACGACAGCTACATCAGCCTGTGTTAATCAGTGACAGCTACACCAGCCTGTGTTTGTTTATCAACGACAGCTATATCAGCCTGTGTTTATCAACGACAGCTACATCAGCCTGTGTTTATCAACGACAGCTACATCAGCCTGTCTTTATCAACGACAGCTACATCAGCCTGTCTTTATCAACGACAGCTATATCAGCCTGTCTTTATCAACGACAGCTACATCAGCCTGTCTTTATCAACGACAGCTACATCAGCCTGTGTTAATCAGTGACAGCTACACCAGCCTGTGTTTGTTTATCAACGACAGCTATATCAGCCTGTGTTTATCAACGACAGCTACATCAGCCTGTGTTTATCAACGACAGCTACATCAGCCTGTCTTTATCAACGACAGCTACATCAGCCTGTCTTTATCAACGACAGCTATATCAGCCTGTCTTTATCAACGACAGCTACATCAGCCTGTCTTTATCAACGACAGCTACATCAGCCTGTGTTTGTTTATCAATGACAGCTACATCAGCCTGAGTTTCTTGCCACAGATTATAATCATGTATAAGTTGGGACAGATATGTGTTGTGTGACGAGTGTATGTTGTGACAAGACATTTGTTTCGTTCGTTTGTGCTGTGAGAAATGATGGTGGTGTGTCAGTTTTTTGTTTTGAAAGATGTCCTTGTTTTGACTTGTGTTGACAGATATTTGAAGTTATGACAGAAATGTGTTGTGCAACAGATGTACGCATGCTGTGGCTGTCGCTTCCCTAACGGTCGCTGACGTAATCCCTCCCGCACTAACTTCCCAACGCCACGACCCAACAATGAGGAACGTTTCAAACCCTTTAATAATTGCATAGCACCACCCATCACCCGCAAACCTCGCCCTGTCATACGCACGACTGAACTCAATGCACCATGACATTTGACAACAACAGCACAGTAATACGTTAAAGATGAAATGACCCAGTCATCCCGGTTAAAGAAGGTGCGAGAGGCACGGTGCCCTCATGCTGTATAATAAATAGCTCAACCGCGGGAGCTCACTCGGCTAAGAGCACTGGTCGACGACAGGAAACTGGGCCACTTGTGTGACAGCAGTTACACCCCGCGTCGACGATGACAAAGGCGGGTAACAGACGACAGCAAGTTGTCACGAGCAGCCCCGGTGCCAGCAACGGATCACGGTGAAGAGTGCTGACAGGCGTCACAGACCGCAGCAGCGAGGTTACGACGTCACGCCGCAACACCAGACAGGAGCGGTGCCAACAGGCAACCACCGTTGACCAGTGGCCAACGTAGACATGGCAGTAGCGGGGTTGACTGAAGACAGATGAAGAATAAAGATGAGTTGAAGAATTGACGATCATACGATAAGATGAACTGATAATACGCGACTGACCATACGTCACTGAGGATACGTGACTGACAATATGTGGTTGAGTCCTGCAATCAGAATATAACTGTGAAATTTCCTCGAATAACAGACCTAGTCGTGCTTAAACATCCACTAATTATTCTCATTCTTGATCGCGCATTACAGTGTCCCATCAAGTCACGCATTATACTCATTCACAACCCATAGTAAACTCTAACAATCTTATTGTTCAATAAAAAAATTATGAAAATTATTGAAGTTTAAATGACAACAATTGTCAAAAATATTTATGAATATCCAACTGTCCAAAGCAGAGACCCTTGTAATAATTTAGCACAATTCACCGCGTCAACCCTGTTCACTGACACACACACATGCTCGCTTATCATCTGCAACCGCTCACCCCTGGCCGCTAGCATCCGCCATCTTGTTTAATCCCACTTCATAACAAAAGCTGAACTTACAAAAGGTTGGAGCCGCGATCGGCCCGCGCGGTGTGGTCCACAAAAACCTTCACCCAAAATGTGCATAAACTTGTGAAAAGCCGTCCGAACCTTGACCGTGCTTGACGTGCCCGCCTGGCTCTGTCACTCGATGGACTCGGCCCAACAAAACCTTTCCTCCCCGTACGGCCTCTCGCCGACGAAATATATACAACCCAAAATATAACTCCCTTCCTCTGCCCTCTGACCAACCCACATCACGCACACCACCACGCACAACTTATATACATACATACAAAACCTAATAATCAAGGAAATAATAATAATACATACAACAAAACATTCTCATCGTCTGAGAAGCTCCCCAAAGTCCCAAAGCGCAACACCAAAACGTTCGGAGAGCGTTCCTTCAGCTTTCTTGGACCTTCCGTCTGGAACTCTCTGCCACCCGATCTCAGAAATTCTTCTACCCTTCCGCTGTTTAAATCCAGACTCAAAACTCACTTGTTCACGACGGCTTTCTGCCAGTAGGATCTCTGCAGTCTTCAGCCCCCGCCTGCCCCCCCCCCCCCCACCCCACCCTAACCCCCCGCATGAATGTGCTTCCTGAGTGTTTTAGTTGCTTCACGGTCATTAAGAGAGCGAGAGTGAGAGAGAGTGCAGGGAGCGGGAAAGATGGTAGGTGGGGAGAGAGAGAGAATGTGTGCATGTGAGACAAAGAGAGGGGCAGAGAGAGAGGGAGAGAGGGGTGGGGGTGGTGGGGGAGGTGCGTGTGTGTGTGTGTGTGTGTGTGTGTGTGTGTGTGTGTGTGTGTGTGTGTTTTAGCGTAGTAATAATACTAATTACTTAGAACACAGCTTTATAATTATGTTCCTCTTTTAAATTATTGTAACGTCTCTATGTTTTATAACAGTTATTTTATGCGCCATTTTACAAGTACTTGTTTTATGTTAGTGTAATTTATTAAGTATGTATTATGCGATTGCCTGTATATGATATGTCAGTAAATGTAAGTGGTATATATTATGTACATGTATATGATATGTCAGTAAATGTCAGTGGTATATATTATGTACATGTATATGATATGTCAGTAAATGTCAGTGGCATATATTATGTACATGTATATGATATGTCAGTAAATGTCAGTGGCATATATTATGTACATGTATATGATATGTCAGTAAATGTCAGTGGCATATATTATGTACATGTATATGATATGTCAGTAAATGTCAGTGGCATATATTATGTACATGTATATGATATGTCAGTAAATGTCAGTGGCATATATTATGTACATGTATATGATATGTCAGTAAATGTCAGTGGCATATATTATGTACATGTATATGATATGTCAGTAAATGTCAGTGGCATATATTATGTACATGTATATGATATGTCAGTAAATGTCAGTGGTATATATTTTGTACATGTATATGATATGTCATTATATTATGTACATGTATATGATATGTCAGTAAATGTCAGTGGTATATATTATGTACATGTATATGATATGTCAGTAAATGTCAGTGGTATATATTATGTACATGTATATGATATGTCAGTAAATGTCAGTGGTATATATTATGTACATGTATATGATATGTCAGTAAATGTCAGTGGTATATATTATGTACATGTATATGATATGTCAGTAAATGTCAGTGGTATATATTATGTACATGTATATGATATGTCAGTAAATGTAAATGGTATACATTATGTACATGTATATGATATGTCAGTAAATGTAAATGTATATATTATGTACATGTATATGATATGTCAGTAAATGTCAGTGGTATATATTATGTACATGTATATATGTCAGTAAATGTAAATGGTATATATTATGTACATGTATATGATATGTCAGTAAATGTAAATGGTATACATTATGTATATGATATGTCAGTAAATGTAAATGTATATATTATGTACATGTATATGATATGTCAGTAAATGTAAGTGGTATATATTATGTACATGTATATGATTTGTTAGTAAATGTATATATTATGTACATGTATGTGATATGTCAGTAAATGTAAATGGTATATATTATGTACATGTATGTGATATGTCAGTAAATGTAAATGGTATATATTATGTACATGTATATGATATGTCAGTAAATGTAAATGGTATATATTATGTACATGTATATGATATGTTAGTAAATGTAAATGGTATATATTATGTACATGTATATGATATGTTAGTAAATGTAAATGGTATATATTATGTACATGTATGTGATATGTCAGTAAATGTCAATGGTATATATTATGTACATGTATATGAAATGTCAGTAAATGTAAATGTATATATTATGTACATGTATATGATATGTCAGTAAATGTCAATGGTATGCATTATGTACATGTATATGATATGTCAGTAAATGTAAATGTATATATTATGTACATGTATGTGATATGTCAGTAAATGTAAATGGTATATATTATGTACATGTATATGATATGTCAGTAAATGTCAATGGTATACATTATGTACATGTATATGATATGTCAGTAAATGTAAGTGGTATATATTATGTACATGTATATGATATGTCAGTAAATGTAAAGGTATATATTATGTACATGTATGTGATATGTCAGTAAATGTCAATGGTATATATTATGTACATGTATGTGATATGTCAGTAAATGTCAATGGTATATATTATGTACATGTATGTGATATGTCAGTAAATGTAAATGGTATATATTATGTACATGTATGTGATATGTCAGTAAATGTAAAAGGTATATATTATGTACATGTATGTCAACAAGCGCGTTGAGCTCGCTCAGCGGGGAATAGCGCTATAGAAAGTGTATGTATTTATTATTATTATTATTAACAAAACATAAAATGCCTAAACTGCTTTCACACAGAACAAATACCGGCCCTCAGTCCCCCACGCAATCCAGAAGACACTAGATTCTGACTCGCCAGCCGACTCGCGATAGCCCGTCCCTCTCCTCACCTTCCTCGAACGTTAACGGAAATAAAGATGATTAATATACCACTCAACCCAGCTTCCCTGTAATTAAATTACAGAAGAGAGGATTTAACCGAAACATCACACGGCGGAGGGTCGGGACCCAAGAAAGAAGGGCTTTGTTGGTTTTGTAGCAGATGATTGTGCTGCGACAGGCGTGTGCGTTGTACGCTGAATCCCGCCATATCAGGCTGAAAGCGTCGTACCGAACAACACAATGAACAAGCAGTCCGGGTGGAGGGGGGGGGGGGGGCTGCAACCCGAATGTCGACCAAACGTTACAAGTACGTAAACTATAATTACATAATATTTCTCTCTCCCTGTGTTTTGTCTAATCCTATTACAGAACGTGTCCATAAGTATTTAGCGCACATGGTTAGCCACACAGGGAGAAATGGTGGAGCTTGCAGGCAGAGTTAAATGATGCTATGGAAGATGAGTGTCAGAGACAGCAGGGTAGAGTGTTCCAGAGTAATGGTGCTACACAGAAGAGGGCGCGTCGATCAGAAGACATGAGGCGAGCGTCGGTAGACGAGCGGAGTTGGCGAGACGGAGCATAGAGCTGGAGGAGATCGGATGAAACAGGGCCGGACCAGTAGGGACATTGCGGTGACCATCATGGAGTTTCTTCTGGCGAGGGAACAGACGATGTTGACACGGAGGAAGGCGAAGCCAGTAAAGAGAATGTAGCGACCAACAATGTATTCTGAGTAAGGGAAACAGAAAACAATGACGGAGCAAGTTACAGTGTTACCCTCCGAGACATAGTCATGTAGCTTTTAAGAACGGGCAGGTGCGTTTTTGTTCTGCAGCAGTTTCATTCCTGTTCCATGTGTTTGGTCAGGTCTTCCTGTAATACTTTATCACTTCGCAAAGCACCAGGTCTGTAATGCTCCTCTCATGTGTAGCCTCTGTGTGTGTGTGTGTGTGTGTGTGTGTGTGTGTGGTGAGTGCGTATGCGCGCACGCGCCCATTGTGACAGGTGTGTTTGTGTTAACAGGTGTATTTTCATTCTTACCGGTGATTCTGTTGTGACAGGTGTATTATGTTATGAAAGGTGTCTTCGTGTTGTGACAGGCGTGTTTGTGCCATGGTAGATGTTTGTGTTGTGACATGTGTATGTGTTAATGTTGGAATCAAGAATATTTATTTATCCGCTGTAAACACGGGACAATTTGAATTACGGTCACGAGCAAAATAAGCACGATGTACAACATACATACACGCATTCATGCACTTATACATTGTTCGCATGCACATACTATGTAAGTACTTTTTTGTTAGGATCGTCGTTGATCTGTTTGCTGGGCCGTTTAATTGCTTGAATTTTAGTTTGGAATTGTGTGTGTGTGTGTGTGTGTGTGTGTGTGTGCGTGCGTGCGTGCGTGCGTGCGTGCGTGCGTGCGTGCGTGCGTGCGTGTGTGTTTGTCTCCCTCTCTCTCTCCTATTTTTTCTCAATATAGTTAATTTTTGTTATGTTTATAAACTCTTTTTGTTGATGACTATTTAGTTTATTATAAGCACTATCACAATATTGCTGTAAGTTGCACAAAAACTGGAATAAAACATGACCACAAAAAAAAAAAAAAAAAAAAGCACAAATGATAAATAGGGTAAGCCTACTGCATTGATTCTCTCCCTCCCTCCCTTCCACCCCCTCCCCACGCGCGACCCCCCCCCCCCTCCCCTATACACACACCACCACCACCACATCACACACACACGCCTCCTAATAGGCGTCTTTGCGTTTTGACAGGTAGCTGTGTGTTGCGACAGGTAGGTGTGTTGTGACATGCATGTTTGTGCTCACATGTGTTTGTGTTATGACAGGTGTGTTTGTATTCTCACAGGTGTCTGTGTTGTGATATGCATGTTTGTATTCTGACAGGTGTTTGTGTTGTGACAGGTGTGTTAATGTTGTAAGAATATTTATTTGTCCGCTGTAAACACGTTTTGTGACAGGTAGGTGTGTGTGTGTGTGTGTGTGTGTGTGTGTGTGTGTGTGTGTGTGTGTGTGTGTGTGATGGGTGTAGAAATAACATCTGGGAATCAGGCTGCCTTTTGACGTCTTGGGGTGAAGCAGCAAAGTGCGATAATTCGATCCATAAACCCGGAAAAGATTAGTCACATTATGGGAACTTCCGTCCCCTCGCCATAAGCAGCTGGCTCTGTAAAACAATGGAAAGAATGGTCAACGCTCGTCTCTGGAGTTACAAGGTCTTTCCGGGAAGCAGTGTGTTGCTGGGAATCCCAGCAGACCTGTAGGATCTTGGTTTAAGCGGTCACCTCCCTTCCTTCATTCGGGGTTTTCTGTTTTAACGTTCTGTCGGAGCTTCATGATCCTGATCTCTTTATCATCAAACTTAACAAAATTGTGATAGCTGTAATGAAGGGAATAGACTGCTCCTTGTGTGTTGTCGATTTTGTCCTGTGTGTACGGGGTACATCCTTGTGTGTTGTGTTTTGACCATGTGTTTCGCCATGATAATTATAACCGTCATGGTTGACTGGGCGTTAAAAACCAATTACATATCTTGTGCTGTCACAGGTGTGTTTGTGTTGATAGGTGTGCTTGCGTTGATAGGTGTGCTTGCGTTGATAGGTGTGCTTGTATTGATATGTGTGTTTGTGTTGATAGGTGTGTTTGCGTGATGACAGATGCGGATCCACATCGGGATGTACTCGGTGTTCATGAAGGAATGGCTGGCTGTCTTCCCGAGATCCAGCTTCTACATCCTGCGGACTGAGAACTACCGCGACAACATGACCTACCATCTGAACAACATTTACACATTCCTGGGTCTAGGTAAGTCTATAGGACTACCACGACAACATCACCTACCATCTGAAAAACATCCACACATTCCTGGGACTAGGAAAGTCTATAGGATTACCACGACAACATGACCTACCATCTGAACAACATCTACACATTAGGTAAGTCTATAGGACTACCACGACACCATGACCTACCATCTGAACAACATTTACACATTCCTGGGTCTAGGTGTGTCTATAGGACTACCACGACAACATGACCTACCATCTGAACAACATCTACAACTTTCTGGGTCTATGTAAGTCTATAGGACTACCACTACAACGTGACCTACCATATGAACAATATCTACACATTCCTGGGTCTAGGTAAGTCTACCATCTGAACAACGTCTAAACTTTTCTGGGTCTGTTGTGTGTCCCACAATAAACATCCTGACCTTGACGCCTGTTGTGTGTCCCATAATAAACATCCTGACCTTGACGCCTGTTGTGTGTCCCACAGTAAACATCCTGACTTCACGCCTGTTGTGTGTCCCACAATAAACATCCTGACTTCACGCCTGTTGTGTGTCCCACAATAAACATCCTGACTTCACGCCTGTTGTGTGTCCCACAATAAACATCCTGACTTCACGCCTGTTGTGTGTCCCACAATAAACATCCTGACTTCACGCCTGTTGTGTGTCCCACAATAAACATCCTGATCTTGTCGCCTGTTGCGTGTCCCATAATAAACATCCTGACTTCACGCCTGTTGTGTGTCCCACAATAAACATCCTGACTTCACGCCTGTTGTGTGTCCCACAATAAACATCCTGACTTCACGCCTGTTGTATGTCCCACAATAAACATCCTGACTTCACGCCTGTTGTGTGTCCCACAATAAACATCCTGATCTTGTCGCCTGTTGCGTGTCCCATAATAAACATCCTGGCTTCACGCCTGTTGTGTGTCCCACAATAAACATCCTGACTTCACGCCTGTTGTTGTGTCCCACAATAAACATCCTGATCTTGTCGCCTGTTTTGTGTCCCACAATAAACATCCTGATCTTGTCGCCTGTTTTGTGTCCCACAGTAAACATCCTGACCTTGACGCCTGTTGTGTGTCCCACAATAAACATCCTGACTCTCACGCCTGTTGTGTGTCCCATAATAAACATCCTGACTTCACGCCTGTTGTGTGTCCCAAATAAACATCCTGATCTTCACGCCTGTTTGTGTCCCACAGTAAACATCCTGTCCTTGACGCCTGTTGTGTGTCCCACAATAAACGTCCTGATCTTACGCCTGTTGTGTGTCCCACAATAAACTCCTGACCTTCACTCCTGTTTTGTGTCCCACAATAAACATCCTGACCTTCACGCCTGTTGTGTGTCCCACAATAAACATCCTGACTTCACGCCTGTTGTGTGTCCCACAATAAACATCCTGACTTCACGCCTGTTGTGTGTCCCACAATAAACATCCTGACTTCACGCCTGTTGTGTGTCCCACAATAAACATCCTGACCTTGACCCTGTTGTGTGTCCCACAATAAACATCCTGACTTCACGCCTGTTGTGTGTCCCACAATAAACATCCTGACTTCACGCCTGTTGTGTGTCCCACAATAAACATCCTGACTTCACGCCTGTTGTGTGTCCCACAATAAACATCCTGACTTCACGCTTGTTGTGTGTCCCACAATAAACATCCTGACCTTGACTCCTGTTTTGTGTCCCACAGTAAACATCCTGACTTCACGCCTGTTGTGTGTCCCACAATAAACATCCTGACTTCACGCCTGTTTTGTGTCCCACAGTAAACATCCTGTCCTTGACGCCTGTTGTGTGTCCCACAATAAACGTCCTGATCTTCACGCCTGTTGTGTGTCCCACAATAAACATCCTGACTTCACGCCTGTTGTGTGTCCCACAATAAACATCCTGACCTTGACGCCTGTTGTGTGTCCCAGACGAGCTGCCCGAGCACAGCATGCAGGACATTGTGCAGGCCGACCGGAAGCACGAGACGGCAGCGAAGAAAAAGGTCAACGACATGTACCCGGAGACCCGCAAGCTGCTGCAGAATTTCTATGGCCGTTACAACGAGGAGCTGGCGGTGCTGCTCAACGACACTGGCTTTCTCTGGCTGCCCACGTCATAGCGCAAAACGAGGTCAGACCGGGTGGCGTGATGGTGGCTAGCGCTGTGCAACAGCTGTGTGAAAATGTGTGTGTGTGTGTGTGTGTGTGTGTGTGTGTGTGTGTGTGTGTGTGTTGTCTGTCTGTCTGTGAGTGTGTGCACGCGCGCGCGCGCGAGAGAGAGAGAGAGACAGGAGAGGAGAGGGAGAGAGGTGCATTTGTGTGTGTGTGTGTGTGTGTGTGTGTGTGTGTGTGTGTGGTGTGTGTGTGTGTGGCGATTGTTGTGTGTATGTATTGTGCGCGCGCGTGTGTGTGTGTGTGTGTGTGTGTGTGTGTGTGTGTGTGTGTGTGTGTGTGTGTGTTGTCTGTCTGTCTGTGTGAGTGTGTGCACGCGCGCGCGCGAGAGAGAGAGAGAGAAACAGGAGAGAAGAGGGAGAGAGAGAGTGCATTGTGTGTGTGTGTGTGTGTGTGTGTGTGTGTGTGTGTGTGTGTGTGTGTGTGTGTGTGTATGTGTGTGTGCGCACGCACTTGTGTGTATGTATGTGTGTGCATGTGTGTGTGTGTGTGTGTGTGTGTGTGGTGTGTGTGCTCGCGTGCACGTGCACACGCACACACATCGTTTCCACGATGACTGTTAGCAATCAGTTTTCAGATCGATGTCTTTTGAATCTGTCGCGTGCTCTTGGTCGAGGTTTATTGGCATCAGTGTGTGTCCAGAGAAAGGAACAGAAGTGACAAACAAGTAAACAAATGATCAGACTTCAAAGTTCAAGTACAAGGGGCTGGGTGTGAATCCACTGAGGTGTCTCAGAAGGAAGGATACTTTATATCAATGTTTCGAAATGTTCTGCTTCATTTAATGTATTTAAAAAAAGTATTAACTGTTGTGACTGAGTAATCTTCTCTTAATTATACTTTAACTAGTGCATGTGTTTTGGATGTTATTGAGTTATAATGCATTGATGGAATGAGGACAGTAGAAATATAAAGAGTGCAATACAGACAGATATAGTGATCAATTAATAGATGCAGACAGATCAGTTGTTGTTTTTATGCACAGTAAACCATTTCAATTATATTAGGGTGAAACAGTCAAATAATGACAAAAATCATTTCCATTCACAGTTCATCATTGACACAAGTAGAACATATATATATGAAATATAAATATAAGAAGAATAAGCTAAAATAAGCTAAAATATAAGAAGAATAAGCTAATAGCAGAAACAGGAGAAGACAGAAAGAGCCAAATGATTAGACAGAATAAGACGAGGCAGAAAAATGGAATCCAATGACAGCCCTGCAATTCCAAACAAAGGGATGTCATCAGGCACCCTCCGAATACTTTGGGCAGGAAAATGCATGGAAGTAAAGTAAAGAATGATCATTCTTTTAGAGTGGTCTGCACCAGTAATAATGGGCTTACTGTGCCTTACAAAGTTACTAAAACAAAGTGAAATAGACATGTGCATTAGCCAAAATTATAAACAAGATTAATACTAATACAATCAACATAAAACAATAAAACCAAAACCCACGCAAAGTGGAGACAGAACTTGATAAATCAACTACATAAACAAGCACATTAAAACCTCATAAAGAAATACAACATCACCAAAACCGATTACTGCTAATACAAATTTAAGAAAATTATTGATAAATACATAATCAGTTGCACAAGTTGCACATACACACGCATGCATGCACACACCCACATATGCGTGCGCGCGCATGCACACACACACACACACACACACACACACACACACACACACACACACACACAAGATATATAATACACACACGACTACCCCCAGCACCACCCCCGCACACAAACACACTGTACACCTACACAACAGCTGCAGAAGTGGCAGCAGCCTGTCTGGCATTAGCAACGTGTTCCACATAGGACAGGCACATTGGGCACAGGACACAGCAATACAAACAGCACAGAAGGCACAATGCAAACGGCAAAAGCTGAACACTATGAGGTTTCAAACACTGTCCAACGTCACAGATTACAGGCTGGTACACTCCAGTTTACAGGCTGGTACACTCCAGTTTACAGGCTGGTACACTCCACTTCAGGGGTCACAAACACTCTTTAGATATATATACATTGCATGCAGCAAACACAGTGCCCTGAAAAAATGTGTACAACCAAATATGACCCTCCACACTATGACAGCGATTCTTAATCCTTCACTTACCTAACTGAGCTTCTGCCTCTCATGCAAACTGCAGACCTCTGTGCAATTCTGGCGGATAACTGCACCACTTTCACTATCTTGGAGTTGGGACTCTCCGTAGCTTCCAACACTTTTCTCCAGTGCCTGGTTAGATGACAGTGCGGACAGTAAAGCTGTCTGCTGTGTGGTTAGATCTCGCCCTTTTGGAGGTACTGGCAGATTCCTGACTGGTTGTTTACCTTCTTCAGTAGGCGGCCTGTTGTCAGCCTGCTCCCAGCTAGCGGAAAGAACTGGTTTAGAACTACCATCACGACTATGAAAGAAAGAAAGCAACAAAGTTGGTCAGACTTTCCCCACACGATGCTGAGCTGCGAGGTGTGGTTGGTCCCACATGCGAATGAACGGCAGAAATTAGTCATGCGGCAGGAAACTGCCATAGGCAGTAACTACCACTGGCACCTGTCAAAGTTGAGATGTTTTGACAACTGACTGCACCACGGCATCAGAGACTGAGCAAGAGAGCAAGGCCTAAAGCCTTTAATTAAAATGCATTCTGTCTGGGCCTTTTTGCCTATACATAGTAAATGCACAGTGTTTGAGCAATTGCCTGAGAGGGGTTTATTCTGCACTAAAACACAGGATTTCTGCGTATTTGAAACCCCTCCACTCCTTGTGTCCTAGAACACTGTCTAACATCATAACTTACACACTCCACTCCTTGTGTCCTAGAACACAGTCTAACATCATAACTTACACACTCCACTCCTTGTGTCCTAGAACACAGTCTAACATCATAACTTACACACTCCTCTCCTTGTGTCCTAGAACACAGTCTAATGTCATAACTTACTCCACTTCCTGTGTCCTAGAACACGGTCTAATGTCATAACTTACACACCCCACTCCTTCTGTCCTAGAACACAGTCTAATGTCATAACTTACACACCCCACTCCTTCTGTCATAGAACACGGTCCAATATCATAACTTACACACTCCACTCCTTGTTTCCTAGAACACTGTCCAATATCACAGGTTACAAGACAGCACACTCCACCCCTCATGTCCCAAAAGGACTGTCCAATGTCATAACTTACACAATCCACTCCTTGCGTCCAAAATCACAGTCCACTGTCACAGTTTACACACTCCACTCACTGTGTCTCAAAACACAGTCCATCATCACACCATGGCACACTATGCCCTGTGTCCAAACACACAGTCAAACATCACAATTTAGAAGATGGCACACTCCGACCCATGTGTATAAAAAGGTCCAGTGTCATAACTTACATACTCCACTCCCTATGTCCCAAGGCACAGTCCAATGTCATAATTTACATACTCCACTCCCTATGTCCCAAGGCACAGTCCAGTGTCATAACTTACATACTCCACTCCCTGTGTCCAAGGACACAGTCCAATGTCATAACTTACATACTCCACTCCCTGTGTCCCAAGGCACAGTCCAATGTCATAACTTACATACTCCACTCACTGTGTCCCAGGACACAGTCCAATGTCATAACTTACATACTCCACTCCCTGTGTCCCAAGGCACAGTCCAATGTCATAACTTACATAATCCACTCCCTGTGTCCCAAGGCACAGTCCAAAGTCATAACTTACATACTCCACTCACTGCGTCCCAAGGCACAGTCCAATGTCATAACTTACATACTCCACTCCCTGTGTCCCAGGACACAGTCCAGTGTCATAACGTACATACTCCACTCCCTGTGTCCCAAGACAGTCCAATGTCATAACTTACATACTCCACTCCCTGTGTCCCAAGGCACAGTCCAGTGTCATAACTTACATACTCCACTCCCTGTGTCCCAAGGCACAGTCCAGTGTCATAACTTACATACTCCACTCCCTGTGTCCCAAGGCACAGTCCAGTGTCATAACTTACATACTCCACTCCCTGTGTCCCAAGACACAGTCCAATGTCATAACGTACACACTCCACTCCCTGTGTCCCAAGACACAGTCCAATGTCATAACTTACATACTCCACTCCCTGTGTCCCAAGGCACAGTCCAGTGTCATAACGTACATACTCCACTCCCTGTGTCCAAGGACACAGTCCAATGACATAACTTATATACTCCACTCCCTGTGTCCCAGGACACAGTCCAATGACATAACTTACATACTCCACTCCCTGTGTCCCAGGACACAGTCCAATGACATAACTTATATACTCCACTCCCTGTGTCCCAAGGCACAGTCCAATGTCATAACTTACATACTCCACTCCCTGTGTCCCAGGACACAGTCCAATGACATAACTTATATACTCCACTCCCTGTGTCCCAAGGCACAGTCCAATGACATAACTTATATACTCCACTCCCTGTGTCCCAGGACACAGTCCAATGACATAACTTATATACTCCACTCCCTGTGTCCCAGGACACAGTCCAATGTCACAATTTACAAGAAGGCACACTCTGCCGCTCATGTCCGAAAACCCAACACGACAGTTACTTTACACACTCTTCTCCTCGTGTCCCAAAGCACGGTTCCACATCACAGTTCACAAGACGGCACACTCTGCTCTTTGTGTCCCAACCCCAGCACGCACATGCTCCAGCACAGCTGACGGCAGCCGTTGGATGATGCCACGCGCCGTGTCGTCCGTCTTCCTGCGCGCGTAGAGCACCATGAGGATGGACACGGGGGTCACTTTGAGGGTGAAGCATTTCTCCACCAGGCTGCACGTTTCCTCAGAGTTCTTGAGGTGGAGGATGGAGCGATGAAGTGGCGAGAGGGTGGAGGCGGAGGTGGGATGATGGTGGCGGTGACGAAGGGGCAGTCCTGACGGGGTTTGGGGGGGCAGGAAGTAGAACCTATCGTTGTCAAACACCTGTCTCATGTCCTGGAATGGGGTCACAGAGGTGAAGGGCAGTGGAGTCCCACAAATACTACTCATGTCAAGGTCATACACTGACTCTTGATCGAGAGACCCGTTCTCTGAGGGAAGAGGGGAAGTGGCCGTCTGTGCAGCACCAGGGGGACGGTGAGCGGGAAGCACGGTCGTCACGCCAGCGGTGGATGTGCCTGGTTTGTCAGGCTTACCTCGGCCTGCGTGCACTGACGGCTCTGGATCATCAGCGACGTAGCTATTCTGCCCCTCTGCTACACCCGAGTCCTCAAAATCGGACACACCCAGCCTTTCCGTGGGCAGGCTCTGACGGCTGTTATTGTCTGTGAACGTATTTTCATAGCCATCTTTGTCTGTGAACACGTTCTCACATCTGCCCGTTTCTGTGAACATATCCTTCCTGTTGTCTTTGCCAGTGAACACGTTCAGACACGCGTCTTTTTGTCCCTCTGAGCTCTGGGCCTTGTTCCCAGTGGCCGTGCCTTCTTCAGCGCTTACTGCAGTTTTGTTGACTCTCGTTCTTTCCGCCAGTGTGTTGGCCAGCTTGCTCGGAGATTCAGAGCGTAGGTGAGGGGTGAGTAAATGAGTACTGTTCGATTGGCCAGCTGTTCCCTCGGTGAGCATGTCAGGACTGTTCGATTGGCCAGCTGTTCCCTCGGTGAGCGTGTCAGGACTGCTGGATTGGCCCGGTGAGCTCTTAGTGAGCGCTTGATCGCCATCTGGATATTGAGGCGTTGAAAAGCTCTTTGAGGGAGATGGAAGTACAACTGAAAAGGACACCAAAAACACAATCATCATGTGACTCAGAGTCAAGGCCGTTTCATATTTGTTCATTTCATACTGGACACTCAGCTGTAATCCCTTTATAACTGATTCAATTCAGTTGTCAACCACTGGCAGACCATGACAATCAGCAGAGGCAAAACGGTGTTCACCATGACAACTAACACAGAGAACATGCAGCGACCTCAGTGTTCAAAATGAAGCTGGAATAGCATAGGCTGGCAAGGACCAGAGTAAAGGCTTTTAGCCTAAGTATATCTGATCACCATATCACATCATATCAAAACACCCAGCACCTTCACCATGACAATCAACAGAGGTACAGCACCCAGCATCGTCACCATGACAACCAACAGAGGTACAGCACCCAGCATCTTCACCATGACAACCAACAGCGGTACAGCACCCAGCATCGTCACCATGACAACCAACAGAGGTACAGCACCCAGCATCGTCACCATGACAACCAACAGAGGTACAGCACCCAGCATCGTCACCATGACAACCAACAGAGGTACAGCACCCAGCATCGTCACCATGACAACCAACAGAGGTACAGCACCCAGCATCGTCACCATGACAACCAGTACAAAATTAAAACATCCAGCTTCCTTGCCGAGATACCCAACAGGGTCAATAACCCATCAGCATCCTCATCATAACAGATGACAATCAACACCCAGTATTCTCATCATAACATGGAAATCAACACCCAGTATCCTTGCCATGACATGGCAAGCAACACCCAGCATTCTCACCATGACATGGCAATCAACACCCAGCATCCTCACCATGACATGGCAATCAACACCCAGTATCCTTGCCATGACATGGCAAGCAACACCCAGCATCCTCACCATGACATGGCAATCAACACCCAGCATCCTCACCATGACATGGCAATCAACACCCAGTAATCTCACCATGACACATGGCAATCAACACCCAGTAATCTCACCATGACATGGAAATCAACACCCAGCATCCTCATCATGACACATGGCAATCAACACCCAGCATCCTCATCATGACACATGGCACATGGCAATCAACACCCAGCATCCTCATCATGACACATGGCAATCAACATCCAGTATCCTCATCATGACACATGGAAATCAACACCCAGTATCCTCACCATGACACATGGCAATCAACACCCAGCATCCTCACCATGACACATGGCATCAACACCCAGCATCCTCACCATGGCACATGGCAATCAACACCCAGTATCCTCACCATGACACATGGCAATCAACACCCAGCATCCTCACCATGACACATGGCAATCAACACCCAGCATCCTCACCATGACACATGGCAATCAACACCCAGCATCCTCATCATGACACATGGCAATCAACACCCAGTATCCTCACCATGACATATGGAAATCAACACCCAGCATCCTCATCATGACATGGCAATCAACACCCAGCATCCTCATCATGACACATGGCAATCAACACCCAGCATCCTCATCATGGAATATGGCAATCAACACCCAGCATCCTCACCATGACACATGGCAATCAACACCCAGTAACCTCACCATGACATGGCAATCAACACCCAACATCCTCACCATGACATATGGTAATCAACACCCAGTATCCTTACCATGACAACCAGCAGGGGTAAAATATCCAACATCCTAAAAATGACAGCAAGCATGACAAAACACCCAGCACTCCTAATCATAACAACCAACAAGGGTAAAACACCCAGAATCTTCACCATGACAATCCTAACCATAACAACCAACAAGGGTAAAACACCCAGAATCTTCACCATGACAAACAACGGGGATAATGCACCCAGCACCCTCACTATGCCAACAGACACAAATAAAACACAGGGGTAAAACAAAGCACCCGGCCCTCCCTCCTCACCTTGGACAGTGCCCAGTGTCTGTGGCTGGTGCAGTGCTGTGGGGGTTGGTATCTGGTCACTGTCACCATGGTAACCTGTGCCAGTGTCTACCCGGCTGCCCAGCCCTGCCTGCAGCTGGTCATGGACACTGACTTCTGGGTACTGTTGCACTGATATCTGGCTGCTACTACGACTGTGCACTGCAGATAAAACGGCTTTTATGGTACATCTGCACTCCACGTCTGGGACACACACACACACACACACACACACACACACACACACACACACACACACACACATTGTACTTAATTATAGACACACACACACACATATTGTAATTACACACACACACACACACACACACACACACACACACACACACCACACACACACACAAGGGCAAAATGCAGACAGCCTATGTGTGTAAGCCGGGCCCAACTCACAGCTGTGTTCGGCCTCCACATCGCGGATGAGCTGCAGGTCCAGGAGCTGCTGTGCGATGGCAGCGGCTCCCTGCGCACTGAGGCTGGTCCGGCCCCCGCACAGGGACAGCTCGTCTGCCGACAGGAAGAGGTCCGCATTGCGCAGGATCCAGGCCACAAGCTGCGCGCCACTAAAGCACTTGCCGCGTGTCTGCAGGTCTCTGTGCAGCTGGTGCAGTGCTCGCACTGGAACCTTGCACTTTCTGCAGTCTTCCTCCACCGTGAGGTCTCCTTCTGAGTACTGGTCAACACACAACACTGATGACGTCAACAGGGAACACACCACTGCTGACATCATCAGGGAACACACAACACTGCTGACATCAACAGGGAACACAACACTGCTGACATCATCAGGGAACACACAACACTGCTGACATCAACAGGGAACACAACACTGCTGACATCAACAGGGAACACACAGCATCACTGGCATCAACACAAACCACACAACACCACCGACACCAACAGTGGACACTCAACACCACTGACATCAACAGTGGACACTCAACACCACTGACACCAACAGTGGACACTCAACACCACTGACACCAACAGGAGACACAGCACCACTAGCTGACACCAACAGGAAACATAGCACCACTGACACCAACCAGGGGCAGACGGTGTGAAAGACGGTAACTTCTGCAGGATAGAGTGTCAGCTATCCATGCACTTGTGTGTATCAGTTCTGTTAGAGTTTCACGAAGGATATGGTGTCAGCTATCCACGCACTTGTGTGTATCAGTTCTGTTAGAGTTTCACGAAGGACAAGGTGTCAGCTATCCATGAACTTATGTGTATATGTTCTGTTAGAGTTTCACGAAGGACAAGGTGTCAGCTATCCATGAACTTATGTGTATATGTTCTGTTAGAGTTTCACGAAGGACAAGGTGTCAGCTATCCATGAACTTATGTGTATATGTTCTGTTAGAGTTTCACGAAGGACAAGGTGTCAGCTATCCATGAACTTATGTGTATATGTTCTGTTAGAGTTTCACGAAGGATAAGGTGTCAGCTATCCACGCACTTATGTGTATATGTTCTGCTACAATTTCATGAAGCCTTGCAGAGTGAGCTGTTCTTGGAAGGAACTTCCTCTTCAAGTTCGACTTTTGCCCTCTGCTTTGAGGAGGAACAATGAGTCTGCAGTGCTAGTTTGCTTTCTGCAGTGTACTGACTGGCGCCACGAGTCAGTGTGTGCATGCAGTGTACTGACTGGCGCCACGAGTCAGTGTGTGCATGCAGTGTACTGACAGGAGCCACGAGTCGTCAGTGTGTGCATGCAGTGTACTGACAGAAGCCACGAGTCAGTGTGTGCATGCAGTGTACTGACAGGAGCCACGAGTCAGTGTGTGCATGCAGTGTACTGACAGAAGCCACGAGTCAGTGTGTGCATGCAGTGTACTGACAGGCGCCACGAGTCAGTGTGTGCATGCAGTGTACTGACTGGCGCCACGAGTCAGTGTGTGCATGCAGTGTACTGACGCGCCACGAGTCAGTGTGTGCATGCAGTGTACTGACAGAAGCCACGAGTCGTGGGCAGCAGGTACTGACAGGCACGAGTCAGTGTGGCATGCAGTGTACTGACGCGCCACGAGTCAGTGTGTGCATGCAGTGTACTGACAGAAGCCACGAGTCAGTGTGTGCATGCAGTGTACTGACAGAAGCCACGAGTCGTCAGTGTGTGCATGCAGTGTACTGACAGGAGCCACGAGTCAGTGTGTGCATGCAGTGTACTGACAGAAGCCACGAGTCAGTGTGTGCATGCAGTGTACTGACAGAAGCCACGAGTCAGTGTGTGCATGCAGTGTACTGACAGGAGCCACGAGTCAGTGTGTGCATGCAGTGTACTGACAGAGCCACGAGTCAGTGTGTGCATGCAGTGTACTGACAGGCCACGAGTCAGTGTGTGCATGCAGTGTACTGACAGAAGCCACGAGTCAGTGTGTGCATGCAGTGTACTGACAGGAGCCACGAGTCAGTGTGTGCATGCAGTGTACTGACAGAAGCCACGAGTCAGTGTGTGCATGCAGTGTACTGACAGAAGCCACGAGTCAGTGTGTGCATGCAGTGTACTGACAGGAGCCACGAGTCAGTGTGTGCATGCAGTGTACTGACAGAAGCCACGAGTCAGTGTGTGCATGCAGTGTACTGACGAGCCACGAGTCAGTGTGTGCATGCAGTGTACTGACAGGAGCCACGAGTCAGTGTGTGCATGCAGTGTACTGACAGGAGCCACGAGTCAGTGTGTGCATGCAGTGTACTGACGGAGCCACGAGTCAGTGGGGCTGCAGTGTACTGACAGGAGCCACGAGTCAGTTGTGCCCGTGTACTGACGGAGCCACGAGTCAGTGTGTGCAGTGTACTTTTGACAGGAGCCACGAGTCAGTGTGTGCAGTGTACTGACAGGAGCCACGAGTCAGTGTGTGCAGTGTTCTGACTGGAGCCACGAGTCAGTGTGTGCAGTGTACTGACTGGAGCCACGAGTCAGTGTGCGCAGTGTACTGACAGGAGCCACGAGTCAGTGTGTGCAGTGTTCTGACAGGAGCCACGAGTCAGTGTGTGCAGTGTACTGACAGGAGCCACGAGTCAGTGTGTGCAGTGTTCTGACTGGAGCCACGAGTCAGTGTGCGCAGTGTTCTGACTGGAGCCACGAGTCAGTGTGTGCAGTGTTCTGACAGGAGCCACGAGTCAGTGTGCGCAGTGTACTGACAGGAGCCACGAGTCAGTGTGCGCAGTGTACTGACAGGAGCCACGAGTCAGTGTGTGCCGTGTACTTTTGACAGGAGCCACGAGTCAGTGTGTGCATACAGTGTACAGACAGGAGCCACGAGTCGTCTGTGTGTGCAGTGTCAGTGTGACGCCAGATCGTAGCTAGACCATGAAGGTAAAGCTAGCTATAGTTATGTGATAGTATCAGCCTGTCATTTTATTTGCATGTGGAGATGGTCGGTGAGCTGGCTCTTCATCAGGCTCTGCGCTAGCCCATGTTGCGTTGTGTCTCCCCATGCTAACAGTGATTAGTTTAGCTGATAGGTTTGTCGAGTGCTAGTTGCCACGCTGATTTTGTTTAAAATATGTTAGTACTGGTGGCAGTAACCATGTATTGAATTATAATTTTGTCTAAGGCGTGTTTCATTTAGTGTTGTACACATTATTAAAGTGCAAATATATTATTTTTGCAAAAGATAGTGGTAATGGTGTTTGAATAAAACTTATAAATGTTGTAAACATACAAACTTCTGGGTGTTGAGAGGGTTATGCAAGTCTGTGTTAGTACACAATGATACAGTGACACAAAATTCAGACAGCCGCACTGAGCAACAAACCGATACACTGAAAGACAGACATAGAAAACCAAATACACTAAATGACAGACACACTGAAAACCAAATACACTGATAAGTGATAGACAGACACACTGAAAACCAAATACACTGATAAGTGATATACAGACACACTGAAAACCAAATACACTGATAAGTGATAGACAGACACACTGAAAACCAAATACACTGAAAGACAGACACATCGAAAGACAAACACCAAAAACCAGAAACACTGAAAAGCATAATGAAAGACAGAAACACTGAAAGACAAACACAGAAGAAGAAGAAGAAGAAGAAGACACACTGAATGAGTCATGCTAATAATAGTAATAATAATGGAAATTAGTAAAGCGCACACTGAACTAGAGACATACTAAAAAAGAGAGGCGGTGAAATGCAGACACACTGAATGGTGGACCAAACAGACAGACTCACAATATCCACCAGCTGCTCATGGAGGGCAATCAGATGCACTGTGGGCAGCGTGAATAGCTGTAACTTGGTGATCACGTCATCCTGAAACACACTCCACAACTGTAACATCCTGCAGCACACTCCACTGCTGCAACATCTTGAAACACACTCCACAACTGTAACATCCTGAAACACACTCCACAACTGTAACACCCTGCAGCACACTCCACAGCTGTAAAATTCTGAAACACATATTCCACAGCTCGAAGCATCCCAATGCGCACATTCCGCAGCTCTAAACATCCTGAAACACATCCCATAGTAATAACATCCTGATGCACACACTCTACAGCTTTAACATCCTGATGCATACACTCCACAGTTCTAAACATCCTGAAACACACACTCCACAGCTCTAACATCCTGATGAACACTCTCCACAGCTCTAACATCCTGATGAACACTCTCCACAGCTCTAACATCCTGATGCACACACTCCACAGCTCTAAACATTCTGATGCACACACTCCACATCTCTGAACATCCTGAAACACACATTCCACAGTTCTAACATTTTGAAACACACTCCACAGCTCTGAATATCCTGAAACACACATTCCACAGTTCTAACATTTTGAAACACACTCCACAGCTATAACACCTCGACACACATACTCCAAGGTTCTAACATCCTGAAGCACACATTCCACAGCTGTAACATCCTGAAACACACTCCACAGTTGCAACATCCTGAAACGTACTCCACACAGCTCTAACAACCTGATACATTCCACGGCTGCAACATCCTGATACTGCACAGTTGTGACATACTAATACACACTCCACAACTGCAACATCCTGATACACACACTCCACAGCTGTGACATCCTGAAACACACTCCACAGCTTAAACATCCTAATACATACACTCCACAGTACATTGTCATAACGTCATTTAACATCCTGATACACACTCCAGTAAACATGCTGAATTCGATTCGGAAGCATTTTGGTTATGGCCAGTTATGGCCATTACGGCCAGCGTGCCAGAATCGGGCCAGATTGTCTATGCCAGATCCGACTTCCTGCATCTGATTTGGTTCCGTTTTTCCAAAGAAGACCTGGACATATTGTGCAAAACCAACCCGGCTCCGATCTGGATGGCCAGGTGAGGCTTTGGCCAGGTGCATCTAGTCCAGGAACAAGCCAGTGTGTAAAAATCGGGCCCGGTTTCTGGCAAAACGCAACCAGCCCGCTACCAGTTTGCCACTTCATCATATTGTGCAAAACCAGGCTGGATCCGATTTGGTTCTGGCTGACTGTGTCAGCTAGGTTTGGGCCAAATGGATCTGGTCTGGAAGCAAGCCGGTGTGCAAACCAGATCCGGCATGTTTACTGGGACACTTCACAGCTGTAACTTGATGATGTCATCCTGAAACACAGCTGTAAGATCATGTCATCCCGAAACGCAGCTGTAAGATCATGAAACACACCCCACAGCAGTAATGTGATCATGTCATCCCGAAACACAGCTGTAAGATCATGAAACATTCCACAGCTGCGACATGGTGATCACATCATCCTGAAACACAGCTGTAATGTGGTGATCACATCATCCTGAAAGACACTCAACAGCTGCAACATCTTGAAACACACACTCCATAGCCATAACTAACCTATGTCATCATATCAGAAGAAAGTATCACAGTGTCGCATAACCACTTCTGAAAGGGAAAAGTAAACAGCTTCATATGTCACAACCACTTTCGAATGGCCAAAATAAACAACATATGTTACAATCACGTTTGAATGGCCAAACTAAAGGACATATGTTAGAACCACTTTCGAATGGCGAAGATAAACAACATACGTTACAATCACTTTTGAATGGCTAAAATAAACAACATGTTACAACCACTTTTGAATGGCCAAAATAAACAACATACGTTACAACCACTTTTGAATGGCCAAAATAAACAACATATGTTACAACCGCTTCTGACAGGCCAAAAGTAAATGACATGGTACTAGCCAAGTAAACAAAATGATGCAGAGATTTAAAAAAATAAACAAAACGTAGCGGATATTTAATTTGACTTTCAAAAGTCTTGCTTGGGGTTCTAATGGTTGGTTGCTTGGGGTACTACTGATTGTTTGGGGTACTAATGGTTGGTTGCTTGGGGTACTAACGGTTGGTTGGTTGCTTGGGGTACTAACGGTTGGTTGCTTGGGGTACTAATGGTTGGTTGGGGTACTATGTTTGGTTTCTTGGGGTACTAACGGTTGGTTGGTTGCTTGGGGTACTAATGGTTGGATGCCTGGGGTACTAATGGTTGGTTGCTTGGGGTACTAATGGTTGGATGCCTGGGGTACTAATGGTTGGTTGCTTGGGGTACTAATGGTTGGTTGCTTGGGGTACTAATGGTTGGTTGCCTGGGGTACTAATGGTTGGTTGCTTGGGGTACTAATGGTTGGTTGCCTGGGGTACTAATGGTTGGTTGCTTGGGGTACTAATGGTTGGTTGGTTGCTTGGGGTACTAACGGTTGGTTGCTTGGGGTACTAATGGTTGGTCGCTTGGGGTACTAACGGTTGGTTGGTTGCTTGGGGTACTAATGGTTGGTTGGTTGCTTGGGGTACTAACGGTTGGTTGCTTGGGGTGCTAATGGTTGATTGGGGTACTAATGGTTGGTTGCTTGGGGTACTAATGGTTGGTTGCTTGGGGTACTAATGGTTGGTTGCTTGGGGTACTAATGGTTGGTTGCTTGGGGTACTAATGGGTACTATGTTTGGTTTCTTGGGGTACAAATGGTTGCTTGGGTCACAAATGGTTGCTTGTACTTACAGCCTGAGACAGAAGGAGCTCCCTGGTTATCCCTTTCTCACAGTTGTTCATGAAACGCATCAGGTGCTGTGAACACCAAACAGCACTGTGTTGTAGCTAGACACAGACTTACACACTGTAACACGAAACAGCACTGTGTTGTAGCTAGATACAGACTTACACACTGTAACACGAAACAGCACTGTGTTGTAGCTAGATACAGACTTACACACTGTAACACGAAACAGCACTATGTTGGGGGCAGACACAGACTTGCACACTGTAACCACACTGTAACACAGCACTGTGTTGGGGACAGACAGAGACTTGCACACTGTAACCACACTGTAACACATCACTGTGTTGGAGGTAGACACAGACTTGCACACTGTGACTACACTGTAACACATCACTGTATTGGGGCAGACACAGACGTGCACACTGTAACTACACTGTAATACCAAACAGCACTGTGTTGGAGGCTGACACAGACTTGCACACTGACTACACTGTAACACATCACCGTATTGGGGCTGACACAGACGTGCACACTGTAACTACACTGTAACATAGCACTGTGTTGGGGGCAGACACAGACTTGCACATTGTGACTATATTGTAACACCAAACAGTACTGTATTGGGGCAGACACAGACTTGCACACTGTAACTACACTGTAACACCAAACAGCACTGTATTGGGGCAGACACAGACTTGCACACTGTAACTACACTGTAACACCAAACAGTACTGTATTGGGGCAGACACAGACTTGCACACTGTAACTACACTGTAACACCAAACAGCACTGTATTGGGGCAGACACAGACTTGCACACTGTAACTACACTGTAACACCAAACAGCACTGTATTGGGGCAGACACAGACTTGCACACTGTAACTACACTGTAACACCAAACAGCACTGTGTTGGGGCAGACACATATTTGCACACTGTAACTACACTGTAACACAGCACTGTATTGGGGCAGACACAGACGTGCACGCTGTAACTACACTGTAACACAGCACTGTGTTCGGGGAAGACACATACTTACACACTGTAACTATACTGTAACACCAAACAGCACTGTATTGGGGCAGACACAGACGTGCACACTGTAACTACACTGTAACACCAAACAGCGCTGTGTTGGGGCAGACACAGACTTGCACACTGTAACTACACTGTAACATAGCATTGTATTAGGGCAGACACAGACGTGCACACTGTAACTACACTGTAACATAGCATTGTATTAGGGCAGACACAGACGTGCACACTGTAACTACACTGTAACATAGCATTGTATTAGGGCAGACACAGACGTGCACACTGTAACTACACTGTAACATAGCATTGTATTAGGGCAGACACAGACGTGCACACTGTAACTACACTGTAACATAGCACTGTATTGGGGCAGACACAGACTTGCACACTGTAACTACACTGTAACACAGCACTGTTTGGGGCAGACACAGACGTGCACACTGTAACTACACTGTAACACAGCACTGTATTGGGGCAGACACAGACTTGCACACTGTAACTACACTGTAACACAGCACTGTATTGGGGCAGACACAGACTTGCACACTGTAACTACACTGTAACACAGCACTGTGTTGGGGGCAGACACAGACTTGCACACTGTAACTACACTGTAACACAGCACTGTGTTGGGGGCCGACACAGACTTGCACATTGTAACTACACTGTAACACAGCACTGTGTTGGGGGCCGACACAGACTTGCACATTGTAACTACACTGTAACACAGCACTGTGTTGGGGGCCGACACAGACTTGCACATTGTAACTACACTGTAACACAGCACTGTGTTGGGGGCCGACACAGACTTGCACACTCTTTCTTTCTGCTCATCGTCAGATGACCCTGCGCAGTGAACAGGATTTTTACATCCAATTACTAACTCACCTCTGAAATAGAAGTAAACAAGTGACACCTTTGATTTATCACATAGACTGCAATTCTGGTATTGAATAGGTGAGAATGTGATCAGCTATAACTCTTTAACTGTGCATAGCATCAAAGTTTTAAACACTGGTGTGGTCCACACAGCAACAGCAGCTCACAATCAGTATCTGTGGCAACTACACACTGCATAATGTTTCACCTGTCTGCAGATGTTCAGGTCATGTTAAACTATTTCAACATGTGGTACTGTCGACAGCATTCACTTGTGTGTTAAACTCTGCCATTATGTGTAACTGTCAGCTGTGTAGTGTGTTTTACTTGTGTGTATGTACAGGGCAATCTTAAATTATGTCACTAAGTGACTGTTAACTGTGTAGTGTTTTACTTGTGTGTATGTACAGGGCAATCTTAACTTCTGTCACTGTTAACTGTGTAGTGTTTTACTTGTGTGTATGTACAGGGCAATGTTAACTTCTGTCACTGTTAAGTGTAGTGTTTTACTTGTGTGTATGTACAGGGCAATCTTAACTTCTGTCACTGTTAACTGTGTAGTGTTCTACTTGTGTGTGTGTGTACAGGGCAATCTTAACTTCTGTCACTGTTAACTGTGTAGTGTTTTACACGTGTGTATGTACAGGGCAATCTTAACTTCTGTCATTGTTAACAGTGTAGTGTGTTTTACTTGCGTGTGTGTACAGGGCAATGTTAAGTTCTGTCACTGTTAACTGTGTAGTGTGTTTTACTTGCGTGCAGGTACAAGGCAATCTTAATTTCTGTCACTGTTAACTTGCAGTGTTTTACATGTGTGTATGTACAGGGCAATCTTAACTTCTGTCACTGTTAACTGTGTAGTGTTTTACACGTGTGTATGTACAGGGCAATCCTAACTTCTGTCACTGTTAACTGTGTAGTGTTTTACTCGTGTGTATGTACATGGCAATCTTAACTTCTGTCACTGTTAACTGTATAGTGTTTTACTTGCCTGTATGTACAAGGCAATCTTAATTTCTGTCACTAAGTGTCACTGTTAACTAGGAGCATGGCCCGAAAAGAAGGTTGTGTGGCAAGCATTATGTTATCATATTTCACATAATTATTGGGCGATTCAGTGAAGCTGGTTTGCATGAGTAAATGCCCTTTGTAATCTTTTGCACAAGAAGTCATGAAAGGTCGCAACTGCCACTTCCAGGCCGATTTTTGAGTATGCACTGGTTCACGCTGTGTATAACAATGGAAGCTGAACCTAGAATTGTGAAGCAGTACAAATGCCACCACTGTTGCATTTGTAAGAATTACAGGGGAAAGGTGACGGACAATGGAGAGAGAAAAGTGTCTTTCCATCATTTCCCCTCTGACCGGAAGATTGCGAGTGCATGAAAAAGATGTGTTGTTTGGTACGCTACAGCATGACAACACTCTGACAACAGGCCTTCAAAAATGCCTTTAAAGCTGACACTGTAAATTTCGTAAATTCACTGTCACCGCCTTCCATTGTGAAGAATGCATGTGCTGGAAGTAAAAACAGCCAGGGGACTTCAGCAACGCTGGGTAAAAGTCAATGAAGTTAACAATCCCGCCTGAACCCCAATGTCACGCATGCGGTGTATGTACAGAGAACTAATCATTCTGCTCTGTACTGTGTGTGAATGTACAGCTCACAGTCAGTATCGTGGTGCTCGGTAATACCGTGGCTAAGAGCAATTTCCTTTCGGTAGAGTGACGTCCCTTCTTTTTGTACTGCTGGCATGTTGGGGACGCCACAGTGCAGTAACAAGTTTGAAGTTTAGAACCAAGAGTCCGTCTATTGTACGAAGCGTGCGCTTTTAATGTGCGAGTGTGTGTATGTGTGTGGGGAAAGGGGGGATACTACAAGCATGAGGTGACAGTTTAATGTGCAGGCAACGATTCAACTCACACTCACATATTTAGAAGGTCATGAGGAGACAGTCTGAATGTACATGCAATGCTTCAATTGACACTCATGTTAAGGAGATCATGAGGGGACACAGTCTGACTGAGCAGGCAAAGATTCAACTCACAGTCAGTGCGTGCAGGAGGTCATGAGGGGACACGTGCTGGCCACTGCCCACCCCCAGCTTGCTTGCTTCCATCTCAATGTCCTGCAGACATCATCAGCACGTATCACCACTACCATCAAACACCACCGCCACACACCACCATCAGCATACATAACCACTACCATCAAACACCACCGCCACACACCACCATCAGCATACATCACCACTACCATCAAACACCACTGCCACACACCACCCTCAGCATATCAACATCTACTCCACTACCATCAAACACCACTGCCACACACCACCATCAGTATACATAACCACTACCATCAAACACCACTTCCACACCACTATCAGCATACATCACTACTACCATCAAACACCACTGCCACACACCACCATCAGTATACATAACCACTACCATCAAACACCACTGCCACACACCACCATCAGTATACAGCACCACTACCATCAAACATCACTTCCACACCACTATCAGCATACATCACTACTACCATCAAACACCACTGCCACACACCACCATCAGTATACATAACCACTACCACCAAACACCACCGCCACACACCACCATCAGCATACATAACCACTACCATCAAACACCACCGCCACACACCACCATCAGTATACATAACCACTACCATCAAACACCACCGCCACACACCACCATCAGTATACATAACCACTACCATCAAACACCACCGCCACACACCACCATCAGCATACATAACCACTACCATCAAACACCACCGCCACACACCACCATCAGCATACATAACCACTACCATCAAACACCACTGCCACACCACCATCAGTATACATAACCACTACCATCAAACACCACCGCCACACACCACCATCAGTATAAATAACCACTACCATCAAACACCACTGCCACACCACCATCAGCATACATCACTACTATCACACATCATCACACACCACAACTACCATCAAAAATCATCACCATACATCATCACACACCACCACTACCATCAAACACCACTGACACACACCACCACCATCATCATACATCATTATCAATATACACCACCATCACCGTACACCACCATCATCACACACCACCATCATCACACACCATTGTCATCACTCGCCACAATCATCACATATCACCATCATCAAACACTACCATCACCACACACTGCTTTCATCACACACCACCACCATCACACACCACCACCATCACACACCACCACCATCACACACCACCACATCACACACCACCATCATCACACACCACCATCATCACACACCACCACCATCACACACCACCATCATCACACATCACCACCATCACACACCATTGTCATCACTCGCCACAATCATCACATATCACCATCATCAAACACTACCATCACCACACACTGCTTTCATCACACACCACCACCATCACACACCACCATCACACACCACCACCTCATCACACACCACCACCATCACACACCACCACCATCACACACCACCATCATCACACACCACCACCATCACACACCACCACCATCACACACCATTATCACACACCACCACCATCACATACCATCATGATACACACCACCATCACCACCACCACCACCACCACCACTGCACATACAACCATCACACACACACACCACCATCACACCCATGTCACTATCACACATCACCACCATCACACACCACAATCACCACACACCCTCATCTCACAGTCTGGGTGGTGTGTGTTTCTGAAACTTGTGATTTTTGTTCAGCGTTGGCAAATCTGTGTGTGATGGCAGCTAGGTTCCATGTGAAGTTGGTGTGTTCATGTGAGTTGTTTTGAGTCCTGTCACGGCCGGCCGGGGTCACATGAGTCAGTGTGTTCATGTGAGTTGTTTTGTGTTCTGTCACGCCCGGCCGGGTGTCACATGAGTCAGTGTGTTCATGTGAGTTGTTTTGAGTCCTGTCACGCCCGGCTGGGGTCACATGAGTCAGTGTGTTCATCTTTGCAGAAATATGTGTTTGTATTATTGTGAAGAGGTTACAGAGTTTTGGTAAAATCTAATGGTGTGGACTACAGTGACAATCTTTTCTCTTGGTTGGTTTGTTTCATTCGTAAAAGGGAGAGTAAGGCTGTAACCTGTCACTGTAGGGTCACCTGTTTGTATTTAGGCTTCCTTGCCGTGTTGTCAGTTGTATTCGACTCGGACACTCTTCTGTGGGTGTCTTCTGTCCATTCATAACCTGTGCCTTATGTCCGTTTATAACCTGTGTGTATCTTCTGTCCAGTCATAACCTGGGTCGTCTGTCCGTTTATAACCCGTGGATGTCTTCGCTCTATTCATAACCTGTGGGTGTCTTCCGTCCGTTTATAACCTGTGGATGTCTTCTGTCCCTTTATAACCTGTGGGTGTTTTCTGTCCCTTTATAGCCTGTGGGTGTCTTCTGTCCCTTTATAGCCTGTGGGTGTCTTCTGTCCCTTTATAGCCTGTGGGTGTCTTCTGTCCAGTCATAACCTGTGGGTGTCTTCTGTCCGTTTATAACCTGTGGGTGTCTTCTGTCCCTTTATAGCCTGTGGGTGTCCTCTGTCCGTTTATAACCTGTGGGTGTCTTCTGTCCCTTTATAACCTGTGGGTGTCTTCCATCCGTTTATAACCTGTGGGTGTCTTCTGTCCGTTTATAACCTATGGGTTTCTTATGTCCCTTTATAACCTGTGGGTGTCCTCTGTCCGTTTATAGCCTGTGGGTGTCTTCTGTCCGTTTATAACCTGTGGGTGTCCTCTGTCCCTTTATAGCCTGTGGGTGTCCTCTGTCCGTTTATAACCTGTGGGTGTCTTCTGTCCGTTTATAACCTGTGGGTGTCTTCTGTCCCTTTATAGCCTGTGGGTGTCCTCTGTCCGTTTATAACCTGTGGGTGTCTTCTGTCCGTTTATAACCTCTGGATGTCTTCGGTCCATTCATACCCTGCGGGTGGCTTCTGTCCGTTTATAACCTGTGGGTGTCTTCTGTCCGTTTATAACCTCTGGATGTCTTCGGTCCATTCATACCCTGCGGGTGGCTTCTGTCCGTTTATAACCTGTGGGTGTCTTCTGTCCGTTTATAACCTGTGGGTGTCTTCTGTCCCTTTATAACCTGTGGGTGTCTTCTGTCCGTTTATAACCTATGGGTTTCTTCTGTCCGTTTATAACCTGTGGGTGTCCTCTGTCCGTTTATAACCTGTGGGTGTCTTCTGTCCGTTTATAACCTGTGGGTGTCTTCTGTCCCTTTATAACCTGTGGGTGTCTTCTGTCCATTGAGAACCTGTTGGTGTAGGTGTGTAAGTGCGCTTGTCACTAGCGTGAGTTGAAATTTTAAAAATGTCTTTGGTTGAAAGGCAGTGTCACTGTATGAGCAGTCTGCATGTGACACTGAGGCATTACTGTCTAGCACAAGGTGCACCGCAAAAACGTACGGTGGTACCACCTGCACAAGGTACATCCACAGTAGTACCACCTGCACAAGGTACATCCACAGTAGTACCACCTGCACAAGGTACATCCACAGTAGTACAACCTGCACAAGGTACATCCACAGTAGTGCAACCTGCACAAGGTACATCCACAGAAACTCACTGTTGACCACCTGCACAAGGTACATCCACAGAAACTCACTGTAGACCACCTGCACAAGGTACATCCACAGAAACTCACTGTAGACCACCTGCACATGATACATCCACAGAAACTCGCAGTGGACCACCTGCACATGGTACATCTACAGAAATTCACTGTGGACCACCTGCACAAGGTACATCCACAGAAACTCACTGTGGACCACCTGCACATGGTACATCTACAGAAACTCACTGTGGACCACCTGCACATGATACATCCACAGAAACTCACTGTGGACCACCTGCACATGGTACATCTACAGAAACTCACTGTGGACCACCTGCACATGGTACATCTACAGAAACTCACTGTGGACCACCTGCACAAGGTACATCCACAGAAACTCACGGTGGTACCACCTGCACAAACTAGACCTACAGAAACTCACCATGGTATCACAAGCACAGTGTAACTAACCCACAGAAACTCACTGTGGTACCATCTGCACAGTGTAACCCACAAAAACTCACTGTGGTACCGCCTGCACAAGGTACATCCACAGTGGTACCATCTGCACAAGGTACATCCTCAGTGGCACCACCTGCACAAGGTACATCCACAGTGGTACCACCGGCACAAGGTACATCCACAGTGGTACCACCTGCGCAAGGTATATCCACAGTGGTATCACCTGTACAAGGTATATCCACAGTGGCATCACCTGCACAGTGTAACCCACAGAAACTCACCCAGTTCACTTTGGGATTACCTGCACAATGTACACCCAGAGAAGCTCACCCAAGTGTCACCTGTGCAATGCATACATCCATCACAATTCACTCTGGGATTACCTGCACGATGTACACCCAGAGAAACTCAATGACGCGACGGAAGCTGCGTCTGTAGAGCCATGAAGACAGAGCATCAAGATGGCTGCGCAGAAACGTGGTAACCGGCAACAGACATGTTGCTATGGAGACGCTAGGTGGCTTAAGGCTCAACAAAAGCGTCAGACCATCCCTCAGGAAAAGGTTGATCTGAAGAGACAAAATGTGAGACAGTGTCAGACAATCAATGGTCACTCAGTCATGATATACAAATTCAAATCAGTTCAACATATATATATATATATATATGCAGAATACATAAATTACGGCCACAATTACCCAATTTTACCCTAAAGACTACTCTTCCAAATCCCACCCAAAAGGACACATTTCCCAATCTCAGCCTAAATGACACGGTTCTAAATCTCACTCTAAAGGCCACACTTCCAAATGCCACTGTATGTGCCCTTTGCTCAAAACTCACCTGAAAGGCCACACTTTCAAATCACACTCTAACGGCCTAAAAGCCACACTTCCAAATCTCACTAAATCTCACCTGAAAGTACACTTCCAAATCTAACCCAAAAGGACACTTTGAAATCTGACCCTACTGGCCAAACTTCCAAATCACATTCTAAATCAGTAAAGGCCACATTCCAAATTTCACACTAAAGACCCCTCTCCCAGATCTCACCTTAACACCCCTCTTCCAGATCTCACCCTATAAGGCCCCTTTTTTCAAATCTCACCCTAAATACCCCTCTTCCAGATCTCACCCTAGGGACCCCTCTCCGAAGTCTCACCCTAAATACCCCTCTTCCAAATCTCACCCTAAATACCCCTCTTCCAGATCTCACCCTAAATACCCCTCTTCCAGATCTCACCCTAAATACCCCTCTTCCAGATCTCACCCTAAATACCCCTCTTCCAGATCTCACCCTAAATACCCCTCTTCCAAATCTCACCCTAAATACCCCTCTTCCAGATCTCACCCTAAATACCCCTCTTCCAGATCTCACCCTAAATACCCCTCTTCCAGATCTTTACCCTAAATACCCCTCTTCCAGATCTCACCCTAAATACCCCTCTTCCAGATCTCACCCTAAATACCCCTCTTCCAGATCTCACCCTAAATACCCCTCTTCCAGATCTCACCCTAAATACCCCTCTTCCAGATCTCACCCTAAATACCCCTCTTCCAGATCTCACCCTAAATACCCCTCTTCCAGATCTCACCCTAAATACCCCTCTTCCAGATCTCACCCTAAAGGCCAGCAGTCGGCAGAGAGCGGTCCAGACGGACATGAGGTGCAGCCGGGTTTCTTCCACACTCTGCTGCTCCAGTCCAAAGCTGTCGCCACCCATACATTCACCCTCACCCATACGGTGACTGCCATCCATACATTCACTGTCGCCTTCACCAGCCTTGCACTGGGTGCTGCTGGCTTTCCTTCCACCAGTGGCTGCGAACAACACATGGACAGTAGAGGGTGTCACCACAAAACTACATGTAACATGACATGGATGAGTCACAACAAAACTACATGTAACATGACATGGATGAGTCACAACAAAACTACATGTAACATGACATGGATGAGTCACAACAAAACTACATGTAACATGACATGGACGAGTCACAACAAAACTACATGTAACATGACATGGACGAGTCACAACAAAAACTACATGTAACATGACATGGGCAAGTCACAACAAAACCACTTGTAACATGACATGGACCGTAGAGGGTGGTCACCACAAAACTACTTGTAACACGACAGGGATGGTAGAGGGTGACACCACGAATCTGCTTGTAACATATGACATGGACGGTGATGGACGAATCACCACAAAACGGATTGTAACATGACAAACAAAAGAGGGTGAGTCACCACAAAAGTACTTGTTACATAACATGGACGGTAAGGGTGAGTCACCACAATACTACCTGTAACAAGGTATGGACGAGTCAGCATAAAACTACCTGTAACAAGGTATGGACGAGTCAGCATAAAACTACCTGTAACAAGGCACGGACGAGTCAGCATAAAACTACCTGTAACAAGGTATGGACGAGTTAGCATAAAACTACCTGTAACAAGGTATGGACGAGTCAGCATAAAACTACCTGTAACAAGGCACGGACGAGTCAGCATAAAACTACCTGTAACAAGGCACGGACGAGTTCGCATAAAACTACCTGTAACAAGGTATGGACGAGTCACCACAATACTACCTGTAACATAACATGGACGGTAGAGGGTGTCACCACAAAATTGCTTGTCACATGACATGGACATAGAGACTGTGTTAATTCATGTCTTATGCACTTTTGAGTGCACACATTTTAGATAAAATATGCAAAAACTGAAGGTCTAGTTTCATGACTAGCCACCAACATGAATAAATCTAGACATGACTATTGTCACAGCAGACCCCCAACATGAATCTATCTAGACATGACTATGGTCACGGCAGACCCCCAACATGAATCTATCTAGACATGACTATGGTCACGGCAGACCCCCAACATGAATCTATCTAGACATGACTACGGTCACAGCGGACACATGACCTGCTGGGCTTGGAACTGTCCTCCCTCCTTGCCTTCATTTTCAACAGCTAAAAGTACCAATCTATCATAACATGCAAACAGCAACTGTTTAACTGACTTCACTTTCACAACACTGTTTCACTGATTTCACTTTCTTGTGGGTTTTGTTTCTTGTTTTTTTGTTTCTTTCATCATCAGCATGAAACAGACTGACAGCTGATTAAGTGCACAAGCTGCAATATCATTATGCTCTTTTTCGTTTCTTTTTTGTTGTTGTAAGAAGCAGTAACAAGAGGACACAAAACTCACTGTCATGACAAACACCGAGTGCTAGAGCAGATTCTTTCTCTCTCTCTCTCTCTCTCTCTCTCTCTCTCTCTCTCTCTCTCTCTCTCTCTCTCTCACTCTCACACACACACACACACACACAACACACACACACACACACACACACACACACACACACACAAATACACAACACACACACACACACACACACACACACACACACACACACACACACACACACTCACACACACACAAATACACACACACACACACACACAAACACACCACACACACACACACACACACACACACACACACACAGAAACAGAGACAGAGAGTGAAAGGGGCTTCATATGACAGAACTTAATCAAGACCAGCAGAACCACTGACCTCTGACCTACTTCTGTTTGAATTATCGGCTACTGACATAACTGACCTACGACCTTTCCACTGCCATCCACTACTGACGTGACTATGAGCTACAACCCTACTGCTGTCTGCAGCATCAGGTACTGAGGTGATTGAACTGCGACCGTATCACTGCCAGCAACTAATGACCTGACTACGTCCTACGACCTTCCCTCTGTCGGCAGAATCAGATACCTTGCCACTGTCTTCAGCATCAGCTACTGAAGTGATTACGACCTCTGACCTTATTACTATCTTCAGCGTCAGCTACTCAGGTGATTATGACCTCCAACCTTACCATTGTCTTCAGCACTAGCTACCCACGTGACCATGGCCTACCGTTTTACCATTGTCTTCAGCACTAGCTACCCACGTGACCATGGCCTACCATTTTACCATTGTCTTCAGCTCTAGCTACTCACGTGACCATGGCCTACCATTTTACCATTGTCTTCAGCACTAGCTACCCACGTGACCATGGCCTACCATTTTACCATTGTCTTCAGCACTAGCTACCCACGTGACCATGGCCTACCATTTTACCATTGTCTTCAGCACTAGCTACCCACGTGACCATGGCCTACCATTTTACCATTGTCTTCAGCACTAGCTACCCACGTGACCATGGCCTACCATTTTACCAGTGAGTGCAGCATCAGCCGCTAAAGTGACTGTGGCCTATGACCTTACCACTGTCTGCAGCGTCAGCAGCTGGTGGAGAGTGAGGCTGTGGGTCCAGCGTGTGTCCACTGCACCAGTCAAGGAATCGAAGACAGGACATCAGGTTGTTGATCCGAACACACATCTGAGCAACAGTAAACACATCTGAACAATAATAGCACCTAAATCTGAACATGCTGAAAAACAATAAACACATATGAAGAGCAAATAGCCCACATAACTGCATCTATTTTCTGAACGGTGACAATACTGGGGGGAAATCAGGATGCGTAGAGTGCAGATAAGTCTATTCAGCTGGACTACACAGTTTTAAAGTTATATGCATATTTGTCTACGTTTAGGTGTCCTGACTACTGATGTGACACAGTGCCTACCTGCCATTATCTACACAGGATACTGTTGAGGAGAAAAACAAGTACTTGTAGAGGCTGATGCCATCCCACATCCACTGAAGACCACAAAGTCTTCAAGCAATTTGGATTTACACATCAAGACGCATCATAGTCAACACAGACAACAAAGACAGGGACAGGAAAATCTCTAATGGGAAGGGGTCATTGGATTACTGATATATTTTCTAGTCTGGCACACTTTTTCACATTTCAATGAAGAATGGGTTTAGTGTCCAACAGAAGCAGAACTAATTATGACCACGGTTCACCTGTGGAAACAAAGTAGGCCTGTCATTTTTCACTTCCAGTGAAGTTCAAGCTCCTCACAGACTTTTCCATAGAACTGGTCAGAATCAAACAATGTATATGACTCAACTGTGAACTTTGACTCTTGGAAACTAGATAAAGCTGTTGTCATGTGGTGTCCAATCACTTTCAGGTTTTCAGTGTCACACTTGTTGTATTGTTGGCAAAACAGTGGAATTTCCTGATATAAAAATAAACAGAGACAAAAAGCTATTTTGGATGCTATTGCTCACTCACACATGTGGAAGGAAAGCCAGACTCATGAACTCTTCAGCAAACTGGGTTCAGGGGCTATTTGCCATTAACTTTATTTACTGTCCATGTGTACGGGCCCTGAATGCCAGCACCCACACTATGCCCACGGCAGACTAAATGTCAAGTGGTCGATAAATGGCGAAACTCTGTGCTTTACATTGGCAAAATGAACCCGATATATTTTCTTTTACAGGATCCAAAACTTCACAAATATCGATTCAAATGCTATGAATACCTAAAAGAAATCATTCCAGAGTTTCATTCAAAAATGAAGAATAATTGCTGACCTGTGGTGATGTGACTGGCCAACCAGGAAACTATACTTTAAGCTCATTTCAATGCTGCAGGATTGTGGCTCACACCTGGTCAGATTTACCATTGTGTGTGCACATTCACTACCAGCAGAGAATGCATTGTGAATACACCAAGAATGGACTGTGTATATGCTCTTGAAAAGACACTGCTTAACACAATATTTACTGACCTTTGATTGTGATAGATTTCAACATTTTGTGGAGATTTGCAGAACATAGCCCAGCCACGACACATTTCGACAGCACATTAGCAGTCCTATAACACTCCTATCCTGTCTGAAGCACATATATCTCAACAGTTACGGTTCCTACCTGTTGTGTGATGGGTTTGGTACACCTCTGACAGTCACACACATACACACTGAGAATTTTTATTTTTATTTTATTGGCCAAATCTGCGATACCCTTTGTGTGATGGGTTCATATCTCTCAGACAGGAACGAGGCTCTGCGGTTGTGGAAGGCAAAGCAGGTCTGTCGTCCCTCCAGCTGGTGTCGACAACCCCAGATCCTGCCCGCCCTTTGCTGACGGACGGTGTGATCAACCAGCTGAAGCACAACCACCACAACAGTAACACCTAAACTGACACAACCACCACCACAACAGTAACACCTAAACTGACACAACCACCACCACAACAGTAACACCTAAACTGACACAACCACCACCACAACAGTAACACCTAAACTGACACAACCACCACCACAACAATAACACCTAAACTGACACAACCACCACCACAACAATAACACTTAAACTGACACAACCACCACCACAACAATAACACCTAAACTGACACAATCACTACTACCACAAAAGTAAAAGGTAACAGGTACCAAAACAACAGTAACTGTAACCTGCCACAACCACCACCACAACAGTAACCTGTAACCTGCCACAACCACCACCACAACAGTAACCTGTTACCTGCCACAACCACCACCACAACAGTAACCCGCCACAACCACCACAACAGTAACCAGTAACCTGCCACAACCACAACAGTAACCAGTAACCTGCCACAACCACCACCACAACAGTAACCTGTAACCTTCCACAACCACCACAACAGTAACCTACAACCTGCCACAACCACCACCACAACAGTAACCTACAACCTGCCACAACCACCACCACAACAGTAACCTACAACCTGCCACAACCACCACCACAACAGTAACCAGTAACCAGTTACATTGCCATACTGTTACACTTATGTCATGTTACGTTGCCATTTTGTTACAATGCCGTCCTGTTACACTCCTGTATTATTACATTCCTATCCTGTTATGCTGCCATCCATCTATGCTTTGTCTGTTACACTGTGATCCTGCTACACTCCCATCCTGTTACACTGCAGTTCAGTTACATTGCCATCATATTGCACTCTCGTCCTGTTACATTCCTATCCTGTCACACCGCCATCATGTTACACTCATGTCCTCTTACACTCCCATTCTCTCAGACCTCTGTCTTGTTACATTGCCATCCTCTTACACTGTCAACCTGTTACACTCCCATCCTCTTACACTGTTGTCCTGTTACACTCCTATTCTCTTACACTGTTGTCCTGTTACACTCCCATCCTCTTTCACTGTTGTTCTGTTACACTCCCGTCCTCTTACACTGTTTTCCTGTTACATTCCTGGGTGTAAAACACCAAGTTACTTACTTACTGTTACATTACCATCCTCTTACACAGCCATACTCTTACACTGCCATCCTATTACATTCCCATCCAGTTACACTGCCATCCTCTTAATATCCATCCTGTTACACTGCCATCCTATTACATTCCCATCCAGTTACACTGCCATCCTCTTAATATCCATCTGTTACACTGCCATCCTATTACACTCCCATCCAGTTATACTGCCATCCTCTTAATATCCATCCTGTTACACTGCCATCCTATTACATTCCCATCCAGTTACACTGCCATCCTCTTAATATCCATCCTGTTACACTGCCATCCTATTACATTCCCATCCAGTTACACTGCCATCCTCTTAATATCCATCCTGTTACACTGCCATCCTATTACATTCCCATCCAGTTACACTGCCATCCTCTTAATATCCATCCTGTTACACTGCCATCCTATTACATTCCCATCCAGTTACACTGCCATCCTCTTAATATCCATCCTGTTACACTGCCATCCTATTACATTCCCATCCAGTTACACTGCCATCCTCTTAATATCCATCTGTTACACTGCCATCCTATTACATTCCCATCCAGTTACACTGCCATCTTCTTAATATCCATCCTCTTACACTGCCATCCTCCTACATTCCCATCCAGTTACACTGCCATCCTCCTACATTCCCATCCTCTTACATATCCATCCTGATACACTGCCGTTCATCTACACTCCTATCCTGTTACACTGCTATTCAGCTACACTCCCATCCTGATACAGTGCTATTCAGTTACACTCTTACATATCAGTCCTGATATACTGCCATTCATCTACACTCCCATCCTGTTACACTGCTATTCAGCTACACTCCCATCCTGTTACACTGCCATCCTGTTACACTGCTATTCAGCGACACTCCCATCCTGATACAGTGCTATTCAGCTACACTCCCATCCTGATACATTGCCACTCTGCTAAACTCCCATCCTGATACATTGCCATTCTGCTAAACTCCCATCCTGTTGCATTGCTATTGAGCTACACTCCCATTCTGTTGCATTGCTATTGAGCTACACTCCCATTCTCTGACACCATCTTTTTGCACACTACACAAGACAGAGTGAGGCACCGTGGAGCCGATGACTTGGCGGGCAATGTTTTTGGGAACAGCACACAGATCCAAGCACAGCATGTTGTCGGCATAGATGCCCAGACCTCCACACAAAACCTGAAAGTGGAACAGAAATGTTAGCATATCATCATAAACTGAATAAAGAGAAACACATATGTTCATGTCCATCTTCTCTTTCCCTCTAGGTGTGCGTGCGTGCGTGTGTGAGTATGTGTGTGCATGCGTGTGTGTGTATGCGTGTTTTTCAAATGAGTGGTAAAATTATTGATTGACTAACTGAGCAAGTGAATGTAAGATTTAACTGACCAAATGAATGTTGCTCGTGTACTGACTGATCAAGAGACTTACTGACTGACTCATGTTCAGCCTCAGGTAAGTAGCATTATGGCTATGGTCTGCTCTATATCCTGGACATAATTAAGACTACCTGTTTACAGTCAGTTCCTACGGGAAATGAGAGATTGGGATGTCACCATCAAACATTGGATCATGAAAACTGGGCTTTAAGACTTGTTTATTTTTGTATCTGACATGAGCCATTGATAGCCAGAGAAAATCATGTATTGTATAATTATCAGACACAAGCTGTTAATAGCCAATGAAAATTGTGTATTGTATAATTATCAGACACAAGCTGTTAATAGCCAATGAAAATTGTGTATTGTATAATTATCAGACACAAGCTGTTGATAGCCAATGAAAATTGTGTATTGTATAATTATCAGACTGTAATTATCAGACACAAGCAGTTGACAACCAATGAAAATCATCTATTATGTAATTATCAGACACAAGCTGTTAATAGCCAATGAAAATCATGTACTGTGTAATTATCTGACATGAGCCGTTGATAGCCAATGAAAATCATGTATTGTGTAATGATCAGACATGAGCTGTGTATTGTATAATTATCTGACATGAGCCGTTAATAGCCAATGAAAATCATGCATTGTGTAATTATCAGACACAAGCTGTTAATAGTCAATGAAAATCATGCATTGTGTAATTATCAGACACAAGCTATTAATAGCCAATGAAAATCACACATTGTGTAATTATCAGACACAAGCTGTTAACAGCCAGTAAAAATCATGCATTGTGTAATTCTCATACACAAGCTGTCAAGTGGTGTATTGTATAATTATCTGACATGAGCCGTTGATAGCCAATGAAAATCATGTATTGTGTAATTATCAGGCATTTTTGGTAAGTTGAGACTATTTGATCTACTCAACCAAGGCTACACTTTGAATGCAAAAAAACAAACAAAAACAATCTATACCACAAATCTTTCTTGCATCATCAGTGTCATTATCTCATGACTGGTGATGTTTCAGATTTTGTTCTTTCATCCTGGTGTCTGCCGTTCAAAGGCAATATTTTCTCAATGATTGCCTTTCCATCAATCACTGCATGAATGTGTGGGTGCACGGTATCTGTCTGATGACACACTAGATCCTGTGATCATATGACCATGTGAATGACAGTGGACCATAGCCTTTAGGTCCATTTGGACCTCTCTAATACCAGTCTTTGCTATACTACAAACATGCATAAACACAAATAGTCAAAAGATTAATGCATTTACACCTACAAATTGTACATCTGCAGAAGCATTAGAAGTTTCTTCATCAACAGGCATATAACAACCACTGCAGGCAAATATGTCAATGAAAAGAAGCAATAGTACATTTCTGCACACAATGACACAAGTTTGGTGAAGTACAAAATAACAATGTTTCACAGTCAAACAGTGTTCTACAGCACAGATAAAAATTAAAAAAGTTAAATGGAACAATACAAATGAATGCTGAAAATCATATATTTGATAATATGTGCTACTAGGACAATACAGAGATACCGCTGGAAAATTCAAGGATCCATTATTCAAACAAGTTATTCCAAGTTTGACTAAGTCCAAGTCTGAAACATATTTCTGCAGATTACATTTGAAACAAGAAGAGAAATACAGGATTTTATATTTCAGGACAAGGAGTTCCAGAGGGATGCACCAGCAAAGGATATGCTAGTTTCAAAACCAGCCCTGGCCTCGGCACACAGAGGTTATTGCAGGGCTCAGTGGCTGCATGGTGACTGACAGAGAGTTGTGTTCCCTTCTTGAGAGTTGTGTTCCCTTCTTGTGAGTTGTTGCATTAGGTTAAAGACTCCAAGTGCACTCAGATTTTGTTCTGTAGACAGGGAAGGATCAGGAAGAACTAATTTACCTGCCCTTCAGTGGGGAGAGTTAATTTACCTGCCCTTCAGTGGGGAGAGTTAATCTACCTGCCCTTCAGTGGGGAGAGTTAATCTACCTGCCCTTCAGTGGGGAGAGTTAATCTACCTGCCCTTCAGTGGGGAGAGTTAATTTACCTGCCCTTCAGTGGGGAGAGTTAATCTACCTGCCCTTCAGTGGGGAGAGTTAATCTACCTGCCCTTCAGTGGGGAGAGTTAATCTACCTGCCCTTCAGTGGGGAGAGTTAAGTTTTTGAAGTGTGCTTTGCCACAGCCACCCCACTGAACAACTGAGCCAGTGTATGATCTTACTGAGTCTGTGAGTACGTAGGTGGACTGATACAGTTGCTAAGCAAATTAATTATTAAGTCATGGGAAGAAGGAAGGAAGAATTTAATAAATATTATAATCTCTATGTATTAATAGCAATTCCCCCTGACTTTCAAATATTTGTTCCAATGCTTGGTGAACTGTTCAAATGTTTCCCCCTTGAAAGGGACCATGGGTATATTCAATAAAACAGGAACTCTAAATCAAATTTAGTCTCTCTCTCTCTCTCTCTCTCTCTCTCTCTCTCTCTCTCTCTCTCATTCCACACACACACACACACACACACACACACACACACACACACACACACACACACACACACACACACACACACACACACACACACACAGAGGCAAACAGACACACTCTTGAAGGAAATTCAGGCTGCCTTATATGGGTGAGAGTGAAGGAGCTGCAAGAACTGTGCTATCCATACATACCATTCTGTGTCCAAACAACAGTATGGCTGCCAGCGTTTAGGATTTTTATCGTGTGCACAGGTGTTGGTGCATGTGATAGCCAATGGGGGATGGACGACAAACACCCCAAGTCAGCCTGCACTGAAAGCTGACTCCGGGAGAAAAATACCTTGCCGTAGTGAGAGATGAAACCTGCATCAACAGTGTGCTGGCTTTTGGGTCAAACAACTATCAGCTGACCCCCCCCCCCCCCCCCCCCACCACAGGTACACAAACCTTGACAATGTTGAGGTGAGTGGTTGCCTGGGATGACTCCAACAGAGAGGCGAGGGCTGCAGCCTCCGCCCCACCACCCCCACTCCCAACTCCCTCCACTCCCTGCTGCACTGGGAAAATTGCCTGGCACAGTGAGCGGCCAAATCCCAGCGTCCTTTGCAACAGCACAATGAGGTCGATGGTGGATCCTGACACAGGGATGATGACATCATGTGACAAGGCAGGGATTGGAAACGACACTGTGGACTGCACTGACTGCAGAAACTGATGCTCGCTCTCTGTTGCCATGGAAACCGAGCTGACCTTGCGGAATGCGCTGACCCCAGCGGGCTGAGGTTTTTGAGGACCGGGCCTGAAGGCGTCAGGCTTCTTCTCTGAAACCACGCAGCGAGCGCCGCTTGTCCTCTCAGCCCAGGCGTGAGGCAGGGGGCACGACTGTCTTCCTCCAAACGCTGCATCCACCATTCCCTGCGTCAGCCCATCCCCCTCTTCCCCCCCAGCCTGGCTCGGGCTGCACGACAGCCGGGACTGTGAGTCAGACTTTCTCTTGCCTGAGCTGTCCCCGTGAGGCTGCTGTGGTGTAGGGGTGCTCTCCGCGTTTGACATTCCGCGGTAAGAGAAGCTGAGGTCTGTCACTTCGTGGACAGGTGGATAGGCATAGCTGTCATCCTGAGAATCTGAGTCGACCTCGCTATCGATGGAGCGCCCAGTTTCCCTCACCGCTGGCTCCATCTCCTCATAATCACTGACTGTGTCCAGGATGCAGCTCTCTTGCTCCCTGGCCTGATCGGGGGGGAATACAGCCTCGCTCTGCTCCACTGACTCTTCAACTGATCTACAGCTGGCCTCAGTCTGGCTGACTGCAACATTGTCCCCACTCCTTCCAATTGCAACGTTGTCACCACTCCCTCTCATTGCAACGTTGTCACCACTCCCTCTCATTGCAACGTTGTCCCCACTCCCTCTCATTGCAACGTTGTCACCACTCCCTCTCATTGCAACGTTGTCCCCACTCCCTCTCAAGTCCTCCACTGCTGCAGCAGAGTGCAGTCCATGGACCTGCATCTGCTCCGACATCCTGACTTCTGAGACTACACGCACGATGGCCGGACGGTCAGAAAAGAGTGGCAGAGAGGCACAGTGATGGCGTTTGTCTGCAAAACTGAGGAAGTCACCAGCATGCTCAGTGTCTGCGGACTGGGTGTCAGGTAGAGTGGGGGTGGGGGTGGGGGTGGGGGCTGGCCTGTGGACCATCTCACAAGACTGACCCAGTGACCCAGCCAGGTGATGGATGCCCAGTGAAGAACCCTGCACAAAAACAAGTGGCCCATAAGATTTTAGACTAAATGTTCAACAGGTTCAAGTTAGGGGTCAGATTCACATGATTTGAAGCAGCTTAATGCTGTGACTGCATGTGCTTAAAGCATCCTACAACTGCAGAGCTGAAACAACTTTACAACTACAAAGCTAAAACCGACAACCACAGAGCTGAAACAACTTTACAACTACAAAGCTAAAACCCACAACTACAGAGCTGAAGCAATTTATAACTACAGAGCTAAAACCAACAACTACAGAGCTGAAACAACTTTACCACTACAGAGTTAAAACCCACAACTACAGAGCTGAAACAGTTTTACAACTAAAACCCACAACTACAGAGCTGAAACAGTTTTACAACTAAAACCCACAACTACAGAGCTGGAACAACTTACAATTACAGTGCTAAAGCCCAAAACTACAGAGCTGAAACAACTTTACAGCTACAGAGCTAAAACCCACAACTACAGAGCTGAAACAACTTTACAACTACAAAGCTAAATCCCACAACTACAGAGTTAAAACAACTTACAACTACAGAGCTAAAACCTAAAACTAAAGGTCTGAAACAACTTTACAATTACAGAGTCAAAGAATAAAACTACAGAGCTAAAACAGCATACAACCTCAGAGTAGAAGCCTACTACTACAGAGCTAAAACAGCATACAACCACAGAGTTGAAGCCTGTGACTAGTACTCAGTATCACACAGCTGAAATAACCTAGAACCTGCTACTGCAGACCAGAAACAACATACTGCAGAACTCAATCTTGCTCCTACAGAAATGAACCAATGTACAACACAGCTGAAATCTCATACAACAGAGCTGAACCAATCAAGATCATTTAACACAGGAAATTTGAATTAAAGTCATGAAGTAAAATAAACAAACAGATAAATAATAAACAATGTACTACACTGATTTTTCTACTACAGGGCTGTAAGCTTCTGTTACAGACCAGGAAAAAGTGACTGCTACCAAGCCAAAATCAAACCCCCAATATACAGGCCAAAATCAAACCCCTAATACACAGGCCAAAAACAAACCCCTAATACACAGGCCAAAAACAAACCCCTAATACACAGACCAAAAACAAACCACTAATACACAGGCCAAAAACAAACCAAAACAAACCACTAATACACAGGCCAAAAACAAACCCCTAATACACAGGCCAAAAACATATGCCTAATACACAGGCAAAGTAAACTCCCTGTTAGACAGCATAAAGAAAAAACTGTTACAGAACCAGCAGTCTGCTAACACAGAGTTTCAACTACCTCCTACCAAGGAGTTCAGTAGCCTCCTCAAACACAGCCACAAGTACGTCCTGCTACACAGCTGAAATGACATCCTGCTAAACAGCTAAAACCACATCTTTGATACACAGCTAAGTCTATATCCTGCCACACAGCAAAAACTACATACGGCTAAACAGCTAAAAGTAACTATTGCTACAGAGCTAAAACTACATCCTTTTACAGAGCTAAAACCTACCTCCTGCAGCAGAGCTTCACCGATCCCCTTCCACAGAGCTAAACTACTGCGACAAACTGCTTCCTATTACACAGCAAAAAGCTACAGCCACATTGTCCTACACTGTCAGAACTACCTCCCGCAGCACGTGAAGCCCCCCACAGCTACAAAGGTGACGTTGCAGCGTGCAATGCTGACCTGTGCAGATGCTGAACCGAAGCAGCTGAAGGCACTGTTGACGGAGGGGGTCAGCGACACGGAGCGCACCGTGTGGGGACTGGAGGAGGAGCTGGTCAGTGGCGGACTGCCCTCACTGCACATCTGGATCTGCTGGGTCACAAACTGCACACAGGGACCAGTCAGCACTGGACTGCCTCACAGTGCATCGTACACACACACAGGGACCAGTCAGCACTGGACTGCCTCACAGTGCATCATACACACATACAGGGATTGGTCAGTGGTGGTAACACATACAGGGATTGGTCGGTGGTGGTAACACATACAGGGACTGGTCAGTGGTGGTAACACATGCAGGGACTGGTCAGTGGTGGTAACATAAGGGACTGGTCAGTGGTGGTAACACATGCAGGGACTGGTCAGTGGTGGTAACACATACAGGGACTGGTCTGTGGTGGTAACATAAGGGACTGGTCAGTGGTGGTAACATAAGGGACTGGTCAGTGGTGGTAACACATGCAGGGACTGGTCAGTGAAAGTTAGTCTGGTACCAGTTGTAGTGTTGGTGTGTTGTTTTACACTCTGAGTGTGAAAGTTAGTCTGGTACCAGTTGTAGTGTTGGTGTGTTGTTTTACACTCCGAGTGTGAAAGTTAGTCTGGTACCAGTTGTAGTGTTGGTGTGTTGTTTTACACTCCGGTGTGAAAGTTAGTCTGGTACCAGTTGTAGTGTTGGTGTGTTGTTTTACACTCCGAGTGTGAAAGTTAGTCTGGTACCAGTTGTAGTGTTGGTGTGTTGTTTTACACTCCGGTGTGAAAGTTAGTCTGGTACCAGTTGTAGTGTTGGTGTGTTGTTTTACACTCCGGTGTGAAAGTTAGTCTGGTACCAGTTGTAGTGTTGGTGTGTTGTTTTACACTCCGGTGTGAAAGTTAGTCTGGTACCAGTTGTAGTGTTGGTGTGTTGTTTTACACTCCGGTGTGAAAGTTAGTCTGGTACCAGTTGTAGTGTTGGTGTGTTGTTTTACACTCCGGTGTGAAAGTTAGTCTGGTACCAGTTGTAGTGTTGGTGTGTTGTTTTACACTCCGGTGTGAAAGTTAGTCTGGTACCAGTTGTAGTGTTGGTGTGTTGTTTTACACTCCGGTGTGAAAGTTAGTCTGGTACCAGTTGTAGTGTTGGTGTGTTGTTTTACACTCCGGTGTGAAAGTTAGTCTGGTACCAGTTGTAGTGTTGGTGTGTTGTTTTACACTCCGGTGTGAAAGTTAGTCTGGTACCAGTTGTAGTGTTGGTGTGTTGTTTTACACTCCGGTGTGAAAGTTAGTCTGGTACCAGTTGTAGTGTTGGTGTGTTGTTTTACACTCCGGTGTGAAAGTTAGTCTGGTACCAGTTGTAGTGTTGGTGTGTTGTTTTACACTCTGAGTGTGAAAGTTAGTCTGGTACCAGTTGTAGTGTTGGTGTGTTGTTTTACACTCCGAGTGTGAAAGTTAGTCTGGTACCAGTTGTAGTGTTGGTGTGTTGTTTTACACTCCGAGTGTGAAAGGCGGCACCTTTTGCAGGATGTGTCAGCAGGATGTGTCAGCAGGATGTGTCAGCAGGATGTGTCAGCTATCCAGACAACTGTTTGTATCAGTTCTGCTTCAATTTCAAGGAACTTTGCAGGACAAGAATTCATCGAAGGGACTTCATCACCATGTGTGCCTTACTGATTACTACACTGATGCCATGTGATGAAGGGACACAACTCACAGCATCACCATGTGTGCCTTACTGATTACTACACTGATGCCGTGTGATGAAGGGACACAACTCACAGCATCACCATGTGTGCCTTACTGATTACTACACTAATGCCATGTGATGAAGGGACACAACTCACAGCATCCCCATGTGTGCCTGATTACTACACTGATGCCGTGTGATGAAGGGACACAACTCACAGCATCCCCATGTGTGCCTTACTGATTACTACACTGATGCTATGTGATGAAGGGACACAACTCACAGCATCACTATGTGTGCCTTACTGATTACTACACTGATGCCGTGTGATGAAGGGACACAACTCACAGCATCACCATGTGTGCCTTACTGATTACTACACTGATGCCTATGTGATGAAGGGACACAACTCACAGCATCACCATGTGTGCCTTACTGATTACTACACTGATGCCGTGTGATGAAGGGACACAACTCACAGCATCACCATGTGTGCCTTACTGATTACTACACTATGCCATGTGATGAAGGGACACAACTCACAGCATCACCATGTGTGCCTGATTACTACACTGATGCCGTGTGATGAAGGGACACAACTCACAGCATCACCATGTGTGCCTTACTGATTACTACACTGATGCTATGTGATGAAGGGACACAACTCACAGCATCCCATGTGTGCCTGATTACTACACTGATGCCGTGTGATGAAGGGACACAACTCACAGCATCCCCATGTGTGCCTTACTGATTACTACACTGATGATATGTGATGAAAGGACACAACTCACAGCATCACTATGTGTGCCTTACTGATTACTACACTGATGCCGTGTGATGAAGGGACACAACTCACAGCATCCCCATGTGTGCCTTACTGATTACTACACTGATGCCATGTGATGAAGGACACAACTCACAGCATCACCATGTGTGCCTTACTGATTACTACACTGATGATATGTGATGAAGGAACACAACTCACAGCATCACCATGTGTGCCTTACTGATTACTACACTGATGCCATGTGATGAAGGGACACAACTCACAGCATCCCCAGCGATGGTCTCCAACACCAGGTCCTGGAGGTGAAGTCCCAATGCCTCACACCACTGCGCCACATGGGGCTGGAATGCCCGGCGCCACACATGATCTCTGCAAGGAGATAAACATGCTTACACCAAAACTAGCTAATGGAGCGGAAAACATGCTTAGGGCACAACTAAAGAGAAAAAAATCCTGCTTCGAGCAAAGCTAAAAGACAAGACAGACATTCTTTGGGCAAAACTAATGGGGGGAACCGCACGCTTAGCACAAATCTAATGGGGGAAATGCATCCTTAGGGCAAAACTGGAGGAGAAAGACATATGCTTAGGGCAAAACTAATGGGGAAAACACATGCTTAGGGCAAAACTATAAGAGAAAGACATATGCTTAAGGCAAAACTAAAAAATATATGCTTAGGGCAAAACTATAAAAAAGAAAAAGAAAAAAAGATGACATATGCTTAGGGCAAAACTATAAGAAAATGACATATGCTTAGGGCAAAACTATAAAAGAACGACATATGCTTAGGGCAAAACTATAAGAGAATGACATATGCTTAAGGCAAAACTATAAGAGAATGAAATATGCTTAAGGCAAAACTATAAGAGAAAGATATATGCTCAGGGCAAAACTATAAGAGAAAAGCACATGCCTAGGGTAAAACTAATGGGGAAACCACAGGCCTGAGGAAAAACTAAGATAAGAAGCAAGGATAGACAGATCATTGGTTTTAATTCCAGTTGATGAGGTCAGGGATAGACAGATCATTGGTTTTAATTCCAGTTGATGAGGTCAGGGATAGACAGATCATTGGTTTTAATGCCAGTTGATGAGGTCAGGGATAGACAGATCATTGGTTTTAATGCCAGTTGATGAGGTCAGGGATAGACAGATCATTGGTTTTAATGCCAGTTGATGAGGTCAGAGCAGGAAGGAAGGGACTACAGACACTTGTTAAAAACATGTGACCTTTCTTTCCCCCTTTTCAACAGTCAGATAGGCATGAACTAACCACCTTGTGCAAAAGCCTTCAGTCATGATGTTGATACTGACCTGGGGGTCAAGGTGGACAAGGCACAAACAAACAAAGCAAAGCTGAAGAGTGAGCAAAGAAAGTTCTTTTACTTAGTCTCTTTTGTTAACACACATTTATGTGCATACATGCACACACATAGAATAACTACACATACTCTAAAAATATGCCAGTCATCTTCCACTATCTCTCTATGCTGAACATACTGATGTATTTAAGCAGGCCTCAAGTTCTTCTATTCAGCTGCCCCTGACAAAGTCCTTACTTCCTGACAGTTATCCAGACCGCAGCACAGAGAACAGAGAGATCTTAGACAACAAAGGCCTTTTTTCTACAGTTGTCCGGACTGTAACACAGAGGACAGAGAGATCTTAGACAACAAAGGCCTTTTTTCTACAGTTGTCCAGACTGTAACACAGAGGACAGAGAGATCTTAGACAACAAAGGCCTTTTTTCTACAGTTGTCTAGACTGTAACACGGAGGACAGAGAGATCTTAGACAACAAAGGCCTTTTTTCTAGACAGTTGTCCGGACTGTAACACAGAGGACAGAGAGATCTTAGACAACAAAGGCCTTTTTTCTAGACAGTTGTCCGGTCTGTAACACAGAGGAACAGTTCTTCTTCTAGACAGCTGCCCATACTTTTAATACACAGGACAAATTCTTCATTTGGGCTGCACAAACAGCAACAAAGAGGACAAAGTTCCTCTAAACAGCAGACAAGACTAATGTAGAGAAGTTCTTCTAAACCAATGCACAGGCATTAATATAGAGGACAAAATTCTTCTAAACAGCTGTCCAGACTAACGTAGAGGACAAAGTTCTAAACCACTGCACAGACATTAAAGTGCCGCCCAGACTGTAACATGGATGACAAACTTCTCAACAGCTGCCCAGATATAGAGTACAACCTTCTTGTTCTACACAGTTGCTCACACCATAACACATAAGACTAAAACCCCAGTCACACCGGGTTTGCAACCAGGTTATGAGCTAGGTACGACTGAGAGAGGAGGGAATTGTGGGGGAATCGCAGAAAGAGCATATGACTGGTCGTAGAAGTTGTTGGTAATCGCTAGAGGCAAGTTAGTCGCAGCAAGGTCGACAGTCATGTTCAAAACTCGGGCTCAGCGATTC
>JABMCL010002390.1:62500-97500 GCA_018857735.1 Alviniconcha marisindica
GGATGTCTCAAGGGTCTGGAAAAAGATATCCTCAGCCTAAAACACAACATACAAAAGTTCTGCCCTGACAATAAGCATGTACCTAAAAAAAGCCAGAGGGCCTACCTGAAAGAAAACTTTGTGAATAAAGCCTTCACCTCAGTGAAGCAGAGGCAGTGGCATGCTGGAAACACCAGCTGACTCAAGTCCCTATCTCAATACGGGAATGAGGCACTTGCCTAAGTAAATGACCTTCCTGAATAAAGTCAGTACATGAGTGACACAATTACTATTTAACCCATGGATGAATAAAGAACCCACCTGGATTATCTCTCTAAGTGCAGTTTGCAGGGGAGGTGGTTCTTGAAACTTTGCCGTCTGCAGGTAGACACGCAGGTCTCTGGCTCTTTGTAACACCATAATTAACAGTTCTGTAACACAACATTAGACATCAGTCTTTGTAACACCATAATTAATAACATTAGACATCAGTCTTTGTAACACCATAATTAATAGTTATGTAACACAACACTGGACATCAGTCTTTGTAACACCATAATTAACAATTCTGTAACACAACATTAGACATCAGTCTACTTCAGAATGCAGACCAGGTCTTCAGTTTTCATGCTGTCAGAGACATATTGGATTTTTCAGCCCACCCAGAGCTGGGGATGCTATCATCCCAAAAGGGGCCATGCACACAGCCTGGTTTACACCATGTCATGCACACACACACACACACACACACACACACACACACACACACACACACACACACACACACACACACACACACAGCCTGGTTTACACCATGTCATGCACACACACACACACACACACACACACACACACACACACACACACACACACACACACACACACACATACACAGCCTGGTTTACCCCATGTCATGCACACACACACACACACACACACACACACACACACACACACACACACACACACACACACACACACACACACACTCAGCCTGGTTTAGCCCACAGCAAGGAAGAGCACACAGGGACCAGAGGTGTTCTCACCCACGCCACCAGCAGGCTTGTTGCCAGGGAACACACTCTTCATCTGCTCCAGGGCTTTGGCTGTCTGTGTCGTCAACCGCAACAGGCCTCTCTGCAGCATTTCGTACTGCAACACACAGACAGCAGCAGACTATGTCATTTCATACTGCAACACACAGACAGCAGCAGACTATGTCATTTCATACTGCAACACATAGACAGCAGCAGACTATGTCATTTCATACTGCAACACATAGACAGCAGCAGACTATGTCATTTCATACTGCAACACATAGACAGCAGCAGACTATGTCATTTCATACTGCAACACATAGACAGCAGCAGACTATGTCATTTCATACTGCAACACAAAGACAACACCAGTGGACTATGTCATTTCATACTGTAACACATAGACAGCAGCAGACTATGTCATTTCATACTGCAACACAAAGACAACACCAGTGGACTATGTCATTTCATACTGCAACACATAGACAGCAGCAGACTATGTCATTTCATACTGCAACACAAAGACAACACCAGTGGACTATGTCATTTCATACTGTAAAACACACAAAACATCAGCAGACTATGCCACTTCATATTGTAAACACACAGACAACATCAGCTGGCAGTGTCATTTCTCATTGCAAATAACACACAGATATGCATTCAATGTAAACAACATGCAACATCCTGCTATGCTCCTCTCATTTCTCATCTGCACATCACTGCATGTCTTCTCTACACACATGACACACACATGCATCTCAATCTACACACATGTACACACTCACTCCACACACTCATCACACCACACACCACACACACTACACACACACACACACACAAACACACACACACACAACACACAACACACACACACACAACACACACACACACACAACAGCACAGACACACATACACACACACACAACAACACGTACACATGTATACACACACACACACACACACACACACACACAACACACACACACAACACACACACATACACATACACACACACACACACACACACACACACACACACACACACACACACACACACACACAACACACACACACACACACACACACACACACACACACACACACACACACACACACACACACACACACACACACACACACACACACCACACACCACACACACACACACACACATATACACACACTTACACACACACACATACACACACACACACACACACACACACACACACACACACACACACACACACACACACACGTACACACACACACACATACACACACACACACACACACACACACACACACACACACGCCTACCTCTGTGTTGACCATGACCAGGTTGCAGCGGCTGGCCGGCATCAAGTCTGCCACAGTGTTCAGGACGGACAGCACATGACGCAGGTACCACAGCGTCGGGCTGAAGTCCACACTGATCTGATCCAGGTACAGAATGTGCTGAAACTGCTCCCCCTGCACACAGAGGTCAAGGTCAAGGGTCAGAGATACCTACATCAGGCACCGGGTTGGTCGGCAAAAGAAAGAAGACAAAGTTTGAAATCATTTGTTGTGGCATAGTGTGTAGAGGTCAGTCTTTAACATGAGTGCTGAAGGCATGGGAAAACCTAATGTGACAGATATCAGAAAGGAGAAAATTTCTCTGCTTTGGGGCACAGTAGGTGAGAGTGCTGGCCAAAGGTTTTGCTTTCAACAAAGGGGCTGCAAAGTGTCCATGAATCTGCAGAAGAAAAAAGCTGTCTGGAAGATATGTAAACAGTGAGGTAAAACTAGGTTGTAAGATAATTCAGGTGTTAGCAAAAAGGGCAGAAAACAAAATGAGGTCAAGGGTGTGGAGAAACCTGGCAGCTAGAGCGATGAAGGTCAAGCATGACTAGCAGTCTGAGAACAGGTGTGTGCCTAAAAGCCAGCTGGCCAGTCAGGCATCAGGAGCACCACAAGTACGACCACCAGTCTGAGAACAGGTGTGCGCCTAAAAGCCTGCAGTACACAGTAGACAGGCAAAGGTTGCAGTACACAATGGACAGACAGGTAGAAGTTGCAGTACACAGTAGACAGACAGATAGAGGTTGCAGTACACAGTAGACAGACAGGCAGAGGTTACAGTACACAGTAGACAGGCAGGTAGAGGTTGCAGTACACAGTAGACAGACAGAGGCTGCAGTACACAGTAGACAGGCAAAGGTTGCAGTACACAGTAGACAGACAGGTAGAGGTTGCAGTACACAGTAGACAGACAGGTAGAGGTTGCAGTACACAGTAGACAGACAGGTAGAGGTTGCAGTACACAGTAGACAGACAGAGGCAGCAGTACACAGTAGACAGACAGGTAGAGGTTGCAGTACACAGTAGACAGACAGGTAGAGGTTGCAGTACACAGTAGACAGACAGGTAGAGGTTGCAGTACACAGTAGACAGACAGGTAGAGGTTGCAATACACAGTAGACAGACAGGTAGAGGTTGCAGTACACAATGGACAAACAGGTAGAGGTTGCAGTACCCAGTAGACAGGCAGGTAGAGGTTGCAGTACACAATGGACAAAATAGGTAGAAGTTGCAGTACACAATGGACAAAATAGGTAGAGGTTGCAATACACAAGGGACAAATAGGTAGAGGTTGCAGCATACAATGGACAGACAGGTAGAGGTTGCAGTACACAGTGGACAGACAGGTAGAGGTTGCAGTACACAAGGGACAAATAGGTAGAGGTTGCAATACACAATGGACAAATAGGTAGAGGTTGCAGCATACAATGGACAGACAGGTAGAGGTTGCAGTACACAGTGGACAGACAGGTAGAGGTTGCAGTACACAGTGGACAGACAGGTAGAGGTTGCAGTACACAATGGACAAATAGGTAGAGGTTGCAATACACAAGGGACAAATAGGTAGAGGTTGCAGTACATAATGGACAAATAGGTAGAGGTTGCAGTACATAATGGACAAATAGGTAGAGGTTGCAGTACACAATGGACAGACAGGTAGAGGTTGCAGTACACAATGGACAGACAGGTAGAGGTTGCAGTACACAATGGACAGACAGGTAGAGGTTGCAGTACACAGTGGACAGACAGGTAGAGGTTGCAGTACACAATGGACAGACAGGTAGAGGTTGCAGTATACAATGGACAGACAGGTAGAGGTTGCAGTACACAATCGTCAAACAGGTGAGAAAAAGGGGGAGGCTGAGCATCGCTGGATGTCTGGAGCCAGGCAGTCACTTGTACCATTCTATATTTGTGGCCACAGAAACAGTCACTGTCACTTCCAGACTACAAGCCATTTTTGATTATAAGGTGCACCCCCAAAATGCAACTCAAAAATGAAAACTTCCCCAGATAAGATGCTTCCCAATATAAGGTACGAAGCTGGCAGTGTCACAAATGACACAGTTAAAATAAACCTAATGGACGCATCTGTCAAAATCAACTGGAAGTGATGGGAGATCAATTGGAAATGACAAGTGAATCTGCCCATATGAACTGTTTGAATTGACCAGAACACAGCAAATGGCATCATTTACCAGAGACAAAGAGCCCAGGGAGTGTTTTGGACATCTCAGCAATTCTCACCTGCTCTGGGACTTGGTTTAGGAGATGAAGATGATATCAGGGCTGATGCCTTGTTTCTCCAATCATATGCTGTTACCATGTGTTTTGCTTTCAGTTTCATAATATTCCACATTCTAGTAAATACTCCATACACTAAGAGTGTGACTAGGCCTACACTGTACATCATTCCAATTCCATGTCTGTGACTGTCCACCCTGTCCACTGAAAAGGTCGGTCTGCAAGGTATGTGATTTAGGTTTCAGGCTAGCTAACACCTCAATTTCTGGAAAAGCATGCACACCAAACTTTAGTCACCAAGAAGGTGCCAAGGGCTAGTAGCCAAGGGCTCAAAGTTTCATCCCAAAATGAAACACACATACTACTCCATATCGCAGACCAAATTCTTTGAGCAGTCGCATGGAGGCTGAGGACAGTGGGGATGCCATCCCTCCAGCATCCTCCTCTGCAGGCTGGTGAAAGGGGCGTTCATATCTGAAGACACAGAACAAGAAAAACCACTGAGATAAGAGATTAAAGAGGAACCAGAGGAAAGTTGTCCTGAAAACCACTGAGGTATGAGATTAAAGAGGAACAAGAGGAAAGTTATCCTGAAAACCACTGAGATAAGAGATTAACGTGGAACCCAAGGAAAGTTGTCCTGAAAGCTGATAAAATGTAGATTTATTTGGTTGTTCCATCAGTATGTGTATGTGGCAAACATGGCTTCAAATAAAGTGACAGTATGAATCAGTGCAAGGTTATATGGTGTACGTGGAACATGCACCAAGACGGCAGCCCTTTCACGCAGCACCAGCCGTATCAACAACTAAACAACTCTGTAACCACTTCGGTGGATATTGAAAACTTGCTGTGTAAACTACAGTCACCCATTCAGAGTGGCATGTGACTACAGCGCAGTGGGTCTGCTGGGAAGCCGAGTCTAGCGTTATGCTTGCCGCTGAAGATCTTAGGTCTCATCTCAAGATGAGGCGCTTGACAGGATGAGGCGCTTGACAGGATGAGGCGCTTGACAAGTGTTGATAAAGAAGTACTTTTCTGCTTCAATTTGAGCTCTTCGTGATGCTTTCATGCTGATTTAACCTTTACCAATGAAGAGCAGAAGTACGGCCTGTGACACATTTGATATTTTGCCACGCATTCCATCCTTGCTCATGGTGTCACATGAGGGTGAAACACATAAATCACAAGTCAATGAATCACAAGCCATCAAATCACAAACAAGGGAGCTAATCACATCAGCAAATCAAAGTCAAAACATGTTTGTGACACAAGCACTTTCTACTTCTTTTATTTTGAACAGATTTCCTCTGGTGTTTGCTTTACGGAATCCAACTTGGTCTGCCAGTCCACATCACCACGGACTGCAGTCACTAACAGGCCTAGTGTGGAGACTCCAGTCCACATCACCATGGACTGCAGTCACTAACAGGCCTAGTGTGGAGTCCCCAGTCCACATCACCGCTGACTGCAGTCACTAACAGGCCTAGTGTGGAGACTCCAGTCCACATCACCATGGACTGCAGTCACTAACAGGCCTAGTGTGGAGTCCCCAGTCCACATCACCGCTGACTGCAGTCACTAACAGGCCTAGTGTGGAGACTCCAGTCCACATCACCATGGACTGCAGTCACTAGCAGGCCTAGTGTGGAGACCCCAGTCCACATCACCACGGACTGCAGTCACTAGCAGGCCTAGTGTGGAGACCCCAGTCCACATCACCACGGACTGCAGTCACTAACAGGCCTAGTGTGGAGACCCCAGTCCACATCACCACGGACTGCAGTCACTAGCAGGCCTAGTGTGGAGACCCCAGTCCACATCACCACGGACTGCAGTCACTAGCAGGCCTAGTGTGTAGACCCCAGTCCACATCACCACGGACTGCAGTCACTAACACAGTAACAGGCCTAGTGTGGAGACTCCAGTCCACATCACCGCTGACTGCAGTCACTAACAGGCCTAGTGTGGAGACTCCAGTCCACATCACCACTGACTGCAGTCACTAGCAGGCCTAGTGTGGAGTCCCCAGTCCACATCACCACTGACTGCAGTCACTAGCAGGCCTAGGGTGGAGACTCCAGTCCACATCACCGCTGACTGCAGTCACTAACAGGCCTAGTGTGGAGACTCCAGTCCACCTCATCACAGACTGCAGTCACTAACAGGCCTAGTGTGGAGACTCCAGTCCACCTCATCACAGACTGCAGTCACTAGCAGGCCTAGTGTGGAGACTCCAGTCCACCTCATCACAGCCTGCAGTCACTAACAGGCCTAGTGTGGAGTCTCCAGTCCACCTCATCACAGGCTACCTCACCAAGTCTGCCCCCCCCCCCACCCCCCCACACCCCCCACTGTGTCACCGCCAAAGGCACTTGCAGCTAATGTAAGAGTTTGGACTGTAAAGAAGAAGAAAATAAAGTACTATATGGAATCCTGCTCTTCATATATGCACGCACGCATGCACACACACACACACACACACACACACAATGACTGCAGCAGAAACTGGGTACTGATATTAGTTGGGGTGGAAATACTGTGAGAAGAGGAAGGTTTTTAGTTTGGCTTTAAAAGATGACAAGGTTGAGCAGTGTCTAAGGTCTTGCGGGAGTGAATTCCAAATGTGGGGTCCAAAGCAAGAGAAAGTGCGAAAGCCATGAGTCTTGTGTTTGTATTGCTGGATTTTCAGCATGAACATGTCAGAAGGAGAGCGTAGTGTACGAGACGGAGTGTAGACATGCAGCAGTTCAGAGAGGTAAGCAGGACCAGAACCATTTATAGCACTTAAACACATACAAGTGACTTTACACTTAATACGTTCTGAAATGGGAAGCCAGTGCAGTTTTTCCAAGAGGGTTGTTAAGTGGTGGTGGCGGGGTGCCAAGAGAACCAGTCCTGCAGCAAAGTTTAGAATTTTCTGGAGAGGCTGGATGACAGAATTAGGTGTACCCATGTGGAGACAGTTGCAGTAGTCAAGCCGTGAGAGGCTACAGGAAGTGACAGGAGTCTTGGCTGAGAACCCCGCAGACTGAACTAATGCCTTTATGCATGGTGCCATGGATCAGGAGGAGGAGGAGGAGGAAAATGCCACTGATGCTGCTGCTGATGGTGATGCCACTGATGATGATAACACCACTAATGATGGTGATGATGGTGATGATGATGATGATGATGATGATGCCACCACTGATGGTGAGGATGATGATACCACTGATGATGATGATGATGATGATGTCACTGATGATGACGGCAATGATGACGGCAATGATGATGGCAATGATGATGGCAATGATGATGGCAATGATGATGACGGCAATGATGATGGCAATGATGACGGCAATGATGATGGCAATGATGACGGCAATGATGATGGCAATGATGATGGCAATGATGATGGCAATGATGACGGCAATGATGATGGCAATGATGATGTCACTGATGATGACGGCAATGATGATGGCAATGATGATGGCAATGATGATGGCAATGATGACGGCAATGATGATGGCAATGATGACGGCAATGATGATGATGAGTGCAATGATGACGGCAAATGATGGCAAAAGCATGATGATCGGCAATGATGATGGCAATGATGATGGCAATGATGACTGGCAATGATGAGGCAATGATGATGGCAATGATGATGGCAATGATGATGGCAATGATGATGGCAATGATGATGGCAATGATGATGGCAATGATGATGGCAATGATGATGGCAATGATGATGGCAATGATGATGGCAATGATGATGGCACAGCCCAATCACTGACTGAAGGAGCTTGTTGAGGAGGATGCTGTAGTCCTGGTGGACGCTGTGCAGCTCCGCCATCAGGTCCTGGGCGTTGCGGGGGAACGGCAGTGAGAAGTGCCAGAACTTGCCCAGCAGCTCCGTGATGTGGGCCTGCGCTGCCTGCCGCCACGCCTCGTAGCCATGGGGCGACTGTCAACACAGTGAGGTACATCTGCACCACTCAGCTGCTACGTATGTACTCAACACATCAAAGTACATCTACACCACAAAGCTGCTACGTATGTACTCAACACATCAAAGTACATCTACACCACTCAGCTGCTACGTATGTACTCAACACATCAAAGTACATCTACACCACAAAGCTGCTACGTATGTACTCAACACATCAAAGTACATCTACACCACAAAGCTGCAACATCTCATTGCCTATCGAGATGGAAGGGTGGGGGCAGGGGGGGGAGATTATCACACCTATACCACACAACCACTACAAGTGTACTCAACACCTTAAGGTACATCTTCACCACACAGCTGCTAGAGGTGTACTGAACACAGCAAGGAACAGCCAAACCACACAGCCACTATGTATAAACAGCTGAACCCCAAAGCCACTAGATGTGTACTCAATACAGCAAAGTACACTGCACCGTACAGCCACTAGATGTGTACTCAATACAGCAAAGTACACTGCACCGTACAGCCACTAGATGTGTACTCAATACAGCAAAGTACACTGCACCGTACAGCCACTAGATGTGTACTCAATACAGCAAAGTACACTGCACCGTACAGCCACTAGATGTGTACTCAATACAGCAAAGTACACTGCACCGTACAGCCACTAGATGTGTCATGTGTGTAATAGTAGTAGTAATTGGATTTTAATGTCCTGTCAACCACGCAGGGTCACCTCAGGACAGTTAAACTCAGGTCATAACCAAATGCACATTTCTAAACTCTTCTCACATAATTACGTATCAACCATCTGCCAAGTCAATCTACAAAACCAGTCACTTTGCAAACATAAAACATACATACACAAACATCAGACACCATACCTATCAACCCATACAGTTTACTGGTATAAAATACAGTTTCTTCATTATTTTGGGTGGATATGGCCATATTGGAAAATGGATACAGGAAAACATAATTTTCATGAGATTTTGTTGTTGTTTCAGGGGGGAAAGTGGCCAAGTGCAATAGGCTAAGAAATCTCATTGGAAGTGTGATTTGAACTCATTGAAGTTGTGCATGTGTATTTCTCACAACATTGCTACTTCCTTCCATTGCCACATGTGCTGGTTGGAATTCAAAATGCCACTGCCACAGGTGAAAAAAACAAAAGACCCCAGCCTGCATAAGGGAAATACAGGTTCACAAACTCTGGACAGATTTCTTAGCCTATTGCACTTGGCCAGTCAGTGTGCATTTGGCAATGACATGTGTCGACTGGTCATTCAACAGTTTTTCAATCTTTTTGCTCAGTTTAAAACAACAACAAAATCTCATGAAAATTATGTTTTCCTGTATCCATTTTCCAATATGGCCATATCCCCCCAAAATAATGAATTTTTAAAATTTTATATCAGTAAACTGTATGGGTTGACAGGTATGAGAAGTAAGCATATGTTGGTTTTAAAGTTGATGCAGGTATATGTGGACAGTCATGCTGTACATCTGAATCATACAAGTCTGTCTCAGCAGACACAAGAGAATTGTGGAAGGGAGAAACGAGCTAAAGCCAGTCCCATAGTGATTACCAGAAAGTCATGAGGTCTGTAGAAAGGATGACAGTTGTATCACGATTACCAGAAAGTCACATAGAAAGAGTTGTAAAGTGATTACCAGGAAGTCGTGAGGTCTGTAGAAAGGATGACAGTTGTAAAGTGATTACCAGGAAGTCGTGAGGTCTGTAGAAAGGATGAGTTGTAAAGTGATTACCAGGAAGTCGTGAGGTCTGTAGAAAGGATGACAGTTGTAAAGTGATTACAAGGAAGTCATGAGGTCTGTAGAAAGGATGACAGTTGTAAAGTGATTACCAGGAAGTCGTGAGGTCTGTAGAAAGGATGACAGTTGTTTTCCAACACAGCAAGCTGACCAGCTAGCTCCTCTGCCAGCAACTGTCAACAAACAGTTACAATGGACCATAAAACAGTTACAACACACTGTTACAACAAACAGTTACAACACACTGTTATAATCGCAACAACAGTCAACAGACACAGCACAAGGTAACACTTCCAACAGCAGTCAACAGAATGTGTTAACATTGTCATCAGACACAGCACAAGGTAACACTTCCAACAGCTGTCAACAGAATGTGTTAAGATTGTCATCAGATACAGCACAAGGTAACACTTCCAACAGCTGTCAACAGAATGAGTTAACATTGTCATCAGACACAGCAGAAGGTAACACTTCCAACAGCAGTCAACAGACACAGCACAAGGTAACACTTCCAACAACAGTCAACAGACACAGCACAAGGTAACACTTCCAACAACAGTCAACAGACACAGCACAAGGTAACACTTCCAACAACAGTCAACAGACACAGCACAAGGTAACACTTCCAACAACAGTCAACAGACACAGCACAAGGTAACACTTGCAACAACAGTCAACAGACACAGCACAAGGTAACACTTCCAACAACAGTCAACAGACACAGCACAAGGTAACACTTCCAACAACAGTCAATAGACACAGCACAAGGTAACACTTCCAACAGTAGTCAACAAACAATGTGTTACCATTGTCAATAGACACAGCACAAGGTAACACTGTCAACAGACATAACACATGGTAATATTGTCAACAGACATAGCACACTGTAACACTGTCAACAGACACAACACACTGTAACACTGTCAACAGACACAACACACTGTAACACTGTCAACAGACACAACACACTGTAACATTGTCAACAGACACAACACACTGTAACACTGTCAACAGACAAAACACATAGTAACACTGTCAACAGACACAACATACTGTAACACTGTCAACAGACACAACACACTGTAACACTGTCAACAGACACAATACATAGTAACACTGTCAACAGACACAATACATAGTAACACTGTCAACAGACATAACACATGATAACACTGTCAAAAGGCGTAATACATGGTACCTGCCAACTGCTGTCAATAGACACAGTATTTAGTAAAATTTCAACAGCTGTCAAAAGATATAGCAACACTGCCAACAGCTGTCAACAGACATACATGCACTCAATGAATTGTCAATATTTTAATTATTATTGCACGTACACAATTCACTGAATGGCTATGAATTATTACACTGAATAGAAAAAGAAATGTAGCTGTTTAAATGTTGTTACAGATATGGTCTGTCTTTCCTACATGTATGTTCTTTTAGTGTCATTCCAATAACAATCACAACAGCAATACATTTTATTTATCCCAGTAGGGAATTTAATGTTGTCATTCGAACTTATACATCAAAGCACAACCAAAAGTTGAATTTAAATAGTATCTTAATAATTCAAGGTCATCCCCCCCCCCCCCCCCCCCTCCCACACACACATGCACACCACACACACACACACACACACACACACACACACACACACACACACACCATCCACACACACTCACACACACACACACACACACACACACACACACACACACACACACACACACACACACACAGAAACACTCTGACAAGGACAGAATAAAACCAGCCTTTTTCCAGTGTAAAACACCAGTAGATAAATCAAGCATAACTTGATCATGATTTAGGACTTACAACACTCACAACTTTAGATCAATTGAACTATACAAAGGAGGTCTAAACATGTAAATTGTTAAGAAGGGCATTAATTTTAATGAGACAGTAGTGAGCAAGTCACCAGGGCAATAAGCCCCTTTTTCAGAGCAACAAAATGAAAGCTGAATGATGATAAATGAATGCTTCTGGTTTTTGCAATGCCTGGAAGAATGCTGGCATGACAATGATGTGTCAGTGAAACAGACCCCTTTCACTTAAATTTTCATGCATGCACAATGGACTGGCAAGTGGCATACACTATGGACTGGCATACACTATGGACTGGCATACACTATTTGCCGGAAGTAGGGAGGATGCTTCAGCCAGGTTGCTGGCCAAGCATAGAGCTGTATTTGCCTGGTACCGGTAGCGGTGAAAACCTCACAGTCCACAACAACATGATGGGCGGAGAGATCACTGCCCTGTAATCCACTGCACCGCTGGTCAAATAAAAGCCAAGAATTCTGCAGAACGTCTGTCCTTTAGTTTCAGCAACAAGGCAAAATATTGCAATCAGCACTGACTCGAAAATGATCCCCAGTCCAGAAGGAATGAAGTTGCTGTTGTTGTTTTTTCTGTTTGTTTTTTGTCCATCTGACTGCAGTGTAGTGGCTGTGGGCCTATTTACTATAGTATTAATTACTGCTGTTAGAATGAATGTGTGGGGGTGTGAGAGAGGTGGGGTGGGGCGGGGGGCATTTAGTGTATGCTAGCACAACTGCACATAATCTGCCTATGAATGTGTGTGTGCAGGCTGGTGTGTGTGCATGCATGTGTGTGTGTGGGGGGGAGGGGGTTGAGTGTGTGTGTGTGTGTGTGTGTGTGTGTGTGTGTGTGTGTGTGTGTGTGTGTGAGAGCACATGCATGGAAACCTGTCAACATATGTGTGTGTGTGTGTGTGTGTGTGTGTGTGTGTGTGTGTGTGTGTGTGTGTGTGTGTGTGTGTGTGTGTGTGTGTGTGTATGTGAGGTTGCTCATCCATCCTGATTCACATACATTGTATGTGTATAAATGTGTGTGCAGGTGAGTCTGTGAGTGCAAAGGTTTTCGTGGTTCAATGTGCATCACTTTCACTTTGCTTTGTATCACTAAGTATGCGTAGTAATGTATTATTCTGCTATTGACTTTTGTATGAGTATTTATGCATTCCGTGCTTTTCTTTAAGTGACACAATGCTTTGGGTCACTGAATGCATGCTATAAATTCCATCTTGTGTCTTATGTCAGTGTCAGTATGTCCCCCCCTCCTCCAATGTCCAGTTTGGAGGAGTTTTGAAACTTTGAAGTCAACTCTGGCTGTTGCTGTGTGACAGCGAGATAAAGGAACGGGGTCTATTGGCATGCTGTAATGAACATCATGATATCGAAACTGGATGACACAAGATAAAGGAAAGGGTCTATTGGCATGCTGTAATGAACATCATGATATCGAAACTGGATGACACAAGATAAAGGAAAGGGGTCTATTGGCATGCTGTAATGAACATCATGATATCGAAACTGGATGACACAAGATAAAGCAACGGGTCTATTGGCATGCTGTAATGAACATCATGATATCGAAACTGGATGACACAAGATAAAGGAAAGGGGTCTATTGGCATGCTGTAATGAACATCATGATATCGAAACTGGATGACACAAGATAAAGCAACGGGTCTATTGGCATGCTGTAATGAACATCATGATATCGAAACTGGATGACACAAGATAAAGGAAAGGGTCTATTGGCATGCTGTAATGAACATCATGATATCGAAACTGGATGACACAAGATAAAGGAAGGGGTCTATTGGCATGCTGTAATGAACATCATGATATCGAAACTGGATGACACAAGATAAAGGAAAGGGGTCTATTGGCATGCTGTAATGAACATCATGATATCGAAACTGGATGACACAAGATAAAGGAACGGGTCTATTGGCATGCTGTAATGAATATCATGATATCGAAACTGGATGACACAAGATAAAGGAAAGGGGCCTATTGGCATGCTGTAATGAATATCATGATATCGAAACTGGATGACACAAGATAAAGGAAAGGGGTCTATTGGCATGCTGTAATGAACATCATGATATCGAAACTGGATGACACAAGATAAAGGAACGGGTCTATTGGCATGCTGTAATGAACATCATGATATCGAAACTGGATGACACAAGATAAAGGAACGGGTCTATTGGCATGCTGTAATGAACATCATGATATCGAAACTGGATGACACAAGATAAAGGAAAGGGGCCTATTGGCATGCTGTAATGAATATCATGATATCGAAACTGGATGACACAAGATAAAGGAAAGGGGTCTATTGGCATGCTGTAATGAACATCATGATATCGAAACTGGATGACACAAGATAAAGGAATGGGTCTATTGGCATGCTGTAATGAACATCATGATATCGAAACTGGATGACACAAGATAAAGGAACGGGTCTATTGGTATGCTGTAATGAACATCATGATATCGAAACTGGATGACACAAGATAAAGTAATTGGTCTATTGGCATGCTGTAATGAATATCATGATATTGAAACTGGATGACACAAGATAAAGTAACGGGTCTATTGGCATGCTGTAATGAATATCATGATATCGAAACTGGATGACACAAAAGAATGAATGAATGAATGAATAAACTTTATTTTACGAAGGTAGTGGAGAAGACTGGAGGTCTTTTTACATCCAGCCCTCTCCCATGAGGGAAACTACTATTAACTAAGGATACAATGAGCTACAGTATGTTGAGTACATGTACATTTATACAAACCATGTTGAAATGGACACCAGTAAACTGAGAAGCAAGAGAGAGAGAGTGGAAAAGCTGAGCCTTGGAATATGAACCATTTGTATGTTTGGATCTTCTTTTTTTACACTTTACTTTATAAATATAAAAGAGGCCTATAAAAACAAAAACAAAAAAACTGACCTTCAGGGCAGATTTTTTCACATAAGTTTTGTTGATGAGGTAGCGGTAGTCACAGAACTTTTTATCGGTCAAGCAGAACGCTCGTTGCAGGTGGGTGCAGATGGACTCTGACGGAATGAAGGCCAAGTCCTCCGACTCTTCCAGGCCGCTGTCGTGGGGGGAGCACGGGGTCACAGCGCCACCACAGGATGCCAGGAAGCCAGCTGAGCGCTGATGCAAGCCGGGGTGGCTGACTGGGGATGGAGAGAAGGGGGATGGGGGGTCGGGGGCAGCCAACACCGGGCAGGCAGCACACAAGTAGGCATGCTTGAAGGCTCTCAGCTCCTGCACACAAGTAGACATGCTTGAAGGCTCTCAGTTCCTGCACACAAGTAGGCATGCTTGAAGGCTCTCCGTTCCTGCACACAAGTAGACGTGCTTGAAGGCTCGCAGCTCCTGCACACAAGTAGACGTGCTTGAAGGCTCGCAGTTCCTGCACACAAGTAGACATGCTTGAAGGCTCGCAGCTCCTGCACACAAGTAGACATGCTTGAAGGCTCTCAGCTCCTGCACACAAGTAGACATGCTTGAAGGCTCTCAGCTCCTGCACACAAGTAGACATGCTTGAAGGCTCTCAGCTCCTGCACACAAGTAGACATGCTTGAATGCTCGCAGCTTCTGCACACAAGTAGACATGCTTGAAGGCTCGCAGCTCCTGCACACAAGTAGACATGCTTGAAGGCTCGCAGCTCCTGCACACAAGTAGACATGCTTGAAGGCTCGCAGCTCCTGCACACAAGTAGACAAGCTTGAAGGCTCTCAGCTCCTGCACACAAGTAGACATGCTTGACTGCCTGCAGCTGTTGCACACCAAGACAATGCTATGGCTCCCACCTGTCTCAGGCTGCACAAAGCAACTGGTTCCACCAGAAAACCCTGCTTGTCACCTAGGTAACCAGAACCCCCATACCACCACCACCTGTCATACAAATGTAATGGAGTGGAGTGGCAGAAGAACAGGCAGCAGAGTCAATCAAAAAGGGAGACCACAGCAGGCGTACGGCAATCAGGATTTATTCTCAGCAGACAATTTTCAGCACACACAAAATGATCACTCACACACATAGATAACTGGGTGGCGCAGGCTGCAAGGAAAAGGCTCTTGTTACAATCAAATCAACCCTCTGGACCACAAAATGGCTTTGTGTTTCCTTGGCCCATACAAGTATACATTTCTCAACAATGACTACTCCAATTAAATCATAAAAAAACATCAAATAAAAGTCAAAACTACAATCTTTAAAACTGTATAAACAAAATTACAAACATGACTGATTTTATTTACAACAAGCGTGGGAAGCATGGCTTGCACCTGTCTATAAACAAATTCAGACAACTAAATCACAACTAACACAATGTACAAAATATTAATGTTACTGAAACTTACATCAGAATAAAGTGCATGCTCCCACAGTACATAACAATTACAATACAACATTCTGTGTGAGAAGCAAGACACACTCAGAGACTAGCACTAAAACAATCAGCGTGAACTTTCGCCTGGGGCGCATTATCTAGTCGCAGCATCACTGATAAAGTGATATCAAGTAGTCTACGAATACAAATCAGCTTCTACCATACACAATACTTAATAAGTTAATTTCAACCCAAAATAAACACTAAACATGAAGTCAGTTAAGCAAAATACTATACCACAGCAGCACTGATCAACACGGAATTACTTTAATTGAGTCAAAACAACAATTCACTACTAAACAAAGACTGAAGCGGGCCGCACCAGCTATAAAAAGAACAGACCTAGTGAGGCATCAGCTACTGATTCAGCTCCATCCTGCATCTAAATAAACAACACATACACATTCTAAGATCTAATAGGTGCCAAATTATATAACACATGGCTAAGTGCATAAAAAGGAGTAGGTAAACAAACAACAAGCGATCAAAACGTGATGGGGGAAAAATAGGTTTGAATCTGGCATGCATCGGCTATCACCGGTCAGCTGTGTGAAGCCGTGAGACGTTAGGCCTACACTACATGCGTGGCACGCTTCAAAACAAAAGCGTCATCTGCTCCAGTTCCTGGTTTACTAGCAGTACAGTAATAAAATTGCATGATCTGATAATTGGGGGGGATTACTGTAAAAACGCATACAAAGAGCACTTGCTCACACAAAGGTAACCTGAGGTAAATGTTTGAACACACTGGCCAGAGCTCACCTTGTCTTCTAGATGGGTCACAAATGACTGAGATGCTCTTGATCTCTTGGCACTACCTGTAGAGAAAAAATCAATAATAATGTTCACCTTTCATGACTTTCATTATATTCTTTTTTATATAGTTGAACAGCAAGTGTGTTAACGAGGTGAGAAATGAGGCATATATACAACACTAGCTATCACTGCTGACATCAATAACTTGAACCAGCTTGCGGCATTGGTTCTTTTGTTCAGGCTGCCAACGGCAGAGTGTTGTGAGCAGTGGCATGCAGACTTTAGAAACATGGTGAAAACGCAGTACACTGTAAGTGTTGATGGAGACAGTCAAGCTGAGCACTACTCACCGTCATCAGGGTTGGCCTGGGAGGAATGGACCTGAAAGTCACAAGACACAACTGCAATCAACACCTCGCTCACAGCAACACTGTCAACAACAAACAGCAACACTGTCAACAACAAACAGCAACAAACAGCAATACTGTCAACAACAAACAGCAACACTGTCAACAACAAACAGTAATACTGTCAACAACAAACAGCAACAAACAGCAATACTGTCAACAACAAACAGCAATACAGTCAACAACAAACAGCAACACTGTCAACAACAAACAGCAATACAGTCAACAACAAACAGCAACACTGTCAACAACAAACAGCAACACTGTCAACAACAAACAGCAACACTGTCAACAACAAACAGCAATACAGTCAACAACAAACAGCAACACTGTCAACAACAAACAGCAATACAGTCAACAACAAACAGCAACACTGTCAACAACAAGCAGCAGCACTGTCAACAACAAACAGCAACACTGTCAACAACAAACAGCAACACTGTTCCTGCCAATCAACACCTCACTCACAGCAATACTGTCAACAACAAACAGCAACATAGTCAACAACAAACAGCAATACTGTCAACAACAAACAGCAACACTGTTCCTGCCAATCAACACCCCACTCACAGCAACACTGTTAACAACAAACAGCAACACTGTTAACAACTAAAAGCAACATTCACTGTCAACAACAAACAACATTTTACTCTGTCACTGGCAACAACAGACACGTTACTCTGTCACTGGCAACAACAGACATGTTAATCTGTCACTGGCAACAACAGACATGTTACTCTGTCACTGGCAACAACAAACATGTTACTCTGTCACTGGCAATACTGTCAACAACACATTACTCTATCATTGGCAACAACAAACACGTTACTCTGTCACTGGCAACAACCAACATGTTACTCTATCAATCACTGGCAACAACCAACATGTTACTCTATCAATCACTGGCAACAACAAACATGTTACTCTGTCACTGGTGACAACATATTACTTTGTCACTGTCATGCTACTCTGTCACTGGCAACAACAAACATGTTACTTTGTCACTGTCATGTTACTCTGTCACTGGCAACAACCAACATGTTACTCTGTCACTGTCATGTTACTCTGTCACTGGCAACAACAAACATGTTACTTTGTCATTGTCAAGTTACTCTGTCACTGGCAACAACCAACATGTTACTCTGTCACTGTCATGCTACTCTGTCACTGGCAACAACCAACATGTTACTTTGTCACTGTCATGCTACTCTGTCACTGGCAACAACCAACATGTTACTCTGTCACTGTCATGCTACTCTGTCACTGGCAACAACAAACATGTTACTCTGTCACTGGAACAGCAGGCTGTCACTGGCAACAACAAACATGTTACTCCATCACTGTCATGTTACTCTGTCACTGGCAATAACAAATATTACTCTGTCGCTGGCAACAACAAACATGTTACTCTGTCACTGGCAACAACAAACATTGCTCTGTCACTGGCAACAACAAACATGTTACTCTGTCACTGGCAACAACAAACATGTTACTCTGTCACTGGCAACAACAAAAATGTTACTCTGTCACTGGCAACAACATTGTCGCTGGCAACAACACATTACTCTGTCACTGGCAACAACAAACATTGCTCTGTCACTGGCAACAACTGACATGTTACTCTGTCACTGGCAACAACCACTCTGTCACTGGCAACAACAAACATGTTACTTTGTCACTGTCAACAGCAAACAGCAGGCTGTCACTGTCAACAGCAAACAGCAGGCTAGCAGCATTGTCATTACTGTCACCAACAAACAGCCATGCTGTCACTGTCAACAAGTAACAGCAACATTATTGCCAGCAACAACACACAGCAACGCTGCCACTGACAAAGGAGGGGCTGTGATTGCAAGAGAAGAGAATGAAATGGAGGCAGAAGCCGGCTGCACCACACAAATGCACTGGGGAGGGTGGGGGGGGGGGGGGGTAACAAGAGAAGAGGGGAGAGGGAAATGAGGCAGAAGGTGCACCCACACCCATGGACTGGAAGGTGGGGAAGGTGAGGGGGGTGACAGTGGGGGGCATGAGAAGAGGGGAGAGGGAAGAAGAGGCAGAATCTGGCCCCGCCACACCCATGGACTGTCACACCCATGGACTGTCACACCCATGGACTGTCACACCCATGGACTGCCACACCCATGGACTGGAAGGTTGGGTGTGCGGGGGTGACGGGGGGGGGGGGGGGGGGGAGGCAAAAGCTGTCCCCACCACATGCATGGACTGGAAGGTTGGGTGTGCGGGGTGACGGGGGGGGGCGGGGGGGGGGGGGGGGAAGGCAAAAAGCTGTCCCACCACACGCATGGACTGGAAGGTTGGGTGTGGGACGGGGGGGGGGGGGGGGGGGGGGGAGGCAAAAGCTGTCCCCACCACACGCATGGACTGGAAGGTGGACTTGCGCCCTGCCAGGTGTAGGCAGCACTTCCTGAACTCCAGCTGACTGAAGTAGTCGTGGATCTTTCGTACCAACACCCCATGTCTGAAACAGAAGGTATCTAGGTACTAACACCCAAAATCTGAAACAGATGGTATCTTGGTACTGACACCCCATGTCTGAAACAGAAGGTATCTTGGTACTAACACCCCACATCTGAAACAGATGGTATCTTGGTACTGACACCCCATGTCTGAAACAGAAGGTATCTTGGTACTGACACCCAATGTCTGAAACAGAAGGTATCTTGGTACTGACACCCCATGTCTGAAACAGAAGGTATCTTGGTACTGATGCCCCACGTCTGAAACAGAAGGTATCTTGGTACTGACACCCCACGTCTGAAACAGATGGTATCTTGGTACTGACACCCAATGTCTGAAACAGAAGGTATCTTGGTACTGACACCCAATGTCTGAAACAGAAGGTATCTTGGTACTGACACCCCATGTCTGAAACAGAAGGTATCTTGGTACTGATGCCCCACGTCTGAAACAGAAGGTATCTTGGTACTGACACCCCACGTCTGAAACAGATGGTATCTTGGTACTGACACCCAATGTCTGAAACAGAAGGTATCTTGGTACTGACACCCAATGTCTGAAACAGAAGGTATCTTGGTACTGACACCCAATGTCTGAAACAGAAGGTATCTTGGTACTGACACCCCACGTCTGAAACAGATGGTATCTTGGTACTGACACCCCATGTCTGAAACAGAAGGTATCTTGGTACTGACACCCAATGTCTGAAACAGAAGGTATCTTGGTACTGACACCCCATGTCTGAAACAGAAGGTATCTTGGGGATGAGCTGACACCCCATGTCTGAAACGAAAGGTGTGTTGATTCTGCACAAGTACTCTTGGCCTCATTCTGTTTCAGATTTTTGATACACGGTAAAGAAACAAACACTTCTGGCATAATGCTGTCTGATTCACGGTAAAGAAACAAACACTTCTGGCATAATGCTGTCTGATTAATGGTAAAGAAACAAACACTTCTGGCATAATGCTGTCTGATTAATGGTAAAGAAACAAACACTTCTGGCATAATGCTGGCTGATTCATGGTAAAGAAACAAACACTTCTGGCATAATGCTGGCTGATTCATGGTAAAGAAACAAACACTCTCACATAATGCTGGCTGATTCATGGTAAAGAAACAAACACTTCTCACATAATGCTGGCTGATTCATGGTAAAGAAACAAACACTCTCACATAATGCTGGCTGATTCATGGTAAAGAAACAAACACACTTCTTGATCAAAACTCTCCATAATGCTGGCTGATTCATGGTAAAGAAACAAACACTTCTCACATAATGCTGGCTGATTCATGGTAAAGAAACAAACACCTCTCACATAAGCTGCGATTTATGGTAAAGAAACAAAATCAAAACTGCTCGCATAATGCTGTCTGATTCATGGTAAAGAAACAAACACTTCTCACATAATGCTAGTTGATTCATGGTAAAGAAACAAACACTTCTCACATAATGCTAGCTGATTCATGGTAAAGAAACATGGTAAAGAAACAAACACTTCTCACATAATGCTAATTGATTCATGGTAAAGAAACAAACACTTCTCACATAATGCTGTCTGATTCATGGTAAACAAACAAACACTTCTCACATAATGATAATTGATTCATGGTAAAGAAACAAACACTTCTCACATAATGCTAATTGATCCATGGTAAAGAAACAAACACTTCTCGCATAATGCTAATTGATCCATGGTAAAGAAACAAGCACTTCTCGCATAATGCTACTTGATCCATGGTAAAGAAACAAACACTTCTCGCATAATGCTGTCTGATTCATGGTAAAGAAACAAACACTTCTCACATAATGCTACTTGATCCATGGCTAAAGAATAAACACTTCTCACATAATGCTACTTGATCCATGGCTAAAGGATAAACACTTCTCGCATAATGCTACTTGATCCATGGTAAAGAATAAACACTTCTGTCATGCAATAGTAAGCTGATTCACATCACAGCAAACTGACTGCCTCAACAACAACAAAAATGAAAAGAATAAAAGACAGAAAGAAAAATGCACTACTAGCAGTTGATTCATGGCCCCAAAAAGTCAACATTTCTGTCATGGCAGTTTTATGATAATAAACAATATTAACTGGTTTGTAAAGTAAACATGGTGCTTAACGTCCACAGAAACCATAAGGCTTATTAGGGACGGGACTGGTTTGTACTGCACCTAGCCTGACATACAATGATATACTATAGCTGTATACAATGCCATGTGTGTGTGTGCAATGCCATGTGTGTGTACAAAGTGTACACAATGCCATGTGTGTGTGTGCATGCATGTGTGTGTGTGTGTGTGTGTGTGTGTACACATTGCCATATATATGTACAATGCCATGTGTGTATTAAATATATATATATATATATATATATATATATATATATATATATATATATATATATATATATATATATATATATATATATATATAATGCCATGTGTGTCTACAGTGCCATGCCATGTGTATGTACAATGCCATGCGTGTATACAATACCATATGTGTGTACAATGCCATGTGGGTGTGCACAATGCCACGTATGTATACAATTCTATGCAAGTGCACAATGCTATGTGCATGTGTTCAGTGTCATATGTGTGTACAATGCTATGTGTGTGTACAGTGCTGCCACATGTGCATCACAGTAACTCAATACCCAGTCCAACATCAGTCACCTGCACACACAAATCACAAATCACGTAGGTACAATGGATTCTCAGCAGAGGGAATCTTTGTTATTGGGACTGTGGTACCCCACTACATGGACAGTGGAGAGAGGATTAAAACAATCAAGTTGAACAAACTGTGATGGTAGAAATGAGGCTGGTAGAATTCACAACAGCAGGCTAAGCATGCAAGGCTATAAAAAATGGAGAATCCACAACAAAGGGAACCAACAGTGCTCAACAGACAACATAACAAGGGACACAACCACAGAGACCTGAATCACCTCTGGTAACTGTGACCTGGCCTGCGAGTAGATATAAGGTACATAAAATCCTCACAAGGTATACCATCTCCTACACAAGAGTGAGTGTTTAATAATGCTGGGTTATCCGGAGTACCCACTGGATGGACTGGCGAAACACACACACACACACACACACACACACACACACACACACACACACACACACACACACACACACACACACACCAATTATTACATGTACTGATATTAAAGTTCCATACAAATTTTTTAAAGATTGTGTACAATGGCTGCACAATCTGTCCCCCTCTTGTGGATGACAAAACATGCAGGCATCATCAGGGTGACAAAACATGCAGGCATCATCAGGGTGACAAAACATGCAGGCATCATCAGGGTGACAAAATGAGCAGCAACACGCCTGTTCTTGGTGTGATGTCTTTTGCTTTGTGCCCACAGGTAATACTTCAGATTGTCCCAGACACAAGCCACAAACAGCTACAGTACAACATGATACAAACAGCTGCAGCACAACAATCATTACAACAAAACACAAACAGTTACATACCTGAGTAACACCAGTCCCGGGTTGTGGCAGTCAGAGGTGGTGGATGTGTGGACAGATGATGACGTTGCTGTGGACTCACAATCATCCGAGTCCAGCCCCAAATGGACTGTGGACCACTGTCTCTCTTCTGCCTCCAGGACATGCTGCAGGATCAACTCCGGCTTGAGCTGACGCGCTGCACTCTCCATGCAAAACATCCCCTGAAACACACAATTATGCATGGTGCACAAACACACACACCACCTGCCAACAGCAGTCAGTGCACACGGTCCAACACACACACCACCTGCCAACAGCAGTCAGTGCAAACGGTCCAACACACACACCACATGTAGACAGCAGTCAGTGCACAACAAGGTCCAACACACACACCACATGTAGACAGCAGACAGTGCACAAGGTCCAACACACACACCACATGTAGACAGCAGACAGTGCACAAGGTCCAACACATACACCACATGTAGACAGCAGACAGTGCACAAGGTCCAATACACACACCACATGTAGACAGCAGTCAGTGCACAAGGTCCAACACACACACCACATGTAGACAGCAGACAGTGCACAAGGTCCAACACACACACCACATGTAGACAGCAGACAGTGCACAAGGTCCAACACACACACCACATGTAGACAGCAGTCAGTGCACAAGGTCCAACACATACACCACATGTAGACAGCAGACAGTGCACAAGGTCCAATACACACACCACATGTAGACAGCAGTCAGTGCACAAGGTCCAACACACACACCACATGTAGACAGCAGTCAGTGCACAACAAGGTCCAACACACACACCACATGTAGACAGAGGACAGTGCACAAGGTCCAACACACACCACATGTAGACAGCAGACAGTGCACACGGTCCAACACACACACCACATGTAGACAGCAGACAGTGCACACGGTCCAACACACACACCACATGTAGACAGCAGACAGTGCACACGGTCCAACACACACATCACATGTAGACAGCAGACAGTGCACAACAAGGTCCAACACACACACCACATGTAGACAGCAGTCAGTGCACAAGGTCCAACACACACACCACATGTAGACAGCAGTCAGTGCACAACAAGGTCCAACACACACACCACATGTAGACAGAGGACAGTGCACAAGGTCCAACACACACCACATGTAGACAGCAGACAGTGCACACGGTCCAACACACACACACCACATGTAGACAGCAGACAGTGCACACGGTCCAACACACACACCACATGTAGACAGCAGACAGTGCACACGGTCCAACACACACATCACATGTAGACAGCAGACAGTGCACAAACAAGGTCCAACACACACACCACATGTAGACAGCAGACAGTGCACAAGGTCCAACACACACACCACATGTAGACAGCAGACAGTGCACATGGTCCAACACACACACCACATGTAGACAGCAGACAGTGCACAACAAGGTCCAACACACACACCACATGTAGACAGCAGACAGTGCACAACAAGGTCCAACACACACACCACATGTAGACAGCAGACAGTGCACAAGGTCCAACACACACACCACATGTAGACAGCAGACAGTGCACAAGGTCCAACACACACACCACATGTAGACAGCAGACAGTGCACAACAAGGTCCAACACACACACCACATGTAGACAGGAGACAGTGCACACGGTCCAACACACACACCACATGTAGACAGCAGACAGTGCACAACAAGGTCCAACACACACACCACATGTAGACAGCAGACAGTGCACAACAAGGTCCAACACACACACCACATGTAGACAGCAGACAGTGCACAAGGTCCAACACACACACCACATGTAGACAGCAGACAGTGCACACGGTCCAACACACACACCACATGTAGACAGCAGACAGTGCACAAGGTCCAACACACACACCACATGTAGACAGCAGACAGTGCACAAGGTCCAACACACACACCACATGTAGACAGCAGACAGTGCACAAGGTCCAACACACACACCACATGTAGACAGAGGACAGTGCACAAGGTCCAACACACACACCACATGTAGACAGCAGACAGTGCACAAGGTCCAACACACACACCACATGTAGACAGCAGACAGTGCACAAGGTCCAACACACACACCACATGTAGACAGCAGACAGTGCACAAGGTCCAACACACACACCACATGTAGACAGCAGACAGTGCACAAGGTCCAACACACACACACCACATGTAGACAGCAGACAGTGCACAAGGTCCAACACACACACCACATGTAGACAGCAGACAGTGCACAAAGGTCCAACACACACACCACATGTAGACAGAGGACAGTGCACAAGGTCCAACACACACACCACATGTAGACAGCAGACAGTGCACACAAGGTCCAACACACACACCACATGTAGACAGAGGACAGTGCACAAGGTCCAACACACACACCACATGTAGACAGCAGACAGTGCACAAGGTCCAACACACTCCACATGTAGACAGCAGACAGTGCACAAGGTCCAACACACACACCACATGTAGACAGCAGACAGTGCACAAGGTCCAACACACACACCACATGTAGACAGCAGACAGTGCACAAGGTCCAACACACACACCACATGTAGACAGCAGACAGTGCACAAGGTCCAACATACACACCACATGTAGACAGCAGACAGTGCACAAGGTCCAACACACACACCACATGTAGACAGCAGCAGTGCACAAGGTCCAACACACACACCACATGTAGACAGCAGACAGTGCACAAGGTCCAACACACACACCACATGTAGACAGAGGACAGTGCACAAGGTCCAACACACACACCACATGTAGACAGCAGACAGTGCACAAGGTCCAACACACACACCACATGTAGACGCAGACAGTGCACAACAAGGTCCAACACACACACCACATGTAGACAGCAGACAGTGCACAAGGTCCAACACACACACCACATGTAGACAGCAGACAGTGCACAAGGTCCAACACACACACACCACATGTAGACACAGACAGTGCACAAGGTCCAACACACACACCACATGTAGACAGCAGACAGTGCACAAGGTCCAACACACACACCACATGTAGACAAGCGACAGTGGCACAAGGTCCAACACACACACCACATGTAGACAGCAGACAGTGCACACAGGTCCAACACACACACCACATGTAGACAGAGACAGTGCACAAGGTCCAACACACACACCACATGTAGACAGCAGACAGTGCACAAGGTCCAACACACACACCACATGTAGACAGCAGACAGTGCACAAGGTCCAACACACACACCACATGTAGACAGCAGTCAGTGCACAAGGTCCAACACACACACCACATGTAGACAGCAGACAGTGCACAAGGTCCAACACACACACCACATGTAGACACGAGGACAGTCACAAGGTCCAACCACCCACATGTAGACAGCAGACAGTGCCAAGGTCCAACAACACCACATGTAGACAGTCAGACAGTGCACAAAAGGTCCAAACACACACACCACATGTAGACAGCAGACAGTGCACAAGGTCCAACACACACACCACATGTAGACAGCAGACAGTGCAAAGGTCCAACACACAACACCACATTAACAGCAGACAGTCACAAGGTCCAACACATCACAATGTAGACAGCAGACAGTGCACAAGTCCAACACACACACCACATGTAGACAGAGGACAGTGCACAAGGTCCAAACACACACCACATGTAGACAGCAGACAGTGCACAACAAGTCCAACACACACACCACATGTAGACAGAGGAAGTGCCAAGGTCCAACACACACACCAATGTAGCAGAGACATGCAAGGTCCAACTACACCACATGTAGACAGCAGACAGTGCACAAGGTCAACACACACACACATGTAGACAGCACGTCACAAGTCCAACACACACAACCACATGTAGACAGCAGTACAGTGCACAAGGTCAAACACACAACCACATGTGAGCAGACTGCACAAGGTCCACATAAACCTCATGTAACAGCGACAGTGCACAAGCGACCATCAAACACACAGACCCTGAGGTAAGATTACTGTTGCAACAGTCAGACTGCAACACATTTTGATCTCACAATTCACTTATTCATACAGTCACTAGGATTCAGTGAGCAATGTACAAAGCTGACCATATTGAACAATTCATGTATCATGATTCATAGTGCATACATTGAATTCTATACCATCTTGTTACACTGACAATCACATATCTGCATTCAGAATACACTGATTAAACAAAGGTTATATATATATATAAGAATATAATATATAATATATATATAATTATATATATGTATATAGTATAAATATATAATATACTGAAAATCAGATGGTACAGATCATTGATTGTTCAGTGTAACAAGATGGTATAGAATTCAGATGTATGCACAATATAAAATATATTATGATTTCATACAACACACAATACACATGACATGTGGCATGTTTGTGTGTGTGTGTGTGTGTGTTTGTTGTGTGTGTGTGTGTGTTGTTAATACTTTGTATCAAACATACACTAGGTACTACACAGTGACGAAGTAGTATGATTACACTTTGCATTTGGCATGAATTATAATATCACCAATAAACAGTAATATGTTAAATGATAAGCACACACACACACACACACACACACACACACACACACAAACATATATAATATTATATATATATATTATATATATCATAACTATAAATATATTCAATTATATGTATATAATAATATTATATATATATATATATATAATAATATCTATATATATATATTAATATACTATATATATATAAATATGTATATATATGCACACACAGACACACAGCTGACCATCCTACCTGGGTGTGTTCCATATGGCAGGAACAGGACGCCTGATGTGTCATGTTGCTGCTGTTATTGACCCTGTTGCTACCATTACTGCCCAGCAACACATGCACAACAGAGGCATCCTGTCCACACAGTCTCCACAAAAGATGAAGACCCAAGTTTGTGCCGAAACACAAGACACTGTGTGTCAGACTCAGAGCACGACATAAACCTCTACTTAATCATGTGACATGGACGCAGACCACCACCTACCTCTGTACCCTGAGGTAGATTCTGTCAACATCCAGACTGCCAATCCCAGTCCACAATTGCTTACAGCAACTGATACTGAGGCAGGGTCAAGGACACACAGGTCACAACAGGTATGGATCAGCTCCAGTCAGATGTACCTATAGTGCAAGATCCAGGTCATTATCATATAAGTTGTGTACGTGGACAGATGATACTGATAATGGTATCAGCAACACAAGCCTTTCTTCTCTGATAGCAGGACCCTGGGCTCTGGCACATCAACACATTAACAATAATAGCTGCACTTCACAGCACAAACTAGCAACACACATTCACAAGAACCAGGCAGACATCTTACAACAACTAACCTCCTGTGATGCCCCCCCCCTCCCCCTTTTTCTTGACTTTTCATTCACTGACACTATGTGATTACTGGTAGGGAGGAAGACCAGTCAACAGAGCATGCCCCTGACAAACAGACCAGCTGATATCCTGATACTTCTCTGATCTGTAGTCTGCTATGCTCTGCACTTCACCTGAAGTTAAAAATCCAGCACCAAAGCTGCTCTCTTTACCCTGCCATCCACCTGTGGAATGATCTTCCAGAAGAGGCCATCTGAGCCTAAACCCCCCAGTCCTTCAGATCCTGTCATGACGCCTGGCTGCAGGGCAACCAGACTGACTAACCCCCCTGCCCCCCTGATCATCGCCGTCTTTAGCTGGTTACCTTTGGTTATGTCTTCTCTTCCTTCATCCCACTCTCTCCCCTGTCGCCCATCCCCACTCCCACTCTCTCCCCCGTCGCCCATCCCCACTCCCACTCTCTTCCCCGTCGCCCATCCCCACTCCCACTCTCTCCCCTGTCACCCATCCCACTCTCTCCCCTGTCACCCATCCCCACTCCCACTCTCTCCCCCGTCACCCATCCCCACTCCCACTCTCTCCCCTGTCACCCATCCCACTCTCTCCCCTGTCACCCATCCCACTCCCACTCTCTCCCCGTCCCCATCCCCACTCCCACTCTCTCCCCTGTCACCCATCCCACTCATCTCTCCCCTGTCACCCATCCCCACTCCCACTCTCTCCCCTGTCACCCATCCCCACTCCCACTCTCTCCCCTGTCACCCATCCCCACTCCCACTCTCTCCCCTGTCACCCATCCCCACTGTCACTCTCCTCCCTGGGCTGGGTGACATTTACATGGGTCTCGGACTGACGGACAGTTCCCTCACCTGCCAGGAGAACGGAATGCAAAAGTCTAGCTATCCGTGCACACCCCGATTTACTTCTTTTTTACACTTGTCCATCAACTTTCCTCTATGCCACAAAAGCCCAGATGATAATCTCTGTGCCCTTATTTGGGAGTCCCACAGTGTGTGACAGAAGAAGACGACAGCACCAAAGTGTGCGGGCATGTTTCCACCACGCTCTAGGACCTTGGACTTCAAACATTAGACACAAAAACATTATTCTCACCAAGCACATCTTGGTGTTGGTTCATTCTTTCATTATCATTGCTATCACACAATAATACTGTTTATCTATTAGCATTGCCATGATACATGAATGCCAGTCATCTTCTTTTTTTACAGCAATAGGTCTGCATGCATCATAAAAGCAATAAATATCTAAATCTGACTGCCTTTTTACATCTGTGCAGCATCCCCCCTCCCCCCTTCTCTCTAGTCTTATGCACATCAGACCACAGATGCCTTGACCATAATACTATTAATAGCCAGCCTCCATGAGGAATGTCCTTACCTCTGGAGTGACCGAAGGGTCCGCACTCGCCACACCCCATCACAGCTTCATAAAACCACAACTGGGAATAACACATGGTGTACTTATACAATCCAGATACTTCACTGTTTTTTGCAAAACCGTATAAAGGTCAGCAACGAACAATTAAAAACGGTTTCATTGTCACAGCAGCAAATACTGACCAGTCCAGGAACAGAGGGGTAAACAGAGGACAGACGAAGATACATTTCAAACGAATCACCTGTAGAACAGACTTCACTGAGAAAGTACATCTTTCCCCCAGGACCATCAGAGACGGGAACAGTCTGTTTCTGCCCCCTGACCAGCACCCACCCCATCCCCGTCTCCGACAGCCCAAGACCTGTTCTGGGAGTGAGCATTTTCTATCGCGCACGTCTGCCCCTGACAAACAGACCAACAGCTCTCTCTTTTCCGCAACCCTCCAAAGAGACGGACTGGTCAACATTTTGACAGTGGTCACTTACAGGAAGAAGATGAAGAAGAAGAACAACCACTGACAGATCTACTTTTCCTCAGTCTCACTTTTCGGATAAGTGCCCCCCATCGCCAGGACAAATCAGTTTCACAGAAGTACTGACGTTAGAGGTACTCACGATAGGGTAAATGTTCACAGGCAGCAGTGAAGACAGGTTTCATCTCAAACAACGATAATGTCAATGCATACGAGTGGTCTGTCAATAATTTCTAATGAACCGGCTGATGTTTAGAAGTGCATGTTTACTCCGCCATTTTGTACATCACATGATCAAAACAACAGTAATGAAGATGAACAACTCTCAGCGAAGACAGCAATTTGGTTGCGTGGTTGTTTCCCTTCGATCAATATTATATTTAAAATAAATTAATAAATTAATAAATAATAATAATAACAATAATATTAAGCCATGCGAGCTCAGGATGTGAGAAATTCGAAGTGGTGTCCTGGTCGCTGTTTAGTGGTTGGCAGTGCGACGTGAAACTGCTGCCGTCTCAGCGTAAGTTCTGTATACACCATACAACCATGCACTAGTTTACAGATTAACTCAGTATACCCAACGCTGCAAACGTAGGATGCATATGTGGATAGCTGTGACCTGCCACCTGCACTTTGGCAGAATGACCGGGATCTTTTACGTGCTACTGCGGTAACAAGGGGCTGGAACGGATACCGCCCATGCCGGGAAAGTCCACAGCACAGAAAGTTGACGATGATGACTGACAACTGACGTGACGGGACAACGATGACAACTGACGTGATGGGACGACGATGACAACAGTAATGATGGGATGACGATGACAAGAGTAATGATGGGATGATGATGACAACTGAGAGATATTCAATCTTCTGTCGCTTTCCTTTATTCGTTTAAAATGACTCTCTCTCTCTCTCTCTCTCTCTCTCTCTCTCTCTCTCTCTCTCTCTCTCTCTCTCTCTCTCTCTCTCTCTCTCTCTCTCTCTATTTCACACATTTTGCCGGTTGTTGTCGTTGTTGGGTCTCCTCCCATCTCTCGTGAATTACTGAAATTTGTATTTTGTTATAGCTGTTTTTTGCTTGTTTGTTGAATTTTTGTTTGTTTAAAGCTGAATATTACTTGTATAAATCTGATCATTATGACTTATGCCACTAGCGACCATTGGCCTCTCAAGGACGGTCTTCGTATTGGGCACCTGAACATTAATCATCTGATAAATAAAATGTCAGATGCCTCTCACGTTGTCCACAATAGTAAACCCTATGGCAGGGGTTTCATATATTTTGTTTTTCTGAATCAAGGCCCAATAACCACATGGATGATAAAGACATAGCTATAGAAGGATTCCATGTTATTAGAAAAGATCCACAAATTCAAAGAGAAACTGGCCTCGTTGTCTATGTCCATGAAACTATGTTACACGTCTTACTGAGTGTATTTGGCTGGAAGTCAAACTGCAAAAAGCTTCTCCAGTCCTGGTTGGGTTTCTATATCGAAATCCTTCAGAACCTGCAAACTGGACTGACAGATTCGTGTCAATGATGGACTTAGTCTGGCTAGAATCCAAAGAAATTATTTTAATGGGTGACTTCAATATTGATCTGTCAAAAGCCAACAAACCGTGGTCAGACGTATTCTCTCTTTTTAACCTCTCTCAGACTGTTAGCACCCCAACCCGGGTCACACCTTCATCAAAAACGCTCATTGATCATATCTACTCAACTGACATCGCGCACATCCTTGAAACCTGTGTGCCAGTAATCGGCGTCAGCGACCACTATCCCATCTGCTGCACTTGGTCCAAAAAAAGGTGTAAAGATTCCTAAGGTGGGACACTCCCACTTAACATATAGGTCCTTTGCCAGATTTGACGAAAGCGAGTTCTTAAACGATCTTAACAATGCTCCCTTTGATAAAGTATACAATCATACTGATCCAGACGAAGCGTTAGCGACTTGGTATTCAGTGTTTCTTAAAGTCCTTGACAAACATGCTCCTCAGAAAAAGAGGAGAATCAAATACTCCTTCAAACCCGGATGGCTGACATCGGAAGTATTGGATGCAATGCGTTACAGAGATTATCTTCTTAAACTGAAACTATTTGATGAATACAAAAAACAAAGAAATAAAGTCATCTACTTGATCCGAGACTCCCAAAAAACTTTTTTTGCTAACATTTTGGCAAACAGCAAGAATTCAAAAGACACGTGGCGAGCCATTAATCTACTCACTAATAAACACGCACCAGTGAATACTAGCACTACTAGTGGAATTTCCCCAGATGACTTAAACAACCATTTTTGCAGTGTTGCCAGTAAAGTGATTAAAACAGATAATTCCCCATCAACAAACTAACAGTGCTGGAACAGTATTGCACAGAAAAGATTAGCCATGAAGCCAATGCGCTCCCTTTTATGACAGTCAGGGAAGTGTATAAATCTTTATGTCATTTAAAGCAATCAAACACAAAAGGCACTGATCGTTTAGACGGGAAAATACTGCGTCTCTCGGCACCTTTTATTGCTGAAACTCTAACCTATATATATATAACCTTTGTATTGACAAGAACACCTTCCCCCAGGTATTTAAGGAAGCAAAAGTTATCCCCCTCTCAAATCTGGTGACAAATCAAATCCTTCAAACTTTAGACCCATTTCTATATTACCTATTTGGTCAAAACCGTTAAAAAAAACATATCAACGAACATGTTATGAAGCATTTTCTTGTTAATGACTTGTTTTATGAAAAGCAATCAGGATTCAGACCAAACCACTCCGGCCACACAGCCTTAACATAACTGATCGACACCTGGCTATCCGAAATCAACATAAACAAATTGTGTGGGGCCTTGTTCATTGACTTTGCTAAAGCCTTTGACGTAATCAATCATGACCTACTTCTAAGAAAACTAACCCTCTACGGCCTATCAGCGAGCACCCTTAGTTTGATTTGCTCCTTCATCAACAGCCGCCTCCAAAAGGTTTCCTTCAAAGATAATCAGTCGGATTTTAAGACAGTTTTATTTGGAGTTCCTCAAGGATCTGTCCTAGGACCTCTCCTGTTCTCCATCTATATAAACGACCTACCTTTACATATCCCTTCTGCACAATGTGACATGTTAGCAGATGACACGACAATTCACACCTCTGGACAGGATGTACCTGCAATAACATCTGTTCTCCAGTCATGTCTCTCTGATGTTGTTGAATGGACACATCTTAATCATATGTCTCTTAACCCGTCAAAAACGAAGTACATGATACTAACGACGCGTCAGAAGCGACAACTACTGCACTCACCATCTGCGCACCTTTCCGTTGATAACCAACAAATAACTGAGGTCAGTGATCACAAAGTATTAGGTGTTACAATAGACAATAATCTGACCTGGGGCCTCCACATTCGTGACCTGTGCAAAAATACGGCAAAAAAAATCTACCAAATTTTCATGCCCGAAAAACGTTTTTTCAAGCCCACATTCAGTCAGGTATAGATTATGCTTCAACTCTTTGGGACTCAGCAAGTGACTCTTTGCAAAACCCTTGAAATCACTACACAGGCGAGCAATCAAAATTGTTCTTCTAAAACGAACTAGCCTTACCGACAAAGACTACAAGCGGCTCAAAATCTCCCGTTATCTTCTAGGTTAATGAGTAACAAAGCGCGTTTTGTGCACAAAATTGTATCGGGTAGGGCACCGATTTATCTATCAACAAAATTATTGATTAATCAAAGTTCGAGGAATTCATCAAGGAAGCTAAATGTGCCAATACCAAGGATAGATTTATTCAAGTCCAGCCTGGTTTATTCTGGTCCTGCTCTCTGGAACTCATTGCCCAGCGAATTGAGGCTTCCAGTCAGTCCTTCAGTATTTAAAAAGCGTCTTACGCTTCATATGTTATCTCTCTTAGGTGTTACGTGAAACCATAATCATATATATATCTCCATGTGCTGCTCCAACCTGTGTTGTGCTGCTTCAGGCAGC
>JABMCL010002390.1:102500-137500 GCA_018857735.1 Alviniconcha marisindica
AACACCCACTGAAGGACGCTAAGCCGCCCAAAGCAGGGCAATCACCCCGCCCGAGAGCGGTGCCAAGCCTACAGAAGTATCATCAGCAGTGTCATCAGCAGTGTCATCAGCAGTGGCTAGCTACACGCACACGGCCTTTACCTGCAGCAGACGGTCCAGCGCCAGGTAGGCAGCGGTCAGCCCGCCGTTGTCAGCCAGGTTTTCGTCCAGCGTCAACTCGCCATCCACACTGGCCCCCGCCTTGTGCGACTGCACACCACACCAAGCAGTGTACACCACACCAAACAGTCCACACCACGCCAAACAGTCCACACCATACCAAACAGTGTACACCACACCAAACAGTCCACACCATACCAAACCGTGTACACCACACCACACAGACCACACCATACCAAACAGTCCACACCACACCAAACAGTCCGCACCACACCAAACAGTGTACGCCACACCATACCAAACAGTCCACACAACACCACACCATACCAAACAGTCCACACCACACAAAACAGACCACACCATTCCACACCAAACAGTCCACACCACACCAAATAGTCCACACCACACCAAACAGACCACACCATACCAAAAAGTCCACACCACACCAAACCAAACAGACCACACCACACCAAAAAGTCCACACCACACCAAACAATGTACACTACACCAAACAGTCTACACTATACCACACTAAACAATCCACACCACAACCAAGCAGTCAACACCACACCAAACATTCTACACCATACCACACCAAACAATCCACATCACACCAAACAGCGGACACCACACCAAACACACCACACCAAACAGTGTACGCCACACCAAACTGTCTACATCACAACACATCAAACAGTGTACGCCACACCAAACAGTCTACATCAGAACACACCAAACTGTACGCCACACTAAACTGTCTACACACACCACACCAAACTGTCTACACCACACCAAACAGTCTGCACCACACCAGTCTACACCACACCACACCACACCAGTCTACACCCCACCAAATAGTGTACACCACACCAAACAGTGTACACCACACAACACCAAACTGTGTACACCACACCACACCAAACAGTGTATACCACACCAAACAGTGTACACCACACCGAACAGTGTACACCTCACCACACCAAACAGTTTACACCACACCACACCAAACAGTGTATACCACACCACGCAGTCTACACCACACCGAACAGAGTACAACACAACACACCAAACAATGTACACCACACCACACCAAACAGTGTATACCACACCACACAGTGTACACCACACCGAACAGACCACACCACACTGAACAGTCTACACCACACCACACCGAAGTCTACGCCACACCGAACAGTCTACGCCACACCGAACAGTCTACACCACACCGAACAGTCTACGCCACACCGAACAGTCTACGCCACACCAAACATCTACGCCACACCGAACAGTCTACACCACACCACACCAAACAATGTACGCCACACCGAACAGTCCACACCACACCAGTCTACACCACAATCATTCTACACCACACCATAAAGTCTACACCACACCAGTGTAAACCACATCAAACAGTGTACACCACACCAAATCAAACAGCATAGAACATACCACACCAAACAATGTACACAACACCAAACAATGTACACCACACCTGTATACACCACACCAAACAGTGTCCACAGCACCAGTGTACAAATCAAACAATGTACACCACACCAGTGTACACCACACCACATCAGACGGTCTACACCACACCAAACCAAACAGCATAGACCATGCCACACCAAACAGTGTAAACCACATCAAACAGTGTACACCACACCAGTATACACCACACCAAACAGTGTACACCACACCAGTGCCCACCAACCCAGTATACACTACACTAAACAGTCTACACCACACCAGTGTAGATTACACCAAAACGTGTACACCACACCAGTGTACATCACATCAAACAGTGTACACCACTACAGTGTATACCATACCACACAAACCAGTGCACACCACGCAGACCAGTGTACACCACACCAGTGTACACCACACCACACAAACCAGTGTACACCACACCACCCTAAACAGTGTACACCACACCATACGCCATGCCACGCCACACGAGTATACACCACGCCACACCACAGTGGACACCACACCAAACGAAGCAGTATGCATCACACCAGTGTACACCACACCACACTAAACAGTGTGCTCCACACCAAACAGCGTATACCACACCACACCAAACCGTGTACATTATACCAAACAGTGTAAACCACACAAAACGATGTACACCACACCAAATAGTCTACATCACACCAAACAGTACATCACACCATACAGTGTACACCACCCAAAACAGTGTACATCACATCAAACTACATCAAACAGTGTACATCACACCAAATCGTGCATCACTCCAAACAGTGTACATCACACCACACCGAGCAGTGTACACCACACCAAACAGTGTGCATCATACCGAGCAGTGTACACCACAACACGGATAACAGTGTACATCACATCACAACAAAGACTGTACAGCACACCTTACCAGTGTATATCTCATCACACTAAACAATGTACAGCACACCACACCAAACAGTATACGCCACACCACACCAACCAGTCTTCACCACAACACAGTGTACACCACACCACGCCAAATAATATACATCATACCACACCAAAATACACCACCTCATCACACTGTGTACAGCACACCAAACAGTGTACATCACACCACACCAAACAGTATATTGCACGCTATGCCAAAGAGTGTACAGAACACCACACCAAACTATACCCACACCACTCCAGGCAGTGTACACTACACAAAACTGTACAGCACATCATACTGTTTGCTGTGCTGTGGTCTGTGACGCACTGGGCTATCTTGAAGTGTTCATACTGCTCTATCAAGCACCTTGATTCAGGTCAATGAAACGCTGGGCATACCTTGAAGTGTTCACACAGATCAGTGTTCACACAGGTCAGTGAAACGCTGGGCATACCCTGAAGTGTTCACACAGATCAGTGAAACGCTGGGCATACCCTGAAGTGTTCGCACAGATCAGTGTTCACACAGGTCAGTGAAACGCTGGGCATACCCTGAAGTGTTCACACAGATCAGTGTTCACACAGGTCAGTGAAACGCTGGGCATACCCTGAAGTGTTCACACAGATCAGTGTTCACACAGGTCAGTGAAACGCTGGGCATTCCCGGAATTGTTCACACAGGTCAGTGTTCACATAGGTCAGTGAAACGCTGGGCATACCCTGAAGTGTTCACACGGGTCTATAGAACGCTGGGCATACCTTTAAGTGTTCACACAGGTCAGTGAAACGCTGCGCATACCCAGAAGTGTTCACACAGGCCTATAAAACACTGGGTATACCCTGAAGTGTTCAAACAGGTCAATGTTCACACAGGTCGTTGAAACGCTGGGCATACCCTGAAGTGTTCACACAGGTCTATGAAGCCCTGGGTTTACCTTGACGTGTTCACACTGGTCTATGAACAACCTGATTTACCTTGAAGTGTTCATACTGGTCTGTGAAACACTAAGCTTACCTTGAAGTGTTCATATTGGTCTATGAAGTGCTGGGTTTACCCTGAAATGTTCCTTTTGGTCTATGAAGCACCGGGCTTTCGTTGAAGTGTTCATACGGGTCTATAAAGTGAATTTACCTTGAAGTGTTCATTCTGGTTTATGAACAACTTGACTTACCCTGAAGTGTTCATACTAGTCTATAAAGCACTGCGTTTACCTTGAAGTTTTCACACTGTTCTACGAAGCGATGCCCTTCTTCTTCTCCTTTTTTTTTTTTTTTTTTTTTTTAAATAATTTAAAGTCTTTTCACATATATCATGACATTAGGCTGATCTTACAATTATCGTGTTAACAACATGTATCTGCAAGTTGCATCAATAGAAATTTATGTTAGAAACAACATCCAAAACAACAACAACAAAACGTTTTTGCAGTCAACAAACAACCATATATACATTTGTGTTTGTATCCATACCGATAATGAGTTTCACTTGATCTATATCTCATACTCACAGGCCCACATATACGCGCGTATGCTAACAAATTCATACGCCCTAAATGTGGTATACTCTCACGAAGATACTCAATAGACAGTGTATAGAAACTCTCGCTTACTTTCTGACAAACATAATTTAGCTATCATACATACTTTCATTCCACCCACACCTATATATACTCTAATAAATATACCACCACCACCCCACATCACCCATACCCCCCATCCTAATGACATACGTGATTTAGTTATCACCCACACTTTCATTCCACCCACCATATACTCTCATACATTTACACACACACACACACACACACACACACACACACACACACACACACACACACACACACACACACACACACACACACACACCCCGCATTTGATGTAAAAATAAATTTAAAATAAATCACACACTGATTCAAAGTAAGTGACTAATGGGACCATGAAATAACTGGCAAATCTATTATTTTTTTAACAAAAGATTTCGTAAAACTAAATGAAGATGTCAATCAGACGACCATTCTGGAGGTAAATACGACTTCATAAGCTGACAATTGAATAAAATATATACTGATAGTTTTTCCTTAGAAATGCATATATCTTTTGGAAAATTTTGTTTTGATAGCGTTGAGGAGATCTCTGTATACTTAACTCGATACAGACCTTGTAACATTGTTCAAAAGTGAACAATGAGAGATCGATCGACTAAATACGAATCGTTTCCACCTGTCGTTTTCAATCATGCTGCACATCTCCTTTGAAGACAACGGGACGTCTTACTGCCCTTACCCTGCAGAAGCACTGCGCTTACCTTGACGTGATTATACTGGTCTATGAGGCATTGCGCTCACCCTGACGTGATTATACTGGTCTATGAAGCACTGCGCTCACCCTGACGTGATTATACTGGTCTATGAAGCACTGCGCTCACCCTGACGTGATTATACTGGTCTATGAAGCACTGCGCTCACCCTGACGTGATTATACTGGTCTATGAAGCACTGCGCTTACCTTGACGTGATTATACTGGTCTATGAGGCACTGCGCTCACCCTGGCGTGTTTATACTGGTCTATAAAGCACTGCGCTCACCCTGACGTGATTATACTGGTCTATGAAGCACTGCGCTCACCCTGACGTGTTTATACTGGTCTATGAAGCACTGCGCTCACCCTGACGTGTTTATACTGGTGTATGAGGCACTGCGCTTACTCTGACGTGTTTATACTGGTCTATGAAGCATTGCGCTTACCCTGAAGTGCCCATACTGGTCTATAAAGCACTGCGCTTACCCTGAAGTGTCCATACTGGTCTACGAAGCACTGCGCTCTTTCCTTGAAGCGTTGGTTCTCGTGTTGCAACCAATGGCTATGCTTGTTGCCGTGTTCGTCAAAAAGGTGGCCATCTGCGTCAAAGCCGTGCGTGACCTCGTGACCCAACGACGAGCCCAGCGCGCCATAGTTGACGGAGGCAGGCAGGCCCGGAGAGAAGAGGCTGTTCTGTAGAATACCTGTCAGAATACCTGTCAGAATACCTGTCAGACCACCTCAGATAGCTACTACATCCTTATCACCTGTAGAATACCTGTCAGACCACCTCAGATAGCTACTACATCCTTATCACCTGTAGAATACCTGTCAGACCACCTCAGATAGCTACTACATCCTTATCACCTATCAACCAAACAAGAAACCTCTTCTCAGTCTATTTGTCCATTCATTTTGTCGTCATCACTTTCATTATTATTATTAGCTGTTTTAACTCAGTGCCAGGTCCCAAACGAGAATTCTTGGATCCTCTACAGGATACACAACAGTGGCTCGTAAAGGGCTGAGCGAGTGTGTGTTTTTTTCTCTCTTTTTTTCTTCTCTTTTTTTCCATTTTTTTTTTTTTTCCATCTTGCTTCAAATTTATTTTAACAAAGCTGACTGGAAGCGCGTTCAGAAAAAAGATCAAAGGACACAAAAGGTTAAGAAAGAATGTGTCTTTACATGTTAAACTAGTGTGCACGTTCACTAGAAGCATGTTCAAAAAATGTATTGTGTAGTGTACATGTGCAGTGTGCTAATGTTCTTTCTTTTTTCCTCTCTTTTTTTGTGGACATTTTTTATACGTCTTTGTTACAAACAAACATACATACATGGGGCACTGGAGGACATGCGGCATTGGTACAGTCAACATTTCATAAGTTGTACAGTCAACATTTCATAAGTGGTACAGTCAACATTTCATAAGTGGTACAGTCAACATTTCATAAGTCATAAAAATGGAATGAATGAACATACAGGAAAAAGAGAGGTAGATGAGAGCATTAGCCTGCAATAAAAGGTTTGTAAGGCTCCCACCTGGAAGAGAAACTTGAACATGAGCAGCTCATCTTAACATTGTATTCCTCTATTTTGTATCTGTATAACAGTGTGTGTTTTTCTTCTAAATATATCAATGTTCGGGAGCTGTTTTTCTGTTTTGCATTTGTATAGATACTGCTTTGCCAGTAGTAAAATCAAATCAAAAACCTTTTCCGTTTTGATCTTATCATCAATACCAAATAATATTAGACATTCAGACAGTCTTAATCTGTAGCGGGAAGTACATTTCTCTTTTAGTAGGACCAAAAGGCGTGTCCAGAACTGTTGGCTGTGTTTACGTTACCAAAATCTGTGTTGTATAGTGTCTTTAGCAATTAGACAAAAGCTGCACTTATTGCTCTTGGTTACACCCATCTCCTTTAGCATCACATTTGTTCCAATTATTCTGTGCATAATTCTCATCTGAAACCATTTTGTATTAAATTAATAAATTTTACTTAGTTGATGAAAACAGGACTGCCACGGTATACTTCTTTGAAGTTTACCTTCCCATTTTGAGCAGCAATTGGGTTTTGCATCATTTTGGTTTAATACATCATAATATGATTTGCAACCCTTATTTGTTTCATACAATTTCTGCAAGCACGCCGTAAGATTAATAACATTGTTATTACAAAATTCGAAACCGCTATTACGCAGAAATTTCTTTATTGCAAGTTTACAGCCAGAATATGTCACAAAATCAATAGTTATGTCAAATTTTCTCTGAAACTCTATGTGAGATAGTATTTTTCCTTCCTCATTTAGAAAGTGTGCAGCACAATAGACACCTTTATCATCCAGTGTTTATCTAAGAAAATGTGTTCCAAATCTTCCTTTGGTTGAAACAGATTGGTTCCGAAAGTACTTCTCCTGCGTTTTTAAAGTTTTTATTTTGGTTTTAAAATTTTCGCCCATACCCCTTGAAGACTTGGGTCGAATGCGTGCATTTAGAGTAAGGCATTTGCCACACTAGGTCCATAGCGCTCTATATTCTTAATGAAACGGATATTTTACCAATCTATATTTTTCACTTATGATTAGGTAGTTATGAAAAATTTTCCGGAAACCACGGTTAGTTTCAAAGGGCAGAAATAAACGGTTTTAAAAGGAGCGGAAGGACCAAAGGAAGCATCACTGGTAGCTGCTACAAGGACAGAGCATCACTGGTAGCTGCTAAAAGGGAAGGGGGAAATCCTGGTAGCTGCTACAGGACAGATATCACTGGTAGCTGCTACAAGGACAGGGACAGAGATCACTGGTAGCTGCTACAAGGACAGGGACAGAGATCACTGGTAGCTGCTACAAGGACAGAGATCACTGGTAGCTGCTACAAGGACAGGCATCACTGGTAGCGCTACAAGGACGGGCAGTATCACTGGTAGCTGCTACAAGGACAGAGCATCACTGGTAGCTGCTACAAGGACAGAGGAATCACTGGTAGCTGCTACAAGGACAGGGACAGAGTATCACTGGTAGCTGCTACAAGGACAGAGTATCACTGGTAGCTGCTACAAGGACAGACAGAGATCACTGGTAGCTGCTACAAGGACAGACAAGATCACTGGTAGCTGCTACAAGGACAGAAAGCATCACTGTAGCTGCTACAGACCATTCCTTAGCTACAAGCGGGGTATCACGGGGCTGCTACAAGGGGACAGAGTATCACTGGTAGCTGCTACAAGGACGAGACAGGGAAAAGGACAGACATCACTGGTAGCTGCTACAAGGACAGACAGAGTATCACTGGTAGCTGCTACAAGGACAGAAGTCATCACTGGTGCTGCTACAAGGACAGAAGAGTATCACTGGTAGCTGCTACAAGGACAGAGCAGAGTATCACTGGTAGCTGCTACAAGGACAGAGATATAGTCACAAAAAGCATCACTGGTAGCTGCTACAAGGACAGAAACCTAGAGTAGTACTAAACTCACTGGTAGCTGCTACAAGGACAGGACAGGTATCACTGGTGCTGCTACAAGGACGAGACAGAGTCATCAACTGGTGGCTGCTACAAGGGGAAGAGTATCGCTGGTAGCTGCTACAAGGCAGAATCACTGTGCTCACAAGACAGAGCATATCTGGTAAGCATTGCCTACAAGGACAGGGACAGAGCATCACTGGTAGTTCTAAACTGACACAGGACAGGGACAGAGTATCACTGGTAGCTGCTACAAGGACAGAGATCACTGGTAGCTCTACAAGGACAGAGATCACTGGTAGCTGCTACAAGGACAGGACAGAGCATCACTGGTAGCTGCTACAAGGACAGAGCATCACTGGTAGCTGCTACAAGGACAGAAAGGACCAAAGGAAGGTATCACTGGTAGCTGCTACAAGGACAGAGCGATCACTGGTAGCTGCTACAAGGACAGGGACAGAGCATCACTGGTAGCTGCTACAAGGACAGGGACAGAGCATCACTGGTAGCTGCTACAAGGACAGAGTATCACTGGTAGCTGCTACAAGGACAGACATCACTGGTAGCTGCTACAAGGACAGGACAGAGCATCACTGGTAGCTGCTACAAGGACAGGGACAGAGCATCACTGGTAGCTGCTACAAGGACAGAGTATCACTGGTAGCTGCTACAAGGACAGGGACAGAGCATCACTGGTAGCTGCTACAAGGACAGGGACAGAGCATCACTGGTAGCTGCTACAAGGACGGGGAAGCATCACTGGTAGCTGCTACAAGGACAGGGACAGAGCATCACTGGTAGCTGCTACAAGGACAGGGACAGAGCATCACTGGTAGCTGCTACAAGGGGACAGAGCATCACTGGTAGCTGCTACAAAGGACAGAGCATCACTGGTAGCTGCTACAAGGACAGGGACAGAGTATCACTGGTAGCTGCTACAAGGACAGGGACAGAGCATCACTGGTAGCTGCTACAAGGGACAGAGTATCACTGGTAGCTGCTACAAGGACAGGGACAGAGTATCACTGGTAGCTGCTACAAGGACAGGGACAGAGTATCACTGGTAGCTGCTACAAGGACAGAGTATCACTGGTAGCTGCTACAAGGACAGAGCATCACTGGTAGCTGCTACAAGGACGGGGAAGGCATCACTGGTAGCTGCTACAAGGACAGAGTATACTGGTAGCTGCTACAGGGAAACAGAGCATCACTGGTAGCTGCTACAAGGACAGGGACAGAGCATCACTGGTAGCTGCTACAAGGACAGAGCATCACTGGTAGCTGCTAAAAGGGAAAGGCAGAGCATCACTGGTAGCTGCTACAAGGACAGAGTATCACTGGTAGCTGCTACAAGGACAGAGCATCACTGGTAGCTGCTACAAGGACAGGGACAGAGCATCACTGGTAGCTGCTACAAGGACAGAACATCACTGGTAGCTGCTACAAGGACAGGGACAGAGTATCACTGGTAGCTGCTACAAGGACAGGGACAGAGCATCACTGGTAGCTGCTACAAGGACGGGGAAGAGATCACTGGTAGCTGCTACAAGGACAGAGCATCACTGGTAGCTGCTACAAGGACAGAGTATCACTGGTAGCTGCTACAAGGACAGAGGCATCAGAGCTGTCACTGGTAGCTGCTACAAGGACAGGGACAGAGCATCACTGGTAGCTGCTACAAGGACAGAGCATCACTGGTAGCTGCTACAAGGACAGGGACAGAGCATCACTGGTAGCTGCTACAAGGACAGAAGTATCACTGGTAGCTCTACAAGGACGGGGACAGAGCATCACTGGTAGCTGCTACAAGGACAGGGACAGAGCATCACTGGTAGCTACTACAAGGACCGAACATCACTGGTAGCTGCTACAAGGACAGGGACAGAGTATCACTGGTAGCTGCTACAAGGACAGAGTATCACTGGTAGCTGCTACAAGGACAGAGTATCACTGGTAGCTGCTACAAGGACAGGAAGCATCACTGGTAGCTGCTACAAGGACAGGACAGAGCATCACTGGTAGCTGCTACAAGGACAGAGCATCACTGGTAGCTGCTACAAGGACAAGACAGAACATCACTGGTAGCTGCTACAAGGACTGAGCATCACTGGTAGCTGCTACAAGGACAGAGTATCACTGGTAGCTGCTACAAGGACAGAGTATCACTGGTAGCTGCTACAAGGACAGAAGGTATCACTGGTAGCTGCTACAAGGACAGAGACAGAGTATCACTGGTAGCTGCTACAAGGACAGGGACAGAGCATCACTGGTAGCTGCTACAAGGACAGGGACAGAGCATCACTGGTAGCTGCTACAAGGACAGGGACAGAGATCACTGGTAGCTGCTACAAGGACAGGGACAGAGCATCACTGGTAGCTGCTACAAGGACAGAGATCACTGGTAGCTGCTACAAGGACAGGGACAGAGCATCACTGGTAGCTGCTACAAGGACAGGGACAGAGCATCACTGGTAGCTGCTACAAGGACAGAGTATCACTGGTAGCTGCTACAAGGACAGGGACAGAGCATCACTGGTAGCTGCTACAAGGGACAGAGTATCACTGGTAGCTACTACAAGGACAGAGCATCACTGGTAGCTCTACAAGGACAGGGACAGAGCATCACTGGTAGTTTGGCCTACAAAAGGACAGGGACAGAGCATCACTGGTAGCTGCTACAAGGACAGAACATCACTGGTAGCTGCTACAAGGACAGGGACAGAGCATCACTGGTAGCTGCTACAAGGACAGAGTATCACTGGTAGCTACTACAAGGACAGAGCATCACTGGTAGCTACTACAAGGACAGGGACAGAGCATCACTGGTAGCTACTACAAGGACCGAACATCACTGGTAGCTGCTACAAGGACAGGGACAGAGTATCACTGGTAGCTGCTACAAGGACAGAGTATCACTGGTAGCTGCTACAAGGACAGAGTATCACTGGTAGCTGCTACAAGGACAGGGACAGAGCATCACTGGTAGCTGCTACAAGGACAGAGTATCACTGGTAGCTGCTACAAGGACAGGGACAGAGCATCACTGGTAGCTGCTACAAGGACAGGGACAGAGCATCACTGGTAGCTGCTACAAGGACAGAGCATCACTGGTAGCTGCTACAAGGACAGGGACAGAGCATCACTGGTAGCTGCTACAAGGACAGAGTATCACTGGTAGCTACTACAAGGACAGAGCATCACTGGTAGCTACTACAAGGACAGGGACAGAGCATCACTGGTAGCTACTACAAGGACCGAACATCACTGGTAGCTGCTACAAGGACAGGGACAGAGTATCACTGGTAGCTGCTACAAGGACAGAGTATCACTGGTAGCTGCTACAAGGACAGAGACAGAGTATCACTGGTGCTGCTACAAGACAGGGACAGAGCATCACTGGTAGCTGCTACAAGGACAGGGACAGAGCATCACTGGTAGCTGCTACAAGGACAGAGCATCACTGGTAGCTGCTACAAGGACAACGACAGAACATCACTGGTAGCTGCTACAAGGACTGAGCATCACTGGTAGCTGCTACAAGGACAGAGTATCACTGGTAGCTGCTACAAGGACAGAGTATCACTGGTAGCTGCTACAAGGACAGAGTATCACTGGTAGCTGCTACAAGGACAGAGACAGAGTATCACTGGTAGCTGCTACAAGGACAGGACAGAGCATCACTGGTAGCTGCTACAAGGACAGGGACAGAGCATCACTGGTAGCTGCTACAAGGACAGGGACAGAGCATCACTGGTAGCTGCTACAAGGACAGGGACAGAGCATCACTGGTAGCTGCTACAAGGACAGAGTATCACTGGTAGCTGCTACAAGGACGGGAGCATCACTGGTAGCTGCTACAAGGACAGGGACAGAGCATCACTGGTAGCTGCTACAAGGACAGAGCATCACTGGTAGCTGCTACAAGGACAGGGACAGAGCATTCCTGGTAGCTGCTACAAGGACAGCGCATCACTGGTAGCTACTACAAGGACAGAGCATCACTGGTTGCTACTACAAGGACAGGGACAGAGCATCACTGGTAGCTACTACAAGGACAGGACATCACTGGTAGCTGCTACAAGGACAGGGACAGAGTATCACTGGTAGCTGCTACAAGGACAGAGCATCACTGGTAGCTGCTACAAGGACAGAGACAGAGTATCACTGGTAGCTGCTACAAGGACAGAGTATCACTGGTAGCTGCTACAAGGACAGGGACAGAGTATCACTGGTAGCTGCTACAAGGACAGGGACAGAGCATCACTGGTAGCTGCTACAAGGACAGGGACAGAGCATCACTGGTAGCTACTACAAGGACAGAGTATCACTGGCAGCTACTACAAGGACAGGGACAGAGCATCACTGGTAGCTGCTACAAGGACAGGGACAGAGCATCACTGGTAGCTACTACAAGGACAGGGACAGAGCATCACTGGTAGCTACTACAAGGACAGGGACAGAGCATCACTGGTAGCTACTACAAGGACAGGGACAGAGCATCACTGGTAGCTACTACAAGGACAGAACATCACTGGTAGCTGCTACAAGGACAGGGACAGAGTATCACTGGTAGCTGCTACAAGGACAGAGCATCACTGGTAGCTGCTACAAGGACAGAGCGTCACTGGTACCTACTGCAAGGACAGAGTATCACTGGCAGCTACTACAAGGACAGGGACAGAGCATCACTGGTAGCTGCTACAAGGACAGGGACAGAGTATCACTGGCAGCTACTACAAGGACAGGGACAGAGCATCACTGGTAGCTGCTACAAGGACAGGGCATCACTGGTGGCTACTACAAGGACAGAGCATTACTGGTAGAAGCTACCAGTAATGCTCTGTCCTTGTAGTAGCTACCAAGGACAGGGACAGAGTATCGCCGGTAGATGCTACAAGGACAGAGCATCACTGGTAGCTACTACAAGGACAGGGACAGAGCATCACTGGTAGCTACTACAAGGACTGTAGCTGGTGCCGTCTGATGTGAAGCAGTTGTACAAGACAGCCAGACAGACTACCAGGACGAGGGGCACCAAGATTCTGCTGGACAACGCACCTGCCTACTAACTGAGGCGTATCAACTGAGGCTGATGCGGCAGTGTCTCTCTGAGAACAGCATTGACGCTTTGCCCCACCCCCCCCCCCCCCCCCCCCTCCTCTGACCTTGACCTGTCATTTTTCTTTTCCCCCACTTGAGCAAGTGTGTCGCATGCCGCCCACCACACTCCAGGTCCTCACGTGGAAACTGCCATGGGTCAGTGTTTAGCCTGTCTCATGTACTCCATCATCACCTCAAAGTGACAGTCCTCATGGCAAACTGCCGTGGGTCACTCCTTTAGCCTGTCTTTTTATGTACCCCATTCAATCCCCCCCAAACTGACAGGGCCTCACGTGGAAACTGCCATGGGTCAGTGTTTAGCCTGTCTCATCTACTCCATCATCACCTCAAAGTGACAGTCCTCATGGCAAACTGCCGTGGGTCAGTGTTTAGCCTGTCTCATGTACTCCATCATCACCTCAAAGTGACAGTCCTCACGTGGAAACTGCCATGGGTCAGTGTTTAGCCTGTCTCATCTACTCCATCATCACCTCAAAGTGACAGTCCTCATGGCAAACTGCCGTGGGTCAGTGTTTAGCCTGTCTCATGTACTCCATCATCACCTCAAAGTGACAGTCCTCATGGAAACTGCCATGGGTCAGTGTTTAGCCTGTCTCATCTACTCCATCATCACCTCAAAGTGACAGTCCTCACGTGGAAACTGCCATGGGTCAGTGTTTAGCCTGTCTCATCTACTCCATCATCACCTCAAAGTGACAGTCCTCATGGCAAACTGCCGTGGGTCAGTGTTTAGCCTGTCTCATGTACTCCATCATCACCTCAAAGTGACAGTCCTCATGGAAACTGCCATTTGGGGCAGTGTTTAGCCTGTCTCATCTACTCCATCATCACCTCAAAGTGACAGTCCTCATGGCAAACTGCCGTGGGTCAGTGTTTAGCCTGTCTCATGTACTCCATCATCACCTCAAAGTGACAGTCCTCATGGAAACTGCCATTTGGGGCAGTGTTTAGCCTGTCTCATCTACTCCATCATCACCTCAAAGTGACAGTCCTCATGGCAAACTGCCGTGGGTCAGTGTTTAGCCTGTCTCATGTACTCCATCATCACCTCAAAGTGACAGTCCTCACGTGGAAACTGCCATGGGTCAGTGTTTAGCCTGTCTCATCTACTCCATCATCACCTCAAAGTGACAGTCCTCATGGCAAACTGCCGTGGGTCAGTGTTTAGCCTGTCTCATGTACTCCATCATCACCTCAAAGTGACAGTCCTCACGTGGAAACTGCCATGGGTCAGTGTTTAGCCTGTCTCATCTACTCCATCATCACCTCAAAGTGACAGTCCTCACACAGGCAGACAGATTCCAAAGTGTGTGGCAGCGCGACGAGAATGCTTAAAAACGCCGAAATGCAAGAAATTCGCTGTCTTGGTTGATGAAACCTCGCAATTTCAAGATTTCCTATAGAAAAAGACAGAAATGACACGCACAGAACCGCTATACGCAAGAGGGTACGCCGACCAAGACCTTTGCAATAGTCTGAGTTGAACTGAGTACAATAACAGTAATAGCCTAATAGACACCCAAGCTGTAACGAAGCCAGAAATTCCACAAGGCCCAGGTACCCGCATGAACACAGTGATTCACACTGTAGACCACGGCCTAATTTTTCAGTACTGCATTCTGCAACAATATGAGCTAGAAAGTAAACACAGGTGACCGATTGACTATCACGTTGTCAATTCTGTCTGTCCGTCTTTTGAGGATGTACCTATGGTGGAGTTTACCTAACTTGTTTTTTTTCTTTTTGTTTCCTGCATATCAGGTAAAATATACTGCACTTGTTCCTATTACCTCTTCCGAGAGCTGATTAATTACCTTTGTTTGTTGCATGTCTGTCTGTGTCTGTGTGTCTCTGTGTATCTCTGTCTGTGTGTCTCTGTCTGTCTCTGTCTCTGTCTCTGTGTGTCTCTGTCTGTGTGTCTCTATCTGTGTGTCTCTGTCTCTCAGTAGTTTAGCAAGGACTAGCTACAATTACTATTAGTAAGCTTAAACACACACACACACACACACACACACACACACACACACACACACACACACACACACACACACACACACACACACACACACACACACACACACACACAAGCAGTCGGAAAGTCAGGAGGACTGGGCGGAACTGAATGGGTGTAGAAACTAGGTCTCAAATATCCAGTTACTGCAACGGCAATGCCAGTCACTCGAACATTGACACATGCCAATGTGGGTTTCCCATTTGAATCTGTGAGGATGATGGCATGTGTGGTATTGCCACCTCTTGAAATAATACAGCGGAGGGCATGGGTGACTGCGTTTACCTCCATTATCAAGCTGGAGGCTGAGACCGTATAGGCTGCACTGTCTTCATGGATGGTGGTCGCACCTTGCTTGACAGTGAAGCCCCAACCTGACTGGTCTTTGATGACTGAGCCATCAATGTACAGTATGAGGTCTTGCGGTTTGTTGTTTTCTTGAATGGGAAGTTTGATCTCTGATTCCATTTTGCCTGCTGGCCATTGTCGACAGTGCTTTCCCAGGTTTTCTGGCAGGAGCGTCTCATAGAGACGCGGGAACAGGTTTGGGTACCTTTCCCACTCCTTGGTTGGCTTGAGCTGTGTCAGCTGGCTTACTTGCAGTGTTGAGTCCTGTGACTGACCAAGGCTTTCCCCGTCCCAGTCTCAATCCCGGTGTGTCTTTCACAGATACGTGGTGTTGGCTGTTGGGATTTTCTACAGCACTGAAGTATGCTTTGACCTGGAGGGCGGGAAGGGGTGCTGTTGACTAAATAACCACTGATGGTATCTCGGTTGACTGGGGGGGGGGGGGGGATGTTGACTAAATGAACCAGTGACTAATACACTTGGGGGGGGGAGGGGGGGGATGTGACTAAATACCACTGAGGTACTCCACTGGGGGGGGGGGATGGTGATGCGGAATAACCACTGATGGTATCTCACTGGGGGGGGGGGGGGGGGGGATGTTGACTAAATAACCACTGATGGTATATCACTGGGGTGGGGATGTTGACTAAATAACCACTGATGGTATCTCACTGGGGGGGGGGGGGGATGTTGACTAAATAACCACTGATGGTATCACTTGGGGGGGGACGGGGGGGGGGGGATGTTGACTAAATAACCACTGATGGTATCTCACTGGGGGGGATGTTGACTAAATAACCACTGATGGTATCTCACTGGGGGGGGGATGTTGACTAAATACCACTGATGGTATCTCACTGGGGGGGGGGGTTGACTAAATTAACCACTGATGGTATCTCACTGGGGGGGGGGGGGGGATGTATAACCACATGGTAACTCACTGGGGGGGGGGAATGGTGTGCTCTAACTAGATCACTGGAGGGGAGGGGGGGGGAGGTGTTGACTAAATAACCACTGATGGTATCTCACTGGGGGGGGGGGGGGGGGGCTGGGTGTTGACTAAATAACCACTGATGGATCTCACTGGGGTGGGGGGGGGGGGTGTTGACTAAATAACCACTGATGGTATCTCACTGGGGGGGGGGGGGGATGTTGGGCTAAATAACCACTGATGGTATATCCTGGGGGGGGGGAGGGGGGGGATGGACTAAATAACCCTGATGGTATCTCACTGGGGGGGGGGGGGGGATGTTGATAAATAACCACTGATGGTATCTCACTGGGGGGGAGGGGGATGTTGAAAATAACCACTGATGGTATCCAGGGGGGGGGGGGGGATGTTGACTAAATAACCACTGATGGTATCTCATGGGGGGGGGGGGGGATTGTTGACTAAATAACCACTGATGGTATCTCCACTGGGGGGGGGGGGGTTGACTAATGAACCACTGATGGTATCCACTGGGGGGGGGGGGGGGGGGCTGGTGTTGACTAATAACACTGATGGTATCTCACTGGGGGGGGGGGGGGGGTGTTGACTAAATAACCACTGATGGTATCTCACTGGGGGGGGGGGGGATGTTGAGCTAAATACCACTGATGGTATCTCACTGGGGGGGGGGGGGGTGTTGACTAATAACCACGATGGTATCTCACTGGGGGGGGGGGGGATGTTGACTAAATAACCACTGATGGTATATCACTTGGGGGGGGGGGAGGGGGGGGGATGTTGACTAAAAACACTGATGGTATCTCACGGGTGGGGGGGGGGGGGGGGATGTTGACTAAATAACCACTGATGGTATCTCACTGGGGGGGGGGGGGGGGGATGTTGACTCAAATAACCACTGATGGCATACACTTGGGGGGGGGGGGATGTTGACTATACCATGATGCTCACTCATAGGGGGGGGGGGGGGGGGACTGTTGCGAAATGACCACTGATGGTATCTCACTGGGGGGGGGGGGGGGGGGGGATGTTGACTAAATAACCACTGATGGTATATCACTTGGGGGGGGGGAGGGGGGGGGATGTTGACTAAATAACCACTGATGGTATCTCACTGGGGGGGGGGGGGGGATGTTGACTAAATAACCACTGATGGTATCTCACTGGGGGGGGGGGGGGGGATGTTGACTAAATAACCACTGATGGTATCTCACTGGGGGGGGGGGATGTTGACTAAATAACCACTGATGGTATCTCACGGGGGGGGGGGGGGGGTTGACTAAATAACCACTGATGGTATCTCACTGGGGGGGGGGGGGTGACTAAATAACCACTGATGGTATCTCACTGGGGGGGGGGGGGGGCTGGTGTTGACTAAATAACCACTGATGGTATCTCACTGGGGGGGGGGGGGGGGGGGCTGGTGTTGACTAAATAACCACTGATGGTATCTCACTGGGGGGGGGGGGGGTGTTGACTAAATAACCACTGATGGTATCTCACTGGGGGGGGGGGGGGGCTGGTGTTGACTAAATAACCACTGATGGTATCTCACTGGGGGGGGGGGGGGGGCTGGTGTTGACTAAATAACCACTGATGGTATCTCACTGGGTGGGTGGGGGGGGGGGGGGCTGGTGTTGACTAAATAACCACCGATGATATCTCATCGGCCTGAGGATGTTACGGTGACGTCAAACCGTTGGTTTGCCTCATCTGAGACAACGAGGTTGACCTGCTGGCCAGGTGGCGGTGACTCACCTGCGGGGACTATGATGCTGTTCTGTGCGGTCAGGTAGTAAGCGTTGGCTTCGGCGGGCGTTTCCGGCCACTGCACGTGGTGTCGCGTCCTGTGGTAATCCAGTAAGCTCAGGTGAGAGTTGCGGAAGACGACGGCCAGATAGTTGAGGAGCAAGGTGTCGTTGTGGACGGCCGCCTGACCGAACTCTCGGTCCAGACGCGCGGTGCTGTTGTAGACGTAGGGAGCGCCCACCTCCACCCGCATGGCGCTCAGTTTGGTCTTGGCGTGCCGCACGGTGGGCGGGGACAGCCAGTCGGCGCCTTCGATCATCCGCCCCGTGGCCTCCACCACCCGTCTGGTCATGTCCACCACACTCTGTCGGACCTGGGCGTCGGTGTGAGCCCGCGAGTACATGTCGCCCACCACGTAGGGCAGGTTGGACTTGGTTAGCTCAACGCAGGACAGAACCCACTTCGCTGGCGGAAACATGCTGTTTGTGCCTTTGAATGTGGCCACGGCTCGGTACATCCGACCGCCGGTGTGCGGGATGAGATGGAAGGCCGCCCTCCACAGGAAGTAGTCCCGGAGGACGTGGGGCGGGATGTCCGGCAGCAGCGAGAAGGCTCTGTCCAAGTAGAGGTCGTCCATGGACACCAGCGGATAGTGGGGCCGCACGCTGATCGACACGCCGAACAGGCGGAACAGGCTTTCCACATAGCGCTGCCACTCCAGCTGCGGGTAGCGGCGCTGAAGGGTGGCGATGGTGACCACGTGCTGCTTGTCGTTGGCGTCGTCTATCTGTGCTGCGGTCATGGTGGCCCGGGCCAGCTGCACCTCCAACTGAACCACACGCTGCCCTCGCTTCCTCACCTCCTCCCCGTCCACCCCGGGTAGCAGCCTGCGCAGCACGAGTACACTCTTATTCTGGTCAGGGTGGGGTACACTCTTATTCTCGTCAGGGTGGGGTACACTCTTATTCTCGTCAGGGTGGGGTATACTTCATTCTGGTCAGGGTGGGGTACACTTCTTTCTGGTCAGGGTGGGGTACACTTCATTCTGGTCAGGGTGGGGTACACTTCATTCTGGTCACGGTGGGGTACACTTCATTCTGGTCAGGGTGGGGTACACTTCATTCTCGTCAGGGTGGGGTACACTTCATTCTGGTCAGGGTGGAGTACATTTCATTCTGGTCAAGATGGGGATACACTTCATTTTCGTCGGGGTGGGGTGCACTCTTATTCTCGCCAGGGTGGGGTGCACTCTTATTTTGGTCAGGGTGGGGGTACACTTTATTCTAGTCAGGGTTGGGTTCACTTCATTCTTGTCAGGGTGGGGGTACACTTTATTCTAGTCAGGGTGGGGTTCACTTCATTCTTGTCAGGGTGGGGGTACACTTTATTCTAGTTAGGGTGGGGTTCACTTCATTCTGGTCAGGGTGGGGTACACTTTATTCTAGTCAAGGTGAGGTACACTTCGTTCTAGTCAGGGTGGGGTATACTTTATTCTAGTCAAGGTGAGGTACACTTCGTTCTAGTCAGGGTGAAGTACACTTCAGTCTGGTCAGGATAGGGTGCACGCCTTTCTGGTCATGGTGGGGGTACACTCTTATTCTGGTCAGAGTTAGAGTGGGGTACATTATTATTCTGATCAGGGTGGGGTACACTTCAGTCAGGTCAGGGTGGGGTGCACTCTTATTATGGTCAAAGTGGGGGTGCACACCTAGTTTGCTCATGTTGGGGTATACTTATTCTGGTCTGGTTGGTGTATACATCTTCTTGTCAGGGTGGGGCATACCTGTTCTTGTCAGGATGGTGTAAACGCTCTTTCTGCTGAGAATGGGGTGCACTTTATTCTGGTTAGGGTGGGGTATACCTCCTCTTGTCAAGATGGGGTATACCTCTTCTTGTGAGGGTGGTATGTACCTCTTCTTGTCAAGGTAGGGTATATCTCTTCTTTTCAAGGTGGGGTACACCTCTTCTTTTCAGGGTGAGGTATACCTCTTCTTGTCAAGGTGGGGTATACCTCTTCTTGTCAAGGTGGGGTATACCTCTTCTTGTCAAGGTGGGGTATACCTCTTCTTGTCAAGGTGGGGTATACCTCTTCTTGTCAAGGTGGGGTATACCTCTTCTTGTCAAGGTGGGGTATACCTCTTCTTGTCAAGGTGGGGTATACCTCTTCTTGTCAAGGTGGGGTATACCTTCTTGTCAAGGTGGGGTATACCTCTTCTTGTCAAGGTGGGGTATACCTCTTCTTGTCAAGGTGGGGTATACCTCTTCTTGTCAAGGTGGGGTATACCTTCTTGTCGAGGTGGGTACGTATACCTCTTCTTGTCAAGGTGGGGTATACCTCTCCTTGTCAAGGTGGGGTATACCTCTTCTTGTCAAGGTGGGGTATACCTCTTCTTGTCAAGGTGGGGTATACCTCTTCTTGTCAAGGTGGGGTATACCTCTTCTTGTCAGGTGGAGTATACCTCTTCTTGGTCAAGGTGGGTACTACCTCTTTCTTGTCAAGGTGGGGTAATCTCTTCTTGTCAGGTGGGGTATACCTCTCGCTTGTCAAGGTGGGGTATACCTCTTTCATTGTCAGGTGGGGTACACTTCATTCTAGTCAGGGTGGGGTTCACTCTTCTTTGTCAAGGTGGGGGTACACCTATTTGTCAGGTGGGGTATACTTCATTCTGGTCAAGGTGGGGTATACTTTCTTCTTGTCAAGGTGGGGATACCTGTTCTTGTCAGGTGGGGTATACCTCTTTCTCTAGTCAAGGTGGGGTCACTTTTTCTGGTTAGGGTGGGGTATACCTCTCTTGTCAAGATGGGGTATACCTCTTCTTGTGAGGGTGGTATGTACCTCTTCTTGTCAAGGTAGGGTATATCTCTTCTTTTCAAGGTGGGGTATACCTCTTCTTGTCAGGGTGGGGTATACCTCTTCTTGTCAAGGTGGGGTATACCTCTTCTTGTCAAGGTGGGGTATACTCTTCTTGTCAAGGTGGGGTATACCTCTTCTTGTCAAGGTGGGGTATACCTCTTCTTGTCAGGTGGGGTATACCTCTTCTTGTCAAGGTGGGGTATACCTCTCTTGTCAAGGTGGGGTATACCTCTTCTTGTCAAGGTGGGGTATACCTCTTCTTGTCAAGGTGGGGTATACCTTCTTGTCGAGGTGGGTACGTATACCTCTTCTTGTCAAGGTGGGGTATACCTCTTCTTGTCAGGTGGGGTATACCTCTTCTTGTCAAGGTGGGGTATACCTCTTCTTGTCAAGGTGGGGTATACCTCTTCTTGTCAAGGTGGGGTATACCTCTTCTTGTCAAGGTGGGGTATACCTCTTCTTGTCAAGGTGGGGTATACCTCTCTTGTCAAGGTGGGGTATACCTCTTCTTGTCAAGGTGGGGTATACCTCTTCTTGTCAAGGTGGGGTATACCTCTTCTTGTCAAGGTGGGGTATACCTCTTCTTGTCAAGGTGGGGTATACCTCTCCTTGTCAAGGTGGGGTATACCTCTTCTTGTCAAGGTGGGGTATACCTCTTCTTGTCAAGGTGGGGTATACCTCTTCTTGTCAAGGTGGGGTATACCTCTTCTTGTCAAGGTGGGGTATACTCTTCTTGTCAAGGTGGGGTATACCTCTTCTTGTCAAGGTGGGGTATACCTCTTCTTGTCAAGGTGGGGTATACCTCTTCTTGTCAAGGTGGGGTATACCTCTTCTTGTCAAGGTGGGGTATACCTCTTCTTGTCACGGGTGAGTAAACCTGTTCTTGTCAAGGTGAAGAATACTTATTCTTGCCAGGAGGGGGTAAACTTACTTTTGTCAGGGTGGGATATACTTATTCTTTTTCACAGTGGGGTATACATATTCTTGTCAGGATGGGGCATATTCTTATTCTTGTCGGCGTGAGGTACTCTTTCATCTTGTCAGGGTGGAATACTCTCTTACACTCTGTCGTAGTGTGGTGCACTCGTACCCAATAAATATCGCTGCTGCAGTAATCACTACAATGTTAATACTAATAATGCTGTTAAGAAGGTCATCAATATAGGACTCATGATCATGGAACAATACTGACGATGATGTGAAATACTAATAATGCTGTTAAGAAGGTCACCAATGTAGGACTATCGCAATCATGGAACAATGCTGACGATGATGTAACAATATCGTGATATGTGCAGAACATCCTCCTCAGCTGAGCACTATGACAAAACGACACTTCCTGCAATGACAAGGGAGCACATATCCCATCCTGATCAAATGATTGCTGAACACTCAGTGCGAGTAGCAACCTAGACCTAACAATGACTAAACACTCAGTGCGAGCAGCAACCTAGACCTAACAATGACTAAACACTTAGTGCGAGTAGCAACCTAGACCTAACAGTGACTAAACACTCAGTGCGAGTAGCAACCTAGACATAACAGTGACTAAACACTCAGTGCGAGCAGCAACCTAGACGTAACAGTGACTAAACACTCAGTGCGAGCAGCAACCTAGACGTAACAGTGACTAAACACTCAGTGCGAGCAGCAACCTAGACTAACAGTGACTAAACACTCAGTGCGAGCAGCAACCTAGACGTAACAGTGACTAAACACTCAGTGCGAGCAGCAACCTAGACGTAACAGTGACTAAACACTCAGTGCGAGCAGCAACCTAGACGTAACAGTGACTAAACACTCAGTGCGAGCAGCAACCTAGACGTAACAGTGACTAAACACTCAGTGCGAGCAGCAACCTAGACGTAACAGTGACTAAACACTCAGTGCGAGCAGCAACCTAGACGTAACAGTGACTAAACACTAGTGCGAGCAGCAACCTAGACATAACAGTGACTAAACACTCAGTGCGAGCAGCAACCTAGACATAACAGTGACTAAACACTTAGTGCGAGCAGCAACCTAGACATAACAGTGACTAAACACTTAGTGCGAGCAGCAACCTAGACATAACAGTGACTAAACACTTAGTGCGAGCAGCAACCTAGACATAACATGACTAAACACTTAGTGCGAGTAGCAACCTAGACATAACAGTGACTAAACACTCAGTGTTTACACGTGAGTGCATGGTAACTTGATCATTAAATGTACCCACCTAGAGTTTACTTTAGAAAAGGTTCTCTATGACCCCACTATTATTATTATTAGTGTTGTTGTTGCTGTTATTGGCTAAAGACTCCGTGCGAGTTGCTACTTAAATATAACAAAACTAAAGGACATAACTGGTGGCTAAACATTCAGTGCGAGTAGTAACCTTGGCATGCCTATGGCCGTAAGACATCAGTTTTCCTCTCAGTGCTACACGCTAAGCGATAGTAGCTGGAGAACAGACCTAGCAACGCCTACATACTCAGTGCCAGTGGCTACTTAGACAAAACTGACTATACACTCACTGCCAGTAACCCGTCACACGAGATGATGGCCGCCATTCCGTGCGAGTGGCTATACGTGGACCTAACGATAGCTAAACATTCACTGCGAGTAGCTACTTGGACATGATTGGTGACTAAACACGCAGGGTATCTACGACATTTCACGGTGGTTAAACACTCATACACGGCGGGCAAGTGAACACGCTCATGTGTTGGAAGACTCACCTTGGCATGATCTGGGCAAAGAGGGTGACGTATTTCTTCAGCCTAGTGGAAGACTTGTTGCCAATGTACTGGTTTCGTTCCAGGTTCAGGTCCGGCTGATACACCTTGATGATGTAGCGTGACGAATTGCGATTGTCCACCCCGACACCCAGGGTGAGCAAGGGGGACACGGTCAACTGTTCCATCTTCACACACACACACACACACACACACACACACACACACACACACACACCACACACACACACACACACACACACACACACTGTAAAATTATATTTATAAAGAGTTTACATCTAACCTAAACCCGAAGTGTAGAATCATTCGCTGGGCAGTGCACGTTGCATACTCTTAAGTCGGGTTGAGGTTGATGGGCATCCTCACAAACACAGCCGTCTGTATTGCCAAATACTGTTCAGTGAGTGCAATGATCGGATGGAAGATCACTTGGAAACAAAGATGCAAGAGTAAGCAGTGTCAAAAATTCAGTAACTGACTATGAATAGGCCTGCAATATGACTATCCTCTTGTGCGCGCGCGCACGTGTGTGTGTGTGTGTGTGTATGTTGTTGTGTGTGTGTGTGTGTGTGTGTGTGTGTGTGTGTGTGTGTGTGTGTGTGTGTGTGTGTTATTGTACAGTCATAACCTTTATTGGTTATTGTCTGGCACGCTGGGAGGTATCGGTTAAATGTATTTTGATGGAACTTGACTACTCTCTCTCTCTCTCTCTCTCTCTCTCTCTCTCTCTCTCTCTCTCTCTCTCTCTCTCCTCTGGAACTCTCTCTCTCTGGAACTCTCTCTCTCTCTGGAACTCTCTCTCTCTCTCTCTCGAAAATGAAAACGTACAAGTCTGTGCGTGGCTTCAAAGTAGGCCTTCGTAAGATCCTGATTGACAAGTAAAATGGTGTTCAGGGGAATCTTTGGTATAACTATGTCTGTTAAACTTGTGTGCCTATATATTTCCTGTTTTTGTTTTCATTATTGGCAAAAAGGAAAAATGTAAATGCTTATAAATGCTTTGTTTTTGTTTTTGTTTTTTTGTTTGTTTGTTTGTTTGTTTTGGTTGCGTTTTTCTCGTAGTTGTTATTTGAATGGTTCACTTTATACATATATATGTTCCGATTAACATTGAAAGATTTCCTTTCCGTTATCGTAGTATTTACTTGTGTGCCAACCTCTCTCTCTCTCTCTCGTCTCCTCTCTCTCTCTCTCGCTCTCTCTCTCTCTCTCTCTCCTCTCTCTCTCTCTCTCTCTCCTCTCTCTCTCTCTCTCTCTTCCTTTGTACACGCTGTTGTTATTTGAACGGTTCGCATTGTTGCTGCCTCTTTCACTTATCGTGTGTCTGATTCAGGCCTACACTTACTGTTCTTGCTTCCATTATTTGTAATCACAACTGTGCTTGTCTGAGCAGTGTTTTTGTGTATATGCATATATCTCTATGCAACATTGTCATTTGAATACTTCGTTGTTCATCGTGTATCTGAACCATATTTTTATCATCATCATTAATTTTATTTATTTTCCCCCGTCAGGTTTTGACTCTGATTTTAAAATTATCGTCTCTCTTCTTTTTTTCTTTTTCTTTTTTCTTTTTTTTTCTTTTTTCTCTTCCTCCTAACCTGACACTATCATCTTTTTCATCATTACTCCGGTAGTCAATGTTGTTACTATTGTTTTATGTGTAGCCTACTGGCATGTAGATTAGCAGGGACAGATTGTAAGAATAGGCAACTGCCTAAAAAATAAAACTTAATCCTTGTGTAATACACAGTTCTCGTCTCCTCTCTCTCTCTCTCTCTCTCTCTCTCTCTCTCTCTCTCTCTCTCTCTCCCCTCTCTCTCTCTCTCTCTCCTCTCTCTCTCTCTCTCTCCTTCTCTCTCTCTCCTCTCTCTCTCTAACACACACACAACACACACACACACACCACACACACACACACACACATTACATCACATACAGCTACACACATACATACATCCATATACACACACACACACACATACACACCACACACACACACACACACACACACACACACACACACACACACACACACACACACACACACACACACACACACACACACACACACACTGGTGAACATTGAACTGGTCCTTTTGCGTGCTGCTGCGCTAACAGGGTGTGGAACGGACACAGACAGAAGAGTGAGTGCAGAAAGGTGACTGTGGAGAAGAACATCCTCCCGCCTCACCTGCTGAGGACGGAACCCGCGCCCTTCCCATCACCAGCTCCTTGCTTTCCCGCTGAGCCACCTGTATAGTTCACGCTGCGTTAGCTCGCCAAACGAACACGTGCGTTAGCTCGCCAAACGAAGAGCGGTAGTTAACCGCTGAGCCACCTGTATAGTTCACGCTGCGTTAGCTCGCCAAACGAAGAGCGGTAGTTAACCGCTGACCCACCTGTATATTTCACGCTGCGTTAGCTCGCCAAACGAAGAGCGGTAGTTAACCGCTGAGTTACCTTGATGAGACGGGAAGTGAGGTCCGAAGGGAAATCCAGAAAAACGTCATTGATGACGTCCACGAGAGGTTTATCTCCCAGCTTTTTCAACATCTTTATGTTCGTGCAGGACAGGTAGAATGTCTTGGCCACCTGGTGTTACAAATACATACAATTCCATGTCACCTTGTGTAATAGGTAGGCTGTCTTGGCTACCTCATGCGATAAACATGCAACACGTCTATGTCACCTGGTGTGATAGGTAGAACATCTTGGCCACATGATGTAACAAACACGTAAAATGTCTATGTCACCTGATGTGACATACAGGTAAACGATCTTGGTCACTTGGTGTGATAGACAGGTAGAAAGTCTTGACCACTTAAACAGGTCAAATGTCTCAGTCATCTGATATGATTGACAGTCATAGAACGTCGTGGTCACTGGTGTGATAAGTAGGATGTCTTGATCACCTGGTGTGATAGACAGGTATGATGTCCTGGTCACTTGGTGTGATGGACAGGTAGGATGTCTTGGTCAACAGGTAGGATGTCTTGATCACCTGGTGCCATAGACAGGTAGGTTGTCTTGATCACCTGGTGCGATGGTGTAATTGACAGGTATCATGTCTTGGTCACCTGGTGTGACAGACAGAATGTACAGGTCACCTAAAGCAATGGATAAAATATCTTGGTCGCCCTGCCGGTGTGATGGTCAGGCTTGACAAACAGGTTGGAAATCATCTCATTCACCAGGTATGATGGAAACATGTCTTGGTCACCAGGTGTGATGGAAACATGTCTTGGTCACCAGGTGTGATGGAAACATGTCTTGATCACCAGGTGTGATGGAAACATGTCTTGGTCACCAGGTGTGATGGAAACATGTCTTGGTCACCTGGTGTAATGGAAACATGTCTTGGTCACCAGGTGTGATGGAAACATGTCTTGGTCACCTGGTGTAATGGAAACATGTCTTGGTCACCTGGTGTGATGGAAACATGTCTTGGTCACCAGGTGTGATGGAAACATGTCTTGGTCACCTGGTATGATGAAAACATGTCTTGGTCACCAGGTGTGATGGAAACATGTCTTGGTCACCAGGTGTGATGGAAACATGTCTTGGTCACCTGGTGTGATGAAAACATGTCTTGGTCACCAGGTGTGATGGAAACATGTTTTGGTCACCAGGTGTGATGGAAACATGTCTTGGTCACCAGGTGTGATGGAAACATGTCTTGGTCACCTGGTGTGATGAAAACATGTCTTGGTCACCAGGTGTGATGGAAACATGTCTTGGTCACCTGGTGTGATAGTCATAGAACGTCTTGGTCACCGTTTCATTCAGTTGTTTGTCTCTTCTTCTTTTTTCAGGTAAATCCATATTAGTCAATAGGATCACTTCGAAGAGGTAATTAACACTCATGCACGATTTTTATTAATCATCCTGGGCTAATGACTAGTAATCGATTTCTGTGGACAAATAAAACTCATCGAACTCAGTGAGAAAACACCTGGTGGTTACCAAATCCAAGGAGTACCCACGAGTAGTCTCAGCCATCCACTGTTGAGATTTGATCAAAGTGCGCATGCGTGCAGCATGTAACCGGATATAAGCCTCGCTGTAGAAACCGTGACTGTATGACAAAATAAAATAGTACGCCCCCCCCCCCCCCCCCCCCCCCCCCTCTCCAGCACACGACGCTGGCTGGCAGCCCACCTGGTCAGGAGGAGACAATTCCTGCATTAGAGGCAGTTTCAGGTGCCACCCTGCAAAACATGTGTTCCCTCCCACCGAACTCGCTGGACTGCTACTTCCGGCCCAATGATTCCTGCTCGGTGAAATTCAGCGTGTGGTGAACACCGCTGCTCGTCTTGTCTGCCAGGCGTGAACATCATTGTTACCTCCCTTCTTGTGGACTTGCTCTGGTTGCCAGTAGAACGCAGAATAAAATACAAGATTGCTACAGTCTGCCCCAGCGTGATCAGTTGAACTGCGCCTTCTTATTTTTTGACCTGTGTGTGTTTGTGCGTGCGTGCGTGCGTGCGGGCGGGCGTGTGTGTTGCTGTTGTGTGTGTGTGTGTGTGTGTGTGTGTGTGTGTGTGTGTGTGTGTGTGTGTGTGTGTGTGTGTGTGTGTGTGTGTGTGTGTGTGTGTGTGTGTGTGTGTGTGTGTGTGTGGTGTGTGTGTGTGTCTGTGTGTGTGTGGGTGGGGGTGTGGTAGTTGTGGGTGTGTATGGGGTGGGCGGCATGTTTCATGACAAAATTGAGAAATTTAATATTGTGTTTAACAGCACAAGGTACCATGTCTTGCTGACCTGGTGAAGTAGGCAGCACTAGGCACCATGTATTGCTGACCTGGTGGGGTAGGCAGCACAAGGCACCATGTCTTGCTGACCTGGTGGGGTAGGCAGCACAAGGCACCATGTCTTGCTGACCTGGTGGGGTAGGCAGCACAAGGCACGTCTTGCTGACCTGGTGGGGTAGGCAGCACAAGGCACCATGTCTTGCTGACCTGGTGGGGTAGGCAGCACAAGGCACCATGTCTTGCTGACCTGGTGGGGTAGGCAGCACAAGGCACCATGTCTTGCTGACCTGGTGGGGTAGGCAGCACAAGGCACCATGTCTTGCTGACCTGGTGGGGTAGGCAGCACAAGGCACCATGCCTTGCTGACCTAACGGGTGGAGACAACACGTGGCACCATGTGTTGCTGACCTAACGGGTGGAGACAACACGTGGCACCATGTCTTGCTGACCTAACGGGTGGAGACAACACGTGGCACCATGTCCTGCTGACCTAACGGGTGGAGACAACACGTGGCACCATGTCCTGCTGACCTAACGGGTGGAGACAACACGTGGCACCATGTGTTGCTGACCTAACGGGTGGAGACAACACGTGACACCATGTGTTGCTGACCTAACGGGTGGAGACAACACGTGACACCATGTGTTGCTGACCTAACGGGTGGAGACAACACGTGACACCATGTGTTGGTTATCTGTACTCAGACACATCGGAGTTCGGCCCTTACCTGGACCGCCGGAGAGTCGTCAGGTGTGATTGGCTGGCTCAAGAGGTTGACGAGGCGAAGGTGGACAACGGTCTCCTTGCGGCCCCACTGGCTGCTGTAGCCCTCGTTGGCCGCGGCCCAGCCGCCGCATGCGTACTGCCAGAAGTCCTCACACGGCGACATCGTCTGGTTCATGGTGACTGTGACACAACCACACACCGTCTGGTTCATGGTGACTGTGACACACCCACACACCGTCTGGTTTATGGTGACTGTGACACACCCACACACCGTCTGGTTCATGGTGACCGTGACACACCCACACACCGTCTGGTTCATGGTGACTGTGACACACCCACACACCGTCTGGTTCATGGTGACCGTGACACAACCACACACTGTCTGGTTCATGGTGACTGTGACACAAGCACACACCGTCTGGTTCATGGTGACCGTGACACAACCACACACTGTCTGGTTCATGGTGACTGTGACAACCACACACCGTCTGGTTCATGGTGACCGTGACACAACCACGCACCGTCCGGTTCATGGTGACTGTGACAACAACACACTGTCTGGTTCATGGTGACTGTGACACAACCACACGCTGTCTGGTTCATGGTCACTGTGACACAACCACACACCGTCCGGTTCATGGTGACCGTGACACAACCACGCACCGTCTGGTTCATGGTCATGTGACACAACCACTCACCGTCTGGTTCATGGTGACCGTGACACAACCATAAACCGTCTGGTTCATGGTCATGTGACACAACCACACACAGATTCATTTCAGCAAAATGACTCCATTTTCACTGATGATGTAGGCAGCTGACTTCACACCTACCTATGATGCGAAGAGTTGACTTCACACTTACCCATGATGTGGGGAGTTGACTTCACATTTCTCCATGATATGGGGAGTTGACGTCACGCTTACCCATGATGTGGGGAGTTGACGTCACATTTATGTATAATGTGGGGAGTTGACTTCACGCTTACCCATAATGTGGGGAGTTCACTTCACGCTTACCCATAATGTGGGGAGTTGACGTCACGCTTACCCATGATGTGGGGAGTTGACTTCACATTTATCCATAATGTGGGGAGTTGACGTCACGCTTACCCAAGATGTTGGCTGCTCGCTGAGTGCAGATGGCGGTGGTGCAGACGTTGCAGTGGGCGGTGACCTGACCCGGCGGGTTGAAGTAGGCCAAGGTGAAGGCCAAGGCCAGGCCGGCGGTCAGCGCCATGACGAGACAGGCAGGGACCGGTCTCTCCTGGTCTCTGGGCCCGGGGTGCTCCTGGGACTGCCCGCCTTCTCTGCCCGCTCGCCTGGGACACTCCTGGGACTGCCCGCTCTGTCTGTCCTGTCGCCTGGGACACTCCTGGGACTGCCCGCCTTCTCTGCCCGCTCGCCTGGGACACTCCTGGGACTGCCCGCCTTCTCTGCCCGCTCGCCTGGGACACTCCTGGGACTGCCCGCTCTGTCTGTCCTGTCGCCTGGGACACTCCTGGGACTGCCCGCCTTCTCTGCCCGCTCGCCTGGGACACTCCTGGGACTGCCCGCTCTGTCTGTCCTGTCGCCTGGGACACTCCTGGGACTGCCCGCCTTCTCTGCCCGCTCGCCTGGGACACTCCTGGGACTGCCCGCCTTCTCTGCCCGCTCGCCTGGGACACTCCTGGGACTGCCCGCTCTGTCTGTCCTGTCGCCTGGGACACTCCTGGGACTGCCCGCTCTGTCTGTCCTGTCGCCTGGGACACTCCTGGGACTGCCCGCCCTGTCTGCCCGCTCGTCGGTCATTCACATCATCAACACACAGAGGGAGGGAGTTGTCTTCACAACAGGCAGGAACCTGCTTCAGCAGTTTGGTTGTTCTAGGTGCTTCAGCATGTGGCTTATTGTTGAAAGTGATTCAGGATTCTGGAACCTGCTTCGGGGAGCGAATTGTTCTCACAAAGGGCTGCGTCTGCTGGCTGTTTACCCGTTGACTCTGACCTACGTGTCTGCTGGTACCGAATATCTCTGGCTGTCATGACAACTATCTTTGTGTTCCCAGGGAACAACACGTCACGCTGAGATTAGGCTGTTAAATGTGAGATAAACGTCCGTATCTGCTCCCATAAAGAGTTCGTTAAGAACGAGAAAATGTAGATTAACATTTATTGTGGAAGTATACACACTAAAACACCAGCAGAACAACACAGTTACTATGAGCGACATTCGTTAAACTGTTCCATTTCATTTTGTAGTTTCTACCCTGGTCCACACTGACTGGAGCCACGTGTTGTCCTGGTCCACACTGACTGGAGCCACGTGTTGTCCTGGTCCACACTGACTGGAGCCACGTGTTGTCCTGGTCCACACTGACTGGAGCCACGTGTTGTCCTGGTCCACACTGACTGGAGCCACGTGTTGTCCTGGTCATAACTGACTGGAGCCACGTGTTGTCCTGGTCATAACTGACTGGAGCCACGTGTTGTCCTGGTCCACACTGACTGGAGCCACGTGTTGTCCTGGTCATAACTGACTGGAGCCACGTGTTGTCCTGGTCATAACTGACTGGAGCCACGTGTTGTCCTGGTCCACACTGACTGGAGCCACGTGTTGTCCTGGTCATAACTGACTGGAGCCACGTGTTGTCCTGGTCCTAACTGACTGGAGCCACGTGTTGTCCTGGTCATAACTGACTGGAGCCACGTGTTGTCCTGGTCATAACTGACTGGAGCCACGTGTTGTCCTGGTCCACACTGACTGGAGCCACGTGTTGTCCTGGTCATAACTGACTGGAGCCACGTGTTGTCCTGGTCATAACTGACTGGAGCCACGTGTTGTCCTGGTCCACACTGACTGGAGCCACGTGTTGTCCTGGTCATAACTGACTGGAGCCACGTGTTGTCCTGGTCATAACTGACTGGAGCCACGTGTTGTCCAGGTCATAACTGAGTGGAGCCACGGCAACGTTGTCGAGGTAGGCTGTGTGTGTGTGTGTGTGTGTGTGTGTGTGCGTGCGTGCGTGCGTGCGTGCGTGCGTGCGTGCGTGCGTGCGTGCGTGCGTGCGTGCGTGCGTGCGTGCGTGCGTGTGTGTTCTTTTTAATACCGGTCCGGCCTGTCGTCCAAGTTCAAGTGTCCATGTGTATATTAAATAGCGGCACAAACGACTTCTGTTTATATATTGTACCCCCCACCACCCAACCCCACGATGACTGAGTACGGTGGGGCGTGGGGGGGGGGGGGGGGGGGGGGCTACATAACTTGTTCGACAGGGCTCATTAAGTCTGGCTATCGCAGGGGCGATAAACCTGCGTAGCTAGACGTAAACCAGTCCTGAGACAGACCAGTCGAGTTCTTTCCCTTGGATTGTCTGCTTCATCAACTGTTGCCTACCTTGTATGCATTTTTGTGTTTTTTGTTGTTAGTTTTTTGTTTGTTGTTTTGGGGGGTTGGTTCTTGTTTTTATTTTTGTTGTTTTGTTGTTGCTGTTGTTTGTTTGTTTTTGTTTTGTTGTTGTTGTTTCCTTGTTGTTGTTGTTTTTATCTTGTATTACCGTATTAATGTTAATAATAATGCATAGTTCTTATAAAGCGCTGTTTTCTAACCCGAGTTAAACTTAGTGCGCTGTACAAACAGCTCATGACCAAAACTACATTTGCATACATTTCAACGAACAGAACCTTAAGTATTGTATTCTAACATAAAAATATCAAAGAATAACTGTACGCGTGCGTACACACACTCTCTCTCTCTCTCTCTCTCTCTCTCTCTCTCTCTCTCTCTCTCTCTCTCTCTCTCTCTCTCTCTCTCTCTCCCCCCCCCCCCCCCCCCCTTTGTGTCTCTCTTCCTTCCCCCTTCCCCCTCCTGTCGGTGTCATGGAAACTAGGAAAAGGAAGTGTTCCTCGAAAGATTTCAGGTTTCATTTTGGAATTTTGAGCCTGTTTTTGTTGGAAGATCGGAGAAAGCGAGACGGTAGGTAAGTGCAGAAAGACGAAGAAAGGTAAGGGAGTGGCCGACCCTTCAGAATGGCGCTCGGCAAAGGCGCGATGTTGTCTGGCCCCAGGGCAATTTCCGTTACGGATTTACAGCCAATGAGAGTAATCTCGTCAGTCTGCTTTTCTAGCCTGTTTTAGACCAGCCGTGCTGCCTGACTCTGTATCCGCTGTAAGCGAGCAGTCTCGCCAGTTGGCAGACCTGTCACATGGTATGCCGTGATGTACTGTAACAATATTGTAACTCTGTATATATTTCTACATTTAACTACTATGTATAGCTGCACTTTTGGCGGGAAGGGGTGGGTGGGTAGGGGCTGTTTGTACTGTGCTTTATGATTGGGATGAGTGTCCTTTGGTAGTATTGTGTGTATCACTGATATACCATGTGCACTGTGATTTGAAATTTGATACTGATTATACTGATTTGAAGAAAAGTGAATCTACAAACATTTCAACTACAGAAGTAAGAGAATATCTAATTAATAACTATCAAAATCATATTAAGATTTTCACTGATGGTTCCCTTCTGGGCTCATTAGACAGAGGGGCAGGATTCGTCATTCCTGAATTAAAAGTACAAAAGTCTTTTTACTTAGGGAAGTGTTTTTCCATATTCACATCTGAGTTATATGCAATTTCAATGGCATTAAACTACATTTAGCAAGAGTAATCTACAACTTACGTCTAAATACATGGAACACTAAATATTCACAGAATGTGACATGCGTTTGTAAAAATATCCTATCTGTTAAACATATACTACTACAATGTCCTATTACCACAGAATTATTTCAGAAAAATGGATATGACTTTAATGCTTGCAACAATGTAAGAGATATTTTGTTTAATACTGATATTATCAATTCTATTGTTAAATTGATTGTTCACAGTCCTGTAGGTAAGCTAGTATAATTTTCTCTGTGTGTGTGTGTGTGTGTGTGTGTGTGTGTGTGTGTGTGTGTGTGTGTGTGTGTGTGTGTGTGTAATATCACCTCGATGTGAAGAGACAAAATAAAACACTGATTGATTGATTGATATGCATTTTGGTGTATGTCATTATTGTGTTGTATGTTCTGCTGTGTCGTTCACTGGCCGAATATCAAGTGTGTGTTGATAAGCGCTGTAGCACTGTCGAGTTCAGTTCAGTTCAATTCAGTTCAAGGTGGTATCTATGCGCTCGCAAAAGCCCATATGCGCTCCACCCCGTCTCTCAGAGATTTCCCCAAGGCGTTTGCCTTTGAAACAGTTTCTGTGTTGGTCCTACGTTGGTCTGATGCGAGGATTTTACTTGCTGATTTTTCTTCTGCTTTTAACACCATACAGCCACACATTTTAGCAAACAAACTTGTCTCACATTTTAGTCTGGACAGTCATTTAGTTCTATGGGTCACTCTCTCACCAACAGATCGCAAAGTTTTTGTCAACGGCTGTTTTTCAGAGCTGTCCCTGACATGTACT